>OZ018319.1:166417820-166515320 GCA_963969495.1 Ceratothoa steindachneri
CGTGACCAAACCGGGATCAGTGAGTTAATTACCCCCACCCCCTCTCTATTCATATCGTGAAAATGATCCATCGAATAATGAAATTCATATAAAAGATCAGAATGACAATATCTAGTTTCCCCGAGGACACCAAGGCCCGATTCTCCGTGGGGGGGGGGCAGGGTAATACTGCGCTTTGATAACAACCAGTGAGCAGGGAATCCTTCGTGTCCCCGAGGGATGGCCACCCGTTCCACGTGAGAGGGGCGTGACGACATGGAGACTCCTTCACAGTTTCAGGGACGAAAGAGTGATATGTTGTGTGTGTAGAGTAGAAAAAAAGAAAAATAACGTTGTTATGATTGGTTATGTGTGCGAATGGCGCCTACCAATAAACGGCTAGCTCCTTCCGTACGGTCTCGCGGGGTAATCGAACCCGTCACCTCACCCATAAGGCCCGGGTCTACAGCTGGTGCGGCAGGGAAGGTCAATTTCTCTATTTTACGGGACACACCCGATGTGGCTTAACTTCGCCTAAATCGGAACCGGTGTTTCCACTCGGCTAAGCCATAGCTTATTTGATTTAAATGGATGTGTAGATGTATAATCCAATTCTGATTCGGTTGTATTGTGGAAAGGTTCATAGGTGCGGTGTGTGGGTGCGGTAAAAATGTTGTGTGTAGTGAAAGGTAGGGACAGATCAGCTTGCTGAAAAAAACTATACCTAATAAAGAATGTATTTCTAGGAACCTCTTCTTACTTTCCCTCTGTACAAGATCATGAGTACAAGAAAGTTGAAGAATAACGACGGAACCACGTTTTTGGACATGAAGTGCGGCAACTTGATGAAGCCTCGAATCATTACTCTTAAGACGGACCAGGCAACGGAAATTGCCCGCCAAATCAAGCAATACATCGCGATTGAACAAAAAGCTACCATGAACAGGCCAGAAGACAACCCTCGTGACGTCACCCTCACGAGATGAACGGAGTCTCTGACGGACAAGATACAAATGTGTCGTCCATATATTTGAGACGAAATGAAATAAAATATAATTCACCGGATATTTAATAGATGCCAATCAAACGGTTGAAGGATAAGTTATTTAAATTAAGTTTTAAAAATATGATACGGGAATTACAAACATATAGTCATAGTCAAATATTTGCAATAAGAAAAACTCAGCTGTTGATGTCAAATGATTGTAGCTCGACAGAGGAACAAGAGAGAGTGAAAAAGGAGAGCAACCGAGAGAGGAGAGAGTGAGATTAACATTAATTGCTCAAGTGTGTGTGCGTATATATATATATATATATATATATATATATATATATATATATATATATATATATATATTTGGTTATACCACGTAAGGAAAAAAGAAAGATTGATTGGAGTTATTACTTTCGTTATCTTAACATTTTCCCTACGTGGTATAACCAAATATTTATACTTATTCACGTGTTACCTCTCGTGATTTTTACCCATATATAGTCTTAAGTCCATTTAGTAACCATCAAACATAGATTAGATTTAGAGAATATTGTCCATCTTTGTGCCTCATTTTAAATAATCAAAAATTTATTCGTCGAGTGAAATGCTTCGCGACGCCATTTGTGCACTGAAACTATAGATATTGAGATTTTTTTCCCCAATATATTCTTGTAATGTCGGCAAAAATAACTGATAAGAGAATATTAATCTTTTTCTTCTCAAGTTTGGTGATCATTTTTGCTGGATTAGTAGATGAAGAAAATATTTTAAGTGAAAAATGGTTATCTCTTGGGAGAAATGGAAGAGCTACCGATGACGAACTTTGAAAAATGATGTCTGTAGTTTTTAGGCTGCTAATAGAATTGAATTTTCTAATTTTTTTTAATGTTGAAACCTCATTAGACATATGTAAATAGTTCCCAGAATCTAATCAATAAATTTTGATAATGTAAATAATTGGGAACTGATATTTTTATATTCAAATGCCATATTCCTTAGAGTATAATTAGCTCTATGTTGCGTATGTATGACCTAATAAGAGGACTAATGGGAACGATATTGTGCTGGTTTAAATGTTAAATTTAGATCTGATCAAGTATATAATCAGTATTGCCTTCTGTAAAGATTTATTACCTACATTTTGCAATAAACAATCCCTGAAATTCATATTTTCCTGTACCCTCAAATATATTGACATGATGAATACTCAAGGTGAATTGTGTTAAAATAAACCTTGATAGCAGTCACTCACACTCTATAGCCTTCGGTTCTCTTCAACCAAACTCGACCAACACTCGGGAAGGAGACCATGCCATGGGATCTTTCCCAGAGGTCGCATACTGGAAGATGTTCTGTAATGGGCGACGGAAGGGGTAGGATAGGATCTGATTAGCGGTGTTTTGGGGTTGTAGCAAGGGAAGTCGAGGGAGAGAGAGGTTCTCTTTTTGTATTCATGTAGGAAGGTGTAGTGTCCTGATTGCAGAAGAGCCTGTGAAACTCTGGTTAGGAGATCCAGAGTGGATTTGGACGAGGCCCTCTGATTTTGAAGCGCTACCTTCCCAGGGTGGCTGCCAGGTGGGAACTCTTGAAGTGCTGAGGGTGGAAAGGGTTTATGTGTATTCTTTTCTGGTTCGGTGTGGTTGGGGGAAAGGTTGCTAATAATTAAGTGTAGCGATCTTTTTAGTTCTATGGGTGTAGGAAGGAATGGAGAGGAAGTTTAGAGGGTGCGAGATGGGGCAGTTGCTGATACTGTATGTATATTATGTTCAATGTTTGTGTTGTCATAAGTTGGTGTTTGTGAGTATTTTCTTGGGATTTGGCCTTTGAATAATGTTGCTTGTGTAGTGACTGGAGGTTATGTGAGTTTGAACTTTTCATCATCCACTAACGAAGTCAGAATACAGCATTGAGACCACTTCTGACACATAATTTTATTACACATAAAATATTCCTAAATTGTAATTCCGAATTTACATCTCGTAGCATAATTTATATGATTAATCAATGTCTCCTATGGAATGCGTCTCGAAGGTTGAAAAGGTTGAACAGTCATTCACGCGCCAGCATATAACTTCTTGTAGTGTGGTACGGGGTTGAAGGCTCTGCTGATATCTATTGCGGCCATGACGGTGTGTTGTGGAGGGCGGTTTAGGTTCAAGCCTTATAAGATGTGCGTTGTCAGTGTGGTTGTAGGGTGTTTTGTTCGGAAACCATTTTCTGGCTGTTTCAGAGAAGTGTGGTGTTTGATTCTGTTGAATAGTTTTTCAAGTGTTTTCGAGATGGTTGAGAGGAATGAGATAGGCCTGAAGGAGGTCGGGATGTTTGTTTGGTTTGAGGATTGGGACGATAAGTGGGTGTTTCCAGATGGGGGAGGGGGTAGAGACTTCCCTCTCTCCAAATGATGGCAACGAGGCCCAATCTTCGTTGTGCGAAAAGGGGGCAGGATGGACGGTCGGGCTATGTATTTGTCACCATCCGATGAGTGTTTAAATCTTGTGGCTCAAGGTAGTATCACCCATTACACGTCCGGGGAGTGTGGATTGAAATCTTTTAAGTGGGTTCCGAGAGACTGAAAAGTAGTGTTACTCTGCGCGAAAATAGACACTGAATTGCAGTAATAATATTGCAATTAGCTGTGTGCACGGTGAGATATGTCGATGAAATTGGCTGGGCGCATGTGCCAGACTGCGTCCCCACTGCGATAGGCGAGAGTTCCCTACAATATCCAAATTTGTTTTTGTCTCCTCTCTCGCCTGTAATTGACCTTAAGTACCCAGTGTGTGTGTGGGGGGGGGGGTCAGTGCCTTATCCACTAAGCCTACGAGACCCCCACCTTTCCCCAATCGTGTAAGAAAAATGACAAGCAAAATGGTACAAGTTAGTGGCTATTCAAAACGGTCTGTAAATAATTAAAGCGGTCATCGTGTCTCCCGATGACCCCCATCTTCATGGTAAAATAAGGAGTTTTTTTCAGATTTGAACGGAGTCAAGGGGATGTTGCTTTAGCCCCTGTCTACCCTTAGGGGGAAGAGATCCTTTCTCGGTTTACTTCTGACTCCGAAGAAAAGCTCGGAATAGGATTGGTGAAGCTGCTCAGGTCGAAAGAATCCCGGGAAGAGGATAGCGATCCGAAGGACAAAGCTGACATTACATTTCTGTTGGAATGATCCACTCCGGCCTCGTTTTCCTGGTTAGAAGAAAATCACTCAATTATATGTCAACCAAAGGCATCTGGGGAGGAACGTTGGCGAGGGAGTCACTTATCTCAATTTAATGTCCGAAAAGTGCGAACTTGTACATGATTGCGCACTATATTCAGATGCAGTTATAAAGGAACTAAATCAATGTTGTTTAAGATAATTTGACACATGTGCATCGAGAACATGAGGTTGTATATGTATGATAGGTGTACTTTGAGGCGATATATGAGGGGGGAGGAAGGAGTTGCGGCCCTGTGAGTCGGGTGCTGAGTATTTGAAATAAGGAGACGCCTTGGCCATTGATGCTAAGACCAAAGAAGCCTTCGCGTAATGCCATGAACAAACCGAGATCTGTAACAGTCGTGTGTGGGATAGCGATGATGGGGGTTCGAACACTCCCTCATGCATTTATCTCTTAAGACACATACTAACACACATCCATTAGGTTACCTGGGTGTGAATAATGATGATGATGGGACCGAGCAAAAAGAATCACTTACACTTTTCAATGACTCGCAACCATAGATGCTCCAACCATCACTATCAATTGGACTTCCGAAGTCGATAAGTCCCTTTCTTCTTGAGTCCAACTGAGGCTGATTGTTCTGGTTGACATCCGAAAAGTAATCGTTGTTTAGAGGTGATGCCAGTTCCTCCTTTTCGGCCCACAACCTTTCATCCGCTACATTAAAGTTCGACAAGACATTTTCCGTTCGGAAGTTACTTCCAATTTCTGTCTCTCCATTGCTTTCGGAGTTAGCGGAGAGGTTTGACTCTGGGTACTGAAGTGATTTGACAACATCAGTTTCGTTTAAGTTTGCGCCGGAGTCAAAGAGTGAATGTTTGTCTACCAGAAAAGACCTACACATTTGCTTGGTGGTCAACGGAAACATTTCTTGGTGTTTGTTGAATGAGTAAGTAATGCGGTCCTCAACTGGAATTATATGGATATTTTCGTTTACGTTACCAAGGATGGTTAAGCTGTCCTCAGGATTATCAACGTTCTTAATAAACGCCTCGAATTCCTCGCTTGCTTTCTCTATAATTGATTTACACTCGTCTTCTACGCCATCTGGGATGGTTCCTTTGCGATCTTGGTCTTTTTTGGATGTTAAAGAGTCCGAGTCAACTTCAAAACATTCTTTGAGATTAAGTTTTGCATCCGTGCTGGAAACCAAGGCATCATCAGTAGTTGGCTCTGATGCGAACGATTCGATGCTAAGAACCTGGAAAGAGAAGTATTTGGTATACATTCGCTGAAGGAAACTACACAGAGAGGTCGTTTTTCCAGTCGGCATTGTGCCAGTGAAAGAAAGGTAGTAAGATTTGAGCAAAAATTAAGGACGGCAAGGTAAATTCAAATAACCACAAAAACGGAACACTCCACCTCACTTCAAAGTATCGATTAAACGTAATCTTAAGAAAACAAGAATGAATATTTAGCAGCAAATTGTGTACTCATTGAGTACTTGAGATAAAAATTCAAAATATACGATACCTCGTCATTTTCAGAACAAATTTCCACTCTGAGAATTCCTATTGAAGATCTGTGAGAAAATAAGACAAATAAGATAACGGACGAACAATATTTTCAATTGAACATGTTACAAAATCTACCTATTATTTATAAATATGAACACTAGCTTCCTCCATTCCCTCATGCTGGAAGTATATGTATGTTGTCAAATAGAGAAGATTCCCAGACATCCCAAGAAAAACTAGAAAGTAGAACGAAAGAAGAACCTTACGCTACCATTATCGAATGGTAGCATAGTGAAGATGTACGGCACTACGAGAAAACAATCGTATAACAGTATGTACAATGTAAATATGTAATTCAAGACTACTACTCTAAAATATATGAACATTCTTTCTTGGAATTAGTTTATTTTACCTTATTGAATCTTCCTGATTCTTTGAGGGGTTCATAAAGTTAGATTTATTCTGATTCGAGGCGGTTGGATCCGTCTTAACCTTGACAGATTGGCGCCTCAAGGCGTCTGTAAACGATCCACGACGGGCAGTCTAAAACAAAAGAAGAGCTCGTCTGATTTCTCTCTCTCTCTCTCTCTCCCTAAGAAGCCCCTTTGCATCTTAAACTTTATAGTTCACTTTGACTACGACTGGGATTAATACTGCAAATTTGGAAAAGACGCCAAATCGTTATTTCTCTCCTTTTACGTAAAAATTTATATAATCTTTGTTTTCTATCGAATATGGACAAAACACAATCATTTTGTTGGTAGATGATTTCGAAGGGCGATTGAGGCTAGTTGGTGTGTCCTAAGCAGCCAGAAAGGTTAGTGGGAAGGACAGAAGGAAAGATAAGGAGGGAAGGAAAGATAAGGAGGGAAGGAAAATGAGGGATGTCGAGAATGGTCCAGGAAGGACTCAAGTAGGGTTTTTGAAGGGGGTTAAGGAGCGGGTGTACACTACGCGGGGCACCGATGGCTGCACCTGCGACAAAATAGTGCTTTGATCCAGGGATAAAATCTGTTTTAAGGGATGACCAATTAGTTGTCAGGAAGAGCTTACTGGGTGTTCAGAGATATACTACACTAAATTGGAGGCATCGACTGCAACACCTTCTCTACTAAAACATTGCCTCGGTCAATGGAACGCTCAATAACTGTTACCCGGGCGTTCAATGGGTGTTAGGGAAAGGCTCCATGCCATTTCATGGGCAGCTAATAATGGATACAATCTAGGAAGTGAAATGCTGATCCCCACTATGACTAAAGTTAACCCACTAGAGCCCCCCATCCCCCCACACACACAAACCATACAGCAGACTTTGACGTTCTTGCATCTTGTAGCCTATTCTCAAGGGACCGCTGGTAACCCCTGGCAAACAATCTTCTACCAGTGCTCAAAAGTTCAAGCCGGCCTTCCCTCAATTTAATTCAACCCAAATGAGCAAACTGAACGCACTTCTTTACAAAATCCTTAGCTACATAAGAATCAGCGTACTACCTGATGATCTTGGATTACAAATGTCATAAGTTTATTGCGATGCTCTTCAGTGGTTGAATCTCAGGCTATTATACATGATTAGCTGATTAAGTGACAAAGAGGAAAAATTAAAAATCAATTTAATCGCAATTAAAAATGAAGTCACCCTTACCTTAAAAATAGCACTAAGTAATTTCGGGTTTGCTGTTTTCTTGGTCGGTTCGGGCTCTACTTTCACCAGTTTTTCTCTCGATTTTGTTTGTTTAATGAGCTTTCTAAAAAGAAAAAAATATCTAAGTTTCTGACTTCGAATTTACACGGAGCACTCCGTCGTGTTGAATCACGCCTTCTTGGACCCAGCCAGTCTAGAGCTAGAGGGAGACTTTTTAGCCTTTATTCCTTGTTGACAATTCTATTTTTTTTCGCTAATTTATTTAAAAAAGCTTCCAAAGAAGCAAGCGGACCGCATACTTTTGAGCGATCTTATGAGAGAGGAGAAGAGAAAAAGACCGAATGGAGAAAGAGTTACAAGGTGTTACAAGGATGAAAGGAAAAATCAAAAGTCTAACGACCCACTCAAGGAGATTTCCATGTTTGTTTATCTATCTCCATACATAGGTGCGTGCTAATAACTTTAACGCATTGTTCTAAAGCGATAGAGTAAGTATAATTTTATCTAAACTATTTTTAAACATATCGACTCTTGTACTATTTACAACAAGTTTGGACAGTTGATTTCATGCTTTGACTATCCGATACGAAAAGTAATTTGCACTAGCGTTTATGGAGAATCTTTCAGCCTCTAATATCCATCCATTTACACGAGTTAGATTTTTGTTAATTGTGAATAGTTTCTTGTAATCCAGATCGTCGATGCCGTTTAAAATACTGTAGACGCAGACTAGTTGCCCTTGCAGTCTTAACATAATTTCATGGATGGTTGTATGGACAAAGTAGGTATGGGTATAACTATGTGTAGAGAGGTATGTATTAATGTTAAAATATGTAATTATGTTAGGAATATGTACAATGCAGTATGGCTGATGTTAAGTGTGCTTTTGATGCTGAACACGAGGTACAAATGAAATGTGGTTTCTTTGAAAGGGGAAGCTAAAATGAGGAAGAATGTTGCCAGTTTATAGGAAAAAGTACAGATGTTTAAAATTGGATTGACAAAATATGTTTTTATGTTTTTAAAGATTAACGGATATTTTTAAGATGGAGTAATCCACTAAAATACTCCCCTTTCTCATATTTCGTTCCGAGGAAAGAAGTTGCCTAATATACCTTTTGGAATTATTATGTTTTTATTCATTTTAATTTTTATCTATTTCGATATAGAATCCATCAACCATTAAATGCAAATGTTATATTCTTAGTCGTTTTGTTTTCTTTTCCGCTAGCCGTAGGCTTGAATTAAATTATTCTTTTGTAAAAGTCAGTTTGTCTTTCATTCATCTCAAATTATATCAAAAGGGGTAATAAGTTACCGAGCCATCTTATACGAGTATTATACACCTTACATCGATAATACCCGTAAACCCGTTTAATATTTTAAACACTTCAATAAGTTGGCCACGCAGATGCCGATCTTCCAGTAAAAGTAAATTATGGTACCTCAGTCTGTGCTCGTACGATCTATTTCTAAGTTCAGGAATTAATTTCGTCGCTCGACATTTGACGCATTCAAAAATTACAATGTTCTTTTGATTGTATCGAGACCAGAATTGTACCGCATATTCCGAATGAGGTTTTACAAGAACTATATATAAGCGAAGAACAATTTTTTTTCATTTAAATAGAAAATGTAGGTATAGCTGTGTCCTAGAACCCTAATGGTATTTCATGAAACTACAATATACATGTTTTGAACATTCCAATTCACTCTAGCTTGATCTCCCGACTCCTTTTTTGTTGTGTAGGTACGTAGGAAACGCAATCCAGCTCTTGGCCAAGACGGTGTTAGAATTAAACGTACTGGTATAAATATATATAAAACCTCTTTACTGTTTTTCTTAAAAACGGGCACTACATTTGCTATTTTCCATTCATTTGACACTTCTTCAAAATCTAATGATCTAGTATATATTTTCTCCAGAGCTCCTGCAATGTTTTCCATTCCTTCTTTAAGTAACCTAGAATAAATGATATCTGGGTCAGAGGCCTTGCTAGTATTTAATTCAATTATTGTCTTTTAATGATTTCCCTATCTATATTAATGGTATTTAACAGCTCCTCACCTGAACTAGAACTATCATAAGTTAAATTGTTCAGATTTTCTTCTGTAAATACTAAACCAAAATGATCATTAAGTACTTCAACTATTTTTCTCATCAAATTCCTTCATTGCTCTTTCATCTTTCATATTCAATAGGACCTATATTATCACTACTAGACTTGTTATTTATTTTATAATAGCTAAATATTTTTGAGGGATCCTTATTGTTTTTCTGAGCTAAGTTAATTTCTGATATAATTTTGTTTGTTTTTTAATAATCTTATTAGCTCATTCCTAGTAGACCTATAATGATTTAGATTCACAACAGTACTTTCCGCCTGCAATCTCTGGTATGCCCTTTTCTTTGCAGAATTTTTTCGAGCTATTTTCCGAATTAACCATAAGAACATAAGAAAAGGAGTGTGCCAAAGGCTAATGATTAAAAACCGTCAACATTATAATATATATATATATATATATATATATATATATATATATATATATATATATATATATATATATATATATATATATATATATATATTCAAGTAAAAAGAATAAACAGCTTAGTCTTATGTTTTCTAAACTTTTGTCATTTTTCTAAGCAGTTCCTTATTTGTATCCCTAACTAAATCATTTTTTTTATTTCTGTTAACGCAAAGAACTTTAATACCGTTTTATAAAGAAACAAAAGAAAGGAACCTAATATCTTAGGTTGAATAATTATAAAAATCTGTGTAAACGAATGTAGGTAATAATTACATTGTAATGGCCTCTATATTTTTAATTTAAATTAAATGAATGGAGGATTTAAAACAGAATTTGTGCTCTGAACACTAAAATGAGAAATATGATGGCATTTGGCAACTATTGAAGGAATGTTTTCCATACATCACCATGTCAGTTGATTAAATATCAGATTTGTCCCTCTAAATGACTTTAACCCTATAGAAGAAAAAAATAATATAATGGTTTTGGTTTATTTCTGTTAAAAGTAATATATCTTAAATTAAAAAAAAACATATGCAATAAACTAAAATCCAAAAACTTCTATTTGAATCTATTAATTTCTCTAAGTATGAACACATTTTATCGAAGAAATATTAAGGTACTATCTTATTAATTACTTATGTATAATTAAATAATTGTACGATTCTATAATAATGGAAAACATTAGCAAATAAATTAATGTAAGTAGAATGTACAAATTTAATGCTATTGGGACTCATATCGAATGTACAAAAATTAATGCCATATGTATATGTTGTTCACCGTACTGTATGATGTCCATTTACCTAAAAGGGGAATTGGAAAGTACCACAGGATGAAGAAGGATATATGTATATTAAGAGATAGCAAATTTAATGCTATTGGGACTCATATCGAATGTACAAAAATTAATGCCATATGTATATGTTGTTCACCGTACTGTATGATGTCCATTTACCTAAAAGGGGAATTGGAAAGTACCACAGGATGAAGAAGGATATATGTATATTAAGAGATAGCAACACCAGAAGTAGTTTCCAAGATCAACCCTCTACGGAATGGAGAGAGTACTAACATAAGAAGAGATACCAAGATTCAGCTATCGAAGGATACAGAATCTATCGAAGAAGTAGAAGAAGAAGACCTGATCATCAGTTATGGGGTGCTCCTCTCTCAACGCGGTAGTCACATCCATAACTGGTGACCCTTCTTACATCGAACGATTGTGATCAAGAAGAAAATAGATTCGCTAAGAGAGCAACAAACTGCTCACTTTGCAAACCAAGAAGAAGACCTCACAAATTCCATCACCATCAAACCCCCTCTTCAATGAAGCAGCCATTATGGGAGGGCTCAAAATAGTGGAGTTTTGCTGCCTTGCCGCCGGAGACGGTGGATCGACTTTCACCTGCGATCATCTGTTAGAGCTACTCTCCTAAGAACGTATAAATTGGGCTCTTTGAGACTCCGAAGCAAGAACTATTCTAGAAGCTCATTTCTACTCACTGGACTACTTCAAGCAACCCGGATATAAAAACGATGAACCGCTAATTAAGTGGGCGTAGGTGAAGACCTAGCCCAGCAAAAGTTTGTCCAGTCTCTATCTACGAACACAACACCATCATCGCCGCTCAAAAAGACTTAACATTGCATCAAGATATAAAGTTAGCAGACGAACTCACGTCATTCGTTCGGGCACAGTTCTTTAATGATAATGATACTAGTAAAGGTGATCCAAATGCCAATAATAGTGTTAAAATCATAATGTAAATTCAGTGCCTATTCAGTTTTGACAGCGTAAATAGTGCTAAATCCAGTCCCTGGTGATACGAATAGCAACAACACCTATACCTCAACCGAACCAAAATCCAACTTATAATATGGTGAACAAAATTGCATAGCATAGTCAAGATGAGGCCTAATTAACGCGATGTAGTTTCAGAATGACATCAGCACTCTTATTTCTCACGTTCAATAAACCCCAATAACCTATTACCTCTATCCCTAGCACTTAAGTACTGCTTTCTAGGCCAGAGGTCAGAACTTCCAAAGACACGTAAGTTTCTTTCGCATTGTGACCTTCCTAAAACACTCCAATTCAATTTATAATTATGCAGTGGATTACACTTAACTACACTAGGTACACTACAGTTGCTTATGTTAAATTCCATTTGCCTTTTTCTGCCCAATGTAATAGTTTGGTCCTTTTGTCTTGAAATACTTCAGCATCGGAGCCAGACTTTATAATCCTACCTAACATAGTGTCATCAGCAAACTTGCTTAGGTCGCTACTTATACCTTTATCGAGATCATTAATATACTAACTCTTTAATGTCTGTTACTAAGTCACGACTGAATCCACTTAAAAATCCTTCCATCGACCCGATGCGCTTTAACTTTATAAAGACTTAAATGTGGTACCATGTCAAAAGCCTTAATAAATCCAAATAAACAATATGATCATTCTCATCTCTATTAGCAGCATCGTACAATTTTCTATAAAAAGACGGTAAATTACTCAAACACGATTTGCCTCTAATAAAGCCGTGTTGAGATTACTTAATTAACTTATGTTTATCTAAGTGATTCCTAATAGATTTCGCTATTACAGACGCTATAATGTTCCCCACCACTGATGTCAAATTCAATGGCCGGTAATTATACATAATCGTCTTATCTCCACGCTATTGGTACAATGTCAATCACTAAGGATTTTCTAAATAGGAATGCTAGGGGTTCACTTAACACATCTTTACATTCCTTCAACATCCTTGGAAAAATCTCCTCAGGGCCAGGTGCCCAACAATTTGATTATCCTTGAGTGTAAATACTGAAAAAAAACTTATTTAACTTCCTAGTTATTGCATAACTATCACTCACTAACTCTCCATCTGTAGATTTAAGTGGGCCTATTTTATCTCTACTCTTAGTCATGTATAATTGAAAGAAATCTTTGGGATCTTCCTTTGCCTTATTTGCCACTTTAATTTCATAACTTCTCTTAGCTGGCTACTCCAATTAACTTTTCAATATCCCGAGTTAGCTCATAGTGTCTCTGCCTTAATTGACTCTCACCTTTTTTTTATTTTCTTATAAATGCCGATATATTGTTAATTCTATCCGACGTCCATTTAGGGTCGACAGCCTTGGTTTTAATTTCCATATATGGAATATTCACATTCTGCCCCGCAATTAACTGCTTAATGACTGTCTCATATCTTTAATCTACAATATTCCTGTCTATCTAAGGGTCATCTTCCTCCTCGACTGGTCTCATTGACCTCCCATTTCCTAACTTGACCTCACTCACTACTCTCTAAACAACAGTCTCCAGTTACCATCTTAGACCACTATAATCCGCTTTTTTGAGTCGGATTTTAATCTCATTTATTCTAATGAGAATCCCATTCCATTTTAACTTAAATTTAATTTCGCAATGGTCGCGATTTTCCAAATTTCTTCCAATCTCCGTATCGCTAATACCATCTTCCATATTTTTTTAGGACTAAATCCAATATATTATCATCCCTAATTCGGTTGGTTTAGAACCGGTTGAAGAAAATTATCATAGAGCAAATTAAAATATTTCCCAGTATCCTGATGACCTACAAGAGCTTCCGGGTCAATATTTCTGTAATTAAAATCACCCATTATACACACCTGTTTACTTCTACATACACGTCCTGTGTGCTTCTTAATCCTCTTTCTCAAGATTAGGAGCCTTACATGTATTTGTTGATGCCATACCTTTCCTTATTCCCGATGCTTTCCGACAGAGTTCCTGAACCAAATGATCATTATTTGTAAATACTAGATCTTATATATTGGCGTCTCTCGTTGGCTCATTTATGAATTCATTAAAGAAATATCTTCAAAACATTCAATACATTCACGCCTCGGGCACATGTCTTTGGAGCGCTCGCACACGCAGGCAATTTGGGCCCGTCGTGCGCCATTGTTGCACTCAATATTTCTGAAGATTTCGTACTTTCGTGTGGTTATAAAACTAACAGGAAAATCAATAAGCATATATTTAACATAATATATACATATAAAGCAGATTTTGTTTGTATATAACAACAATTGCTGATAAACAAAATTTAGCAGGTGACAAAAGTATTCAACCACGCTAATAACATGCGAGAATATTGTTATTAAACAAATGAAATCTCATAAATTCGATGAAAATGGTAAGATTGAAGATTTAAAAAAATTCTAGAAACTAAACCGATGCAAACTTCCGAATATTAGCACCGTCATTCATTAATAAGAATCCATAAAAGAAGAACGTTTGCTTTGAGCAATGACGACGGTCAAAGAAGTTCCTCAAGCTATTCAACAGTAAAAATTAAACTTCATTCAGATAGATTATCCTCTGGGCGATTTGAAGTGCTTTATACAACTGTAGTGTCTATAATTGGAAAGAAGCGAATATGAAATTATCTCCATCTTGCCAAGAGCCGGTGCTCCTCGCAAGAATAACGATGGGTCTCGACTTTTCATGCTTCGAAAGCTAAAGAATAATCCAATCATTACAAAGAAAGCTCTACAAAGTGATCTGGAATTGTCAAGGACTAAAGCGAGTTAAAAAGCTATTAGTAGAGAGATTCACCTTAATGATTTACACTTCTTAATAAAAAGCATGTAACAAACCGTTTGGAACAATGTTTGATGTTCAGATGAGACTGAAATGGAACTTTTCGGCCAACTTGATGCTCGTCACATTTGGAGGGCAGAAGGAACTACCTATGACCCTAAGCACGGCATCGCAAATATGAAACGCAGTGGAGGTAGTCTCATGGTTTGGGACTGCTTTACGGCACATGGCAAAAGAGCACTCTACATTATTGATTGGAAAATGGATGGTGCCACGTATCGAAAAGATACTGGAAAAAAAGCTGCTCCCAAGTGTGGAAAAATTCTATGGCCCACTGTGGAGGAATGAATATAACGAGGACAAGCAGACGCTAGTTTGTTTATACAGCGTCAACCGTTACGTTCCACATTGGCCAAGACTCCCCCCCCCCCCCTCAATTTCCCCGCTGCTTCAAGACCATTCAAAGTCGCTCGCAAAGAAGGATTTCGGTCAGCAGATTTCGCAATTTACAAGACTGGTGGTGTAGTCCGTTAATATAAACATAGGAGGGTGTGAGAGCCTTTAGAATGAAAATCTTGCTGCCTAAGGCTTCGTCGGCAAAAAATCTATGAACAGGCTCACTGTCCCCTCCGATTGTTTATGTTTATTTTCACCAAATAGACGAAATCTCACCTTCCCCGTGCGTAAACCTGGAGGAGCGAACTGTCACCGCGTTGAAAATTTACGCCCTAGGAGAGAGACTTAACTGTGAGCTAGTGAGGGTTCGCCCCTCCTAAACTCCCTCGTCTCTCCTCCCCTCCAGGGGATAATCGACGTATATAGTTCGATCTTGAGAAATTTAGAGAAGCTGTGTAGTGATCGAGAGAAGAAGACGAGTCCTTGAGTCAAACAGGGAATAAAGAAGATAGTTGGAACCGAGCGGGACCTATCCCCCCGAGGCTGTTCCTTTGGTCGCTTAGAAGAGCAGACCAGTGGTATCGAGACCAACTCTCCTACTATTCTCGTCCAAAGAAAATCCTGTATCTCAGTTTGCTGAAAAAGCAGAGATACCCCCACCATTGAGGAAGAACAAAGTGAATTCCTATTCGAGAAAAGATTCACATCTTGGTTGTCTCATCATCGAGAAGCCAGAATTGGTAACACATGGATCGAAGTAACTTCCATTCATCCAAGATCCTCTCACTTACATTTTCAAGGAGAGAGAAGCATCGTCACTTGCTTCAACTAACCCCGGGAGAAGCATCAGCTGTTTCCCTGAATTACCTCAGCGAGGAAGTCTCCAGTCCAACTCGCCTCAAACCAACTCACCGAGGAGGCTCACTTTCAAGGTCATCCAACTGTCGACACACTCTGAGTTATAAAGGTAAAACGAATACAAAATTTATTCATTTTTGTTATTTCCCATTCCGTGCGAAAGTGTATTCGTAACAAAACTATTTCAATCTGGTAGTCGTAACCAGACTATTTCAATTTCAAATGACTTAAGAACTAGCAATAATTGAGCTTAAATCTCGTGTATTAGAAGTGATTTTTGCGTCAACCATTACGTATTACTCATTGGTAGTGTTAAGTTTTATTAGACCATCTTGCTATAGAATTAGTGTATTTAAAGATTTAATATTTCATTCTTTTATGTAATTAAAAGTATATTTTGTCGGAGTTGTTTAATTAGATCCTCGAACGCAGCAAATGGCAATAAATATATCATAATACGAAGCCTCCCTGGTTAAAGAACTAAATTAGAGCACTCCTAGACAATAGTAGAACAGATTTACTCATCTACGAATCAAACGTAGATAGGTACTTGGCCGTAAACCACGACACCCACATCAATGAAACTTTCAGCAGGACAACGATCCAAAGCAAACGAACAAAGTAACTCAAAAATGCTTTAAGAAAAGAGAAATAAACTTCCTTCTATGGCCAAGTCAATTGACATACCTCAATCCTATTGAGCATTCATATCGAATACTGAAGGCTGCAATCCGAAAGCGAAAACCACAGAACCTTGCCTCTTTGAGGGATATTTGCGTAGAGTGGAAGAAAATATCCGGATATGATTGCGAAAAGTTATTATCAACCTCTGAGAATCGTCTTCGTGTTGTTATTGCAAACAAAGTTTATGCCACGAAATATTTATTAAATTACTGAAATTATTATTGATTGAATAGTTTTGTCATCTACTAAATTTTGTTTATTAACAATTGTTGTTATATACAAATATACAAAGGAAATCTGTCTTGTGTATTTCTTGTTTTAAATATATGCTTATTGAATTTCCTGTTAGTTTTATAACCAGACGAGAGCACCAAATATTTTAGAAATATTGAAAATTCGAGTGTGCATATATATATATATATCCATCAAAGCTCAAGAAATATAAAAACAGGATAACTTTTCTTCGGAAAAAGTTATTTCCTAATTCCAAAAACTCCGTACAGGGGTGGGATTCGCACCAAACACACTGAGGCAGCGAGCAACCGCTTTAATCTCAATTAAACCGCCCCTTAGACCACTCGGCTACGTGGAAGACAAAAAATATTCCGAATAAACAAGTTTTTAAGGCACGCTTCGCAAGGTCAACAATTACTTCGATGGAAGCCTGATTCTTAGTAGGCACTTGTACGTGTAATGAGAGGATTCAGTGCCAAAATTCATGGGAAGATATCTAGTGTCGTTTAAGACCCTCTCTAGCCCGATGCATTGCAGCAACTCGATGTTCCATTGATTCCACAAGTGGAAGGAAGACTTGTGGATATATGTTGAACTATCCCATCTTGAGAACTCTTAACAGTTTTCTGATATTTTTGGTGAAAATAGACCTGGCCATAATGCACATAAATGTTCGATTGGGTTCATGTCGTGTGAACGCGGTGGCCACATCATTTGTCCGAAGCCTCCAGAATGCTCTTTGAACCAATACTAGGCAACATGAGCACGATGACGGGGTTCATTTTTTTCTGCTGGAGTATCAACTCTTTATAAAATAATGTTCTTTTCATCTCGCAGCCTTATTGTTATGGATGCCTTGAATCCAGACTGGCAGGCATTTGATGAAGAACCCAAGCCGACGCAGACCTTTCAGGCAATTTTAGAAAGGAACGGGATTTGAGAGATTGAGTGGTAGCTTGCCGGGTTGTTTGGGTACTGGTGGATTTCTTGAGGACGGGACAAACAGCACCGTGATTTAAATCGGATAGTACCAAACCAGATTAGGGTGGAGGCATCAAATTAACGAGGAGTGAAGGACGAAAGCAGGAAGAAACAAACGATATAGAGTTTGGGGGAACGAGTCAAGAGAGAAACTCTTCTCTTCTGATGAGTGGAAAGAGGTTACATCCTCAGTGGGCATGAGGGTGGGGAGACAGCCGTTGGTGGGGTGGGGGGATAGGGGGGAAGTACAATATAGAAAGTTTTATGGGTAGATGTAATACCTGATCGAATATGAATAACGTCGTGAGAGAACACAAAGAACTTAGCAGGGGTGATGTGTGTATGTGTGTGTGTGATTTTTACAAGATAATAATCATCAATTTTCAAAATGGTTAGTTTGTTTTATGTCCACTAAACATTTCAGCTTCTTATACACTCCTCAAACACTTTAGAATTATTCAGAAAAAAATGACGATGCGTAAATGGGATATCTTGCATTCCAATTTCTTCTGCCCCCTTTCTATATAATCAAACCATAACTCTAGAATTCAAAGAGCATGTCCGAAATTTGGGGGAGAGGCACACACTAAGAAAAACGGGCCTGCACACACTTTTTGTGATATATTCTTCATTCAATCAGTAATCATCCTTACTTTGCAGGACATGACAGAAGCAACGCCTGTAAACACAACAAGATCTCAATGGGAGTTCCAGCAAATAATATACTGCGTCAAACATTACTACAAGACAAGCTTGTTCAAGAAAGTGCAGGACACTTTCGTGCATCAGTTCGAATGTGAAAAGGCCCCTTCCAAGAGCAGAATTCAGGACAGGGTGGACCACCTCGAGAACTATATGACAATGGAGAACTTCAATGCAGCCAGTGACAACCGCCCAAGCCATTCAGGACGCCTCAGAAAGCGTACAGCTGAGCTGGTCGAGAGCGTGAGAGAGTCATTTCAGCAGAGTCCAAAACGCTCTGTGCGCAAGCAAAGTCAGTCCAACGGTATATCCCGTGAAACTTGCAGAAGAGTGCTAGTAATGGATACAGGAGACCCCAACCTTCCTTAACCTCCTTTGGACCTCAGATGAAGCTCACTTCCATCTTGAAAGAAAAGTAAACTCGAAGACAAATGTCTTTTGGGGAACCTCCAGACCAAATGAGGTAGCCACCAAGCCCCTACATTCACCTAAGTGCACGGTATGGACTGCAATCTCAGCCAGAGGCATCATCGGACCATTCTTCTTCGAGGAATCTGGCGCGACAGTGACAGTCACCAAGGAGCGGTATGTTGAGGTCCTCAAAACCTTCAAGAGGGAGCTGCAGACCCTGTTCCCGTCGCACTTCAAACCTGTCCCTAAATTGGCTGGAAGAGAACTTTGGTGGCCATGTGATCAGTGTCAAGACTGATTTTAAGTGGGCACCTCATAGCCCAGATATTAGCACCTACGATTTCTTTCTCTGGGAATACCTTAAATACAGGGTATACGCAGAGAGACCCAGGACCATCAGGGAACTCAAGGAAGCCATCAGGAGGGGGATGGATCAGATCCATTAGTCAGTCGGTTTGTAAGGATGTCATGGGCAACTTTGCGCTGCACCTCAAGAAATGCACAGACCTAAATGGAGGTCATCTGGAACACGTGCTCTAGAATAAAGAAGGAAGGTCCAAAGACTTTCATATTTTGATATGATATTTTTAAACACAAACTAGTTATCACCAAAGTTTTATCCAATCCTTGCAGAAAATTAAGAAATGAGGCCTATCGAAAGTTGCGGCCCGTTTTGGGGGGGTGACCCTGTATTAAAACAATACCCAATTAAGATAAAAACTATTTCCTTTCATCCACTTTCTTGATTATATATTCTGCCTGAACTTCTAAATGAAGGAATCAGATCCTTATCATAAGCTTCGTATTAAATCAAATAACTCTTCTTTGTAATAATGTAATATGCCCTAACTTCCACCTTGGAGCAATCAACCATACAGTCAACCTGAACTTCCTCCGTGGAAGTATACGCAGAAATATAATATTCTCGAACCCTATAAATTGTCTACTTACGCTGCTTTTCTCTTCAAAACCTTTTGTGCTTCTGGGTGGTCCTTTATGGTCACCTGGAGGTCTTCTTTACTCAAAACAAACAGGTTACTGAAACCATGAGACCTGTCCACATATAAACCAGTTAATTCATGACAATAAGCGAGCAGTATTTTAATGAAGTGAAAAACGCCATTTATGAACCAGGCTTGATGCCATTGATATGAAAAATATTAAGTATACAAACTCGGGATTACAATTTCACTTTTAACAAGAACATGACAGTAGAAGATACCGGAGAGAATTATTACTCTTAAATAATGAGAAGGAAAGGTAAGACTAGAGAGAAATGTGGAGGGAATAGAAAGAACAGGAGTTGAAAAATTAAATTATCTGACAAGGCCAATTATGGCAGATGTGATCAGGTTTCAATGCCTATAGGATCCGGCTCACACATAGAACCAAGATATTCTAAAATACAAATTTAAACGCTTACTGCGCTATAACCACCAATACACGAAAGTAGAGAAAAATGAGGGCGAGACAAACGGAAGGAGATAGCTTAAATAGAGGAAATAAGTTAAGGGATAAAAATCAAGAATGAAAAATCAAATTAAACTTGAAAGCTTTCATAAACAGGTACAAAGAAACATCACCATAAAAATTTGGTATTGAGAACCAGACATTCCCGGGCAAAGACAGATACAAGAAACAAACATATTTAATGTATTGTACAAAGGAATAAAAAACTTTGATACTACATAACATTCGGTAAACTAGATTTATGCTAAAGATAAAAAAAATAACAGACAATCAAGCAGCTCTCCGTCTAATGGAATCCTAAATATTCAAATTTTCATAACTAAAAGCCATCGAACGGAACATAATGTTTAGGATCTCCGTAAGAAGCTCTTCGAGGTCATTGGCCTTCACAGAACGCTCGTCTATCGAATAAGACTTGCTAAGGAGAAGAGGTAGGGGCTTCAAGGCACCAAGGGACGGGAATGAGTGGATCTCAGGAGGAGATCATTCCACATTTTATGGGCAAATAGCGCGAAAATAGGAAGACACCCGCAGCACAGACGACTACGAGGAGCAATCAGTAAGGGAGAGCCCAAGCGCGGGATTCTTGGGGGCTGGAGTAGGGCCAGTGAGGAGGACATGGAAGAGGGAGCTGAAGAATAAGGGCGTTATTTGTAAGCAGGACCTTAAAGGGGATTATGTACCGAAAAGGGACTGGACCGCAAAGCACGAGAGAAACGCCGACCGCGGAGCAGAGTGCAAAGTTGTGAACCAGTTGAGATGCCGAAGAGTGGAAGCCATTGGCGATCAGAGAGATACGGGGTTGCAGTAGTCGAGGCAAGAGGTGACCAAGGCGTGAATGCCAATCGGAAAATTTCCAAAGTGTGAACGGGTGCGGCAGAGATCACAGAGAAATTAGAGACGATTTCCAAACGTTAGTAACATAAGTTTTGCGAGATAACTTCAAAGAAGACGGCGCTCAGATTGTTAACTGGATTAGTAAAGGGCGCATTGGAGGTTCCAAGGTTTTGCAGTGTGTCAGGGCCGCAAGAGTACCTACTAGTAGTACTTCCGTTTAATCAATGTTGAGTTTGAGAATGTTGTCCAAGAGAAATTCATTGATGATATATATTTTAGACGGGTATTAGGTTTCTAAGAGTCTCCTCAAGAAACGAGGCTGGAGAAAGAGAGATAATGATTTGCTTGTCATGAGCATAGAAATGTACTGAAGACGAAGATGACGCAGAAGAACACCAAGGAGAAGTTAAGTGCGAAACAAATGTGGACCCAGAACAGATCTTTGCAGGACACCAATATGCACCTCCACTGGTCCAGGTACATTGTGGGTAGATTTGAATACTAGATGAAAGATACAAGCGATCGCAGTTTAGGGCAGTTCTAGACACAACCAGGAAGAAGAAGAATGTGGTGAAAAATGTCAAATGCTGCCGAGAGGTACAGAAGCAGTGGCGTCAATTGGGTGTGGCAACCGCCATAGCCTAGGTTCCAGGGAGAAATGTAAAATGTACCTTTTAAAATAAATGCATGAAATTTCTCTGTCCATCTAAAATGTGACTTGGGCACTAATGATGTTTGGAACATCATTAGTGCCCAAGTCACATTTTCATTTTCCCTTAGCTCACCACTTTCTCTACTGCCTTTTATAATCTCAGAGGTCAGAAGCCTAAGTGTTCAAAGTGGCATGATGGTGAGTGAGAGTACATTTGAAAAAGCTCAAGGTGTCTTAAACACTTCAAAACAAAATGTGCTGTAAGCACAGGCCCATATCAAATTAAGGCAGTTAAAGGCATTTAAATAATTCCCTAAATAATTAGGTAGGGTGGGGGGAGCAGCTGATGACGTTGCCATACCCTAGCTTCGGCTAAATTGACACCTCTGTACAGAAGTTCCAGAATGGAAAATTGACCGCGTCAGCCGCCCGACAAAGGTGGTCCCTTACATGTAGGAGAGCTGATTCTTTGCTGTCCTGCCTTAGAACCAGATTGAAAGATCTCTTCGGTATTGGAGGAGGAGAACTGATCTAGAATCCAAGTTGGCAGCAACCTTTCAAGGACTATTGAGAGGAAGGGAATTGAGAGCTTAAGCGGTAGCTTGCGGGTGCGTTCAGTTTCTTTGCAAAAGTACAAACAGCATCACACTTCACTGCTCAAAGATTTGGCATTGATAAGCGCAATTGCCATAAGAAAAAAAAATGCAGGAGATAGAATCGAGAAGCTACCCTTACTTTACAAATCTGTCTATAGTATCCTTACCTCACATCCGCCGTTCTTCTATTTCCACCTGCCAAGGAGAGAAGTGAAATCTCCCCGAAGACGCATCCTTCGCTTAAAGTGGCAAAGACAGTATCGCCATTTGGTCCGCCAACTACATGTACTTCACCAGTCTTGACAATGTACATTTCTTTACCAATTTCTCCCTTGGGAAAGAATTGAAGGCGGTTTTGGCAAAAAAATATATTTTAAAAGCTTTTCGCAATTATGGAAATTATAGGGTCTGAACCCCCCACTACTTTGATCATTCAAATTTTGAAAGGAGATATTTGTTTGGAAAATAGAAAAAACTCCTCCAGAGACACTTTTGAGGGAGAGAAAATATTTCTGAAGAGGATATGATATTCGTGTGGGACAAAAGGCAATCAAGGACAGAAAGAGTACTCAAGATTGCCGATATATGTTTATATTTTCCTGTCATTTTCCCGCTTACTCAAGCCTGTCCTTTTCATTTTACTCAATATTGTCCATTTTCCTTTTACTCAATCATGTCCTTTTTATTTTTCTCAATCCTTCCTTTTCCCTTTTACTCAATCTTGTCCTTTTTCCCTTTTATTCAATCCTGCCCTTTTTTTCTTTTACTCCATCTTGCCATATTTCTTTCACTCAATCTTGCCATTTTTCCTTTTAGTTATTTTTCACCATTTTCCATTTTACTCAATTTTGTCCTTTTCCCTTTTACTCAATCTTGTCCTTTTTCCTTTACTCAATCTTGTCCTTTTTCATTTTACAAAATCTTATCCTCTTTCCTTTTACTATCCCTTTGTAGCTGTGTTCGTATAATCCTCTCGATGCTCTTAGTAAAATTTTCCCTTATGATGTAAAATGTGTCGTAGCTAAACGACACACCAAAGGCAAATCCTTGGCAAGCATTTTATATTTCTTTATTTCCTCAGCGCGCGGGGGGGGGGGGGGGTAAAATCATACTTTAGACTGATTTTCACCTTTTATAAGATCTATTTTGCCTGAGGACTTCTTTTCATACTCCCTCTGCCAGAATTGGAGGGTATGGAGCTTTGAAATGACAATCCTTTTAACTTTGATCATTTATTTTTTACTAATTCCTGACACACGGGGGGATGAGACGCCCCACCCGACCCCCAATGTGTGCTTTGCAAGATGATGTGAGGTGTAGCATGGGCTAACATGTTGCAATTAACATTTGGAGGATTGCGTGCCCTCCAGGTATCAATGCACGCAAGACGTTCTAGGGGTATATATCTTCTACATATTTTAACTTCCTCTATCTTCTCTACTTTATTTAAACATATATTATTACATAATTTCAGCGAGAAATGTTCTCATTGGTTTTTGCTTTAAATAAAAATAATTACTTTGTCTTCTCCTAGGTTAGGTTAGGTAATCTGATTTTATGAATGATGTTTCCCGCTAAATATTAAAAAGAATATGTATTACTGTGTTCTTATTTGTTGGTTTTAACATGCATTTTTGCTAATAAACTAACAAATTATTATTATATCAATGTATCCCCATTACGATAAAAAGTGCAGTACAAAATGTTGGAAATTATAAAAAGGTTAGTAGAACATGTATTGGAAGAAGAACACAGTTTTTCTCTCTCAATTTTCTTTCCTTACAGAACTAATCCTAACCTCAAGCTTCGCTTATATTCGGTGTATCGAATCATCTAACTGTTCTAAGGACACATCGTTAAATCTTTAAGTGCTTTGGCCTTTGTACAGGCCATGAGTAAAGACAGATTTAAGCTATGCCTTTTGGAAGGGTTTGCTACCTTGACCTCGGGAGAGTACCTTTTTGCAAACGTAATCTCCTGGAAGATATATGACTGGTTTCAGCTTCAGGACCAAGTCTCTCAGTAAGTTTTCATCACAATCCTGAAAAAGCTCAACTTTGTTCAGTGTCTGTATATGGACGTTGATAGCTAAGTCCATCTGAAGTTTTATTGGCAAGAACCGAAGTGGCTGAATTTCATCTAGATAAAAAGAAAACAGGAAGAATTATTATTTCTCCATAAGTAAACATGTAAATACGTTTCTTAGTTTGAATTAACTTATTTAGTAGTTTCCATCATTATTGGCAATGTTCACCCATCGTTTAACTAAGCAGTGGATACCTTCCTTGAAGAATTCATTCAGTTGAGATGAAATATAAGATTTAATATCTTATCCCACTTCCATGTAAAACTAAAATTTACCATTTAGATGGTGTTGTGATGACCTAAATAAATGATAATCACATGGTGCAAGGTTCAGTGAATATGGAAGATGAGCAAGAACTTTCCAATTAAAATAATTACCATTTAGATGGTGTTGTGATGACCTAAATAAATGATAATCACATGGTGCAAGGTTCAGTGAATATGGAAGATGAGCAAGAACTTTCCAATTAAAATAATTATTTTTTTCTTGGGTCAAATGTACCACGTGTGGATGCGTATTGTGATGAAAGAAAAGCATAAGTTTGCTGTTAATCAGTGAAGGGCGTATTTGTTCAAGAGCTTCAGTTAAACTTGCAATTACTGAACTTATTATACTTTAGGTTAGTTAGAACTAAAGCAATATTCAAATTTTGAAAAAAATGTCATTCAGAAAGTTCAAGTAGCACTCGAACACTATTTTTGATGCTTAAATATAGTCTAGGCCAAGGGGTGGGGAACTTTTTCTATATCTAAAGTCGTATTAAGTTAGCTGTAGGCCGCATTCAAAAATTTTTAATTAGATTAACTGCAGGTTGCACATTATTTTGTATATAAATAATTAATATGACTATGTATCAGCTTAAAAATGTAAACAAAATGACAAAATCTAAAGTTAGCTAACCTTTTAATGACTTTGTTGAGAGTACATTTTGTACGAAAGCAATAAAATGATTTGATCTGAAAAATTTGAAAGCCAAATACGCCCTAAAGTCTGCAGGTTCCCCATCCATGGTTTAGGCATTGCTAGCTAAAAAAATGGCCTAGGCATTGCTAGGTTAAAAATGGCCTAGTCATTGATAGCTTAAAAAAGATCTAGGCATTACTAGCTTAAAAAAGGCCTGACATTGCTAGCTGAACACATGCCTAGGCATTGCTAGATTAAAAACGGCCTGGGCATTGCTAGCTTAAAAAAAATTAGGCATTGCTAGAATAAAAAAAGGCTTGGCATTACTGCCGTCATCTTTAAGAGACTTCGCAAATTTAGAACAAATTAAACAACTCTAAAAAAAGCGTTTTTTATCTTTCTAAAATGACATTTATTGATAGTCTAATAATAGTTACGAAATTACTCTTATTTTTCTTACTTTAATTACCAGTTGATTGGTTGGATAGACATTCATGATGCTTGGTGCAGGGCACCCGGCCCTAGGGTAAATTAAAGACTTCATTTTGTACCCTGGGTACGGCCAAGCGGGTGGAAATACTGCTGCTCATTTGATGGAAATTAAATTATATCGTGTGTAAGTTTGTCGCCAGATGGCGCTCCGATTCAGATAGACTTTTGCGGCTGCCATAAGCTAGACCAACCAGTGGTTCAGATCCACATTAAACTGTAAAGCTGTAGTGCACCATGGCAAGGTAGATTAGGATCAACAATGAAGCCTCATAAATGAGTGTCATGTGAGTCCTATGAAGTCTTGAAATGGGCACGCACACATTTTGTCATGTAACTAATAATAAATACTGTATTATTGTAAGGTCTATATAGGCAAATATAAATTCAATACGCTTTCACACGCATAAAAAGCGCTTCTCGCGCTATCTTTCCTGACCATTTCGGGCCGCGGCAAAAATTCAGGGAGACACAAATACAGCTGTGCAGACATATTTATAAAAACACACCAAGGTGAGAAACAAGGAAGACGCTGTGCCTTTGTTTATTGTCACATAGTTACTAAACACGAAATCTTATTTCCTAAAATTATCTCTGTTCCCAGGATAAAATTATCTAGCAGAGGCCTGAATCAAAACTCCCTGCTTACTCTATCATCGTTCAATTCAAGTAAGCTCCGCCACAACCGCATGATTGGACAACAGTGGGCCACGCCTACATTTCTCGACACATTAAATAACGTCCAAAGTAGATTCCCATGGCAGGACACATTAAGAACATTAAGGCAGTAAGACGGTAAGAAATTTTGTCATCAGTAGTACAGCCTCAAATACCCGACCACTACATTAAACGAATTCATTACGCCTCGAACTACCGAATCTCCGTCCAATAAAGAGTCCTAGAATCAGCCTTCCAGGATTTTCCTTCTCCTACGCGTAATCGACCGGTCCGCTTACTCAGCCTACAATCCAATAATCAACCAGAGGATAATAATCCCCAATTGGATTAAGCCCAAGGTTAACACTCAGTAACCAATTACCTTAAAATGCGCTACATCCCATTGAAGAAACTCTTACCCCATAGACCCTTTATCAATAAGCCTCCTTAAAGGTCGCAATTATGACAAGTCATATGTATCCGAATTATAAAAAGTGTTAGAACAAAATATTTGTTTCTTTTTATTGCATTAAACCACACCAAGAAGTCATTTAAAACAAAAAATTGCAAACAAATTTGTGAGTACCAAAGACCTAGAAATCGTGAATTATACCTTTTAATCGAACCAATTTTAATAAAAGGAAAAATATCAGTTGGATCATGATCTAGTTGGCCTAGGCCTTCGGGCACACGTCTTTGTTTCATTTGAAGATTTGTTGCAAATCTTCATTTAAAAATTTCATAAATTATGAAAAAAATGGGCAAGGCTAAAGGGATTGACAACAAGCTTAAGGCCGGTTTGGTAAATCACAATTTATTTTCTGACGACTCATTCACTTTTCAGACAAATGGACGCGAGTCGGCCCCGAGATGACTCGCCCAAGAGATTGATCTCCCACCCCCTCCCCTCGAATTTAAAGCGCAATAGCAACAAGGGCGTAACCCACAGAAAGTTTGTAATGAGAGACCTTAAAGTGATGAAGGTAAAGTTAAACTATGTGGAAGATTGGCACAGATCTTTCTGCATTCATTGGGATCAGGAGAGCAAACTGCGAGTGCTGGGGCCTGAAGAGCATGTAAATTTCCAAATGTTACCTGTCGCCCGCTTGTAGCTCCCTAGAGGTTGGTATAGAGTCCAACCGGCATTCGAACAGTGAAGTATCTATCACAGCTTAAGGGGACTTTTGTAACAGTGGGGACTCTTGGTTGTTTGTGAAAGTAAGGAATTATGTCGATATATTCACGTATTCAACTGGATTTTTTAATTCAATAGCGCCCATCTGGCGACACCCACCAAGGGCATATAAGCTGCCGTGAATATTCAACTTGCAAAAAGACAATTGTTCATGTAGGATGGAACTCCATGCCACAATCTACGAAGGAGGTCTCGCCCGCCTAAGGGTTAGATTTCCACGCCTCGGTATCGGGATCAATACCAGGCGAGAGCGCACCGAAAAATCACAACAAAACACCGTTGTCTCTTCCTATCTACTCTCTTCACACACACAACGTATCACTCTTCAGTTTCGGACCCTACCGAAGGGATGTCTATATCCCCACTCCACTGACGCAGGGGGGTGGGGTGGGGGGTGGGGGGGTGACCCTTCCTTGAGTGACGAAGGCAGCCCTGCTAGCTGGGGTTGACTAATCACATTACTGCCGTTAGCTCTGCCCCTTCTCTTACAACGAGTGACCTCGGACTTACCGACGATCGTCCTTCTGATCTTTATACCAATATCATTATCCGGTCGGAGGACCTCGTACACGCGAGGCGAAATTAGCCAACTACCCCTGCACGAAAGGTGCCAAAACTCCTAAGGAGCTCAGTGGCATCAAACTCCATGGCTGAGTCAATCCCTTGACATCAACTATATAGAACGCGTGTGGTAGATATTAAACGAGACTAAAAATATGCGTAAGATGACCCAATTCGTTATATTTTATAAGTAAATAAATGGTGGGCAAAACATAACCTATAATTTAGCAACTCAATAGATCTACCATCAACTAAAGAAAAGTCTATAAACTATTAATACCTAAGCCTTAAATGGTCAATAATCTATTCCATACTTTAAATTTATAGACAGAATTGTTGCTACAAAATCTCGGTTGTTTAATTAGATTTTGAATGTACATATATAAGGTTTTACCTAGTGTTTTCTGAGTCTTCCAGGTGTAACTGAACCACAAACGTACTCTGTCCATAGTTGATTGAGGAACGTTAAACTTGTTTAAGTAATCGAGAGTTTGATCTCTGACTCTCATATAGTCATCCTGTGTTTTGGCCGCGGTCAGTACGATGTCTTTAACCTGAAATACAATCGTTCGTTTGAAGTGTCATATTCGACCATTGTTTCAACGATTAAATGCTAAAGTAGCTTTGGTGCTCTCTTGAACTCTTTTCTATTAGGCTGTGGAGGTTATAATAAGGGAGAAGGGTAAAATTCGAGCAACTCGAGAAAGTGGTGGGGTTAGTATATAGCAAAAGTTGACAACCGACAGTGCTTCAAGCCCGCTGGGGGCCTGGTGTCGTCCTAGTCAAAGAAGGTATGTTCAAAGCATCTTTCTAGCATTTCCCTATATTAGAAGGATACTTTGAACATACCTTCCCTGGCGATGACGATGTCCGGTTGCCAGGGGACTTGAAGCAGTGTCGGTTGTCAAGTTTTGGTATATACTAACCCTACCAATAGGGGGGGGGGATATAGGTAAGAATCCTATTTTTAGTGAACAAGATAAGACACATGGCAAAAGGTTTAAGCTGGACACGTTTAGGTTTAGGAAAGAGAATGTTAGAAATTAGTTTACAAATCGAGTGGTAGATGAATATAATAGGCTCAGTAGTAAGGTGACAGAAGTGTCCCCCCTAAGTGGGACTGAACTTGGGGATAGATTTGTGGATGGAGCTGCTAGATGGTACTGAACTTGGGGATAGATTTATGGATGAGGATGCTAGGTGGTAGTGAACTTGGGCTAGATTTATGGTTGAAGATGCTAGGTGGGACTGAACTTGGTGATGGGAACAGGAGCTGCCTCGTATAGAGTATTGATTAGCCTTTTGAAGACCCCTTCTTTTCTTATGTTCTTACGTAATCAGAATTTGCACATCTACTGACCCTTCTCTCTTAACCCACGCAAAACAAGAGGCCAAGACCTTTTGTAATTATGGAATATTTAATTATTATGAATTAATATTTTCCTTATTTCATCCATGGTGTCCGATTTTATTAATGTACCCCTGGTTACCTAAAGCAGCTCTACTCCGCCTAGTTAGATAAGGAGTTGGATTTTCACGCATGGGTATCGAGTTCGATTGCTGGTAAGAGGGGACGTAAATATGTTTGGTGTTCGCAGGGAGCTAGTCGCTAATTTTTCACCCACAGTCGTCATCATTCTTATATCCAGCTACAATACCCTTAACTCTTCCTCCTTCTCTTCGCACACACATCATTCTTTCTTCTTCGACCCTGATACGGAATGGGTGGCGCTCCCATGGGCCACAAAGAATCATAGATGATCGGTGGTTAGGGACAAATCAGAGGATTACTATCTTCATGCACCTCCACTTCCGAAGAGGTTCGGCACCTTGATGCCCACGGGATTACCTAGCGATTATCATACTTATTTTTATGTTAACTTCATCGCCCGATTGGGGGAGCTCGTCCGCTAATGAAAAATGACGTGGGTAATTAACGAATGGAGACTCGTTGGGATGATCATTCATTCTTAATAATCAAGTTAATCATTTAGCAATTGTAGCAATCATCTCGCAAAACAAGGCTAGCTTTCGGTCTACACTAATGGGCAAATGTTTTGAGACTATTTTTTCATATGCGAGAATTAATAGGACTAATCAAAAGTTGCATTTTTTAGTATGCTTTTATTATCAAATGCAGTCAAATGATTGATGCATGAGTCAATATTTACAATAATGTCCTTTGTTCTTCAGGACTGCTTCAATTCGTTTTGTAATGCTGGATACCAAATTTATGATGATAGCTTGACTGATATTGCTCCGATTTTGTTCAGTAAACACCTCAACTGTTGACAATTGGATGTCTTCTGTTTATCAACCGCCCGTTTGATTAGTGCCCACAAATTCTCTGTTGGGTTCAAATCAGGCGAATTCCTGGACCACCAAGGTCCCAAAGGTTAGATGTTATTTTCAGCCAAGAACTTTTTTATTTCCTTTGATTTGTGACAAGATGAACCATTCTGCTGAAAAATACAGTTATCATCCTCAAATTGGTCCTGAACTGTTGATAAAAGATACTGATGAAGCACGTTTTTGTACCTTTTTGAGTTCATGGCAGTGCTCTTGGACAAAATTGTTATTGCTCCAGTTCCTTAAGATGAGAATCAGCTCGAGACATGGAGAGTGTCCGGATGAGAATCAGCGCCAGAAATGGAGAGTGTCCGGTTAAGAATCAGCTCCAGACATGGAGAGTGTCTGTATGCTTCACCATGGGCACGACAGAAGACTCGTGAAAGCATTCTCTTTTTCTCCTCCTAGGGAGCGATCGTCAGGAAGCTCCAAACAAGCAGAAGAAAGTTTCATTAGAGAATATCTCTTTGCCCCAGTCTTTAACAGTCCATTCTTTATAGTTCCTACGAAAGTGGAGCCTATCTGTAAGTTTCTTCTTTGCAGTCCTTCTCGACTTGAGACCTTTTTTCGAATAGTCTTCGCCTTACCGTGAGCGGTGAAACGTTCACACCAGCTATTTCTAAACTTGAGCAAGATTGGCACTGGAGGCAATCCGATCTTTGAGCTAGGACCTTCCCAGGAGACGAGCTTAGCCTTCATTTGAAAATTTGGGGCATGCAGAAGACTTCTCCACAGGACTAACCAGTCTTTTTAAAGTCAGTAATGATCCTAAGGATGGCGCTTCTTGATGCGCTATCCTTAACAACTATCTCCTTCCAGTTCAGCTCACTTTGGCGTAGGTCAAAGCTCCAGGGACTGAAACTCACCTCCTACATGAACAAGACCAAAGCGCGATTTTAGATTCATTGAAGGAATGCGCAGTTTTTTTTCTTATTTTTTTTAAATGCTGACTTTTAAATACACTCGCAATAATTTAAATATTAGAATAATTATTCTATTTACGTAAATGTTAAAAACGAATGAAAAAAATATCAGTCTCAAAACATTGGCCATGAATGCACCCTGGCCATTTTACCTGTCAGATAGACACCGACTTTGGCCATTTTGATATAGGTTATGTGAATATAAGACTCACCTGACCTATGAGAACGGCAAACACAAATACCCCGGCGAGCCAAGCCACCGTCATTAAAGCTTGTTCATGAACGTTGACCGGCTTCGGGTTTTTACCGATACTCGTAGCAGTCTTGATTGCAAAATAATAACACCGGACATAACTGAAATATAACTGGGTTTATTAGGACAAGGGTGGATCATAGGGGTTTAAAGAAAGGCCTGAGGGGATGTTAATTCGGAGTGGCGGAGGCAATAAATAAATCAATACTATTTAGATTAGAGAAAATTACGATCAACCATACTTTTTTTTTAGCGTCTATCTGGTGATTGCCTACTAGGGCATAAGTCACCGTACTTAATTACAAGCCTAATATTAAGCTACATTGAAATAAAAGTAAATCAAACACCAAACCGAAAAACGAAACCCAAGACAAACAGAAGCAAAAACAAAAACAAGAATCAAAGCAAAAGAAGGAGAATGAAACACACTCTGGCTTCGGGCCTCCTCGGCCGCAAGAATATGCGACCTACAACAAAGAAAGTCAAATAAAAAGAAGGAGGACAACCTTCCCAAAAAGTCAGATATTCCACAAGTCTCTGTGCAAGAACCCATCCCGAGTAAAAGCGATAACAACCCCGCTCATCCCGCTGCCGGGATAGGTAACGTGCGCGAAGATCCCCCCAGACTGGGACATGCAACAAGAATGTGCCGAACAATCCGAAGGGGCAACGCAGTCAGGCGATGGGGAGCGCTCCATTGAATGGCGGTAGGTCGCGCGAGTGTGTCCAATTTGGAGACGACAGAAAGCGAGCTGAAGCCGTCGCAGCATTGAGGGGTAGGTCCATGGGAACAGTCTTGGTGTAAATGGGACGCAACTTTAAGTTCGCCTCAACCATCTCCCATCTTTTTTGCCAACCCCTCGGGGAGGCTGCCCGTATTCCTGCTATGTAGTCGGTGTGAGGAAGAGCGAAACTCTGGTCTGGTCGCTCAGTCTTCGTGGACTCTTTGGTGCCCTCTGATCAACCAATTAACTCAACGAACGGCCTATTACGGGAATATTTAAACTTTTCTAATAGGAATGAGACGGTTGCAATTTGAGAAGACTATTTTTAGCTAGGCGGTGTCAGGTGGAGAATAGGCAACCATGCTGCAGTTGACATCTGGAGGAATGCGTATCCTCACGTCCTCAAAGGCCGAAGCTGGATCATCCTATATATCTTCCACATATTTTAGTTGGGTCCCTTTTGGTTCTTTCTTTAAGGATCTCTCCTTAAGACTCCTCTTCCGGCGACCCCCCGACGAGGGCGCCACAGACCTTCCTTACAGCTCAAATTTTCTGGTGGAGTCAGCCTCGATGTTTTTATCTTCTCAGCTTTAAGTTATTTCTCGCCTCTCTTAATTAAATAATAATTAAATACTGTTTACATACGCATTTCCTTCTCCTTGGAACACCCATGAATTCGAGCCGATGCCTTCGTATTTAGAGAAGCCGTAGTACACCAAAGCGTTCAAGTGAATGGTATAGACCATATAAAGCACTGTCCTGGAGAGACGGGCAATGAAGGGATTGGACAGGAAAGCGTCGATTCTGTCGAAGAACTCCCAAAAAGCTGAAACCTGACGATAAAAAAAAACACCTTAAGTAGAAATTAAGGTTGCGTACTTGAACTGAGAGCATATTTTAATTGTAGGCCTCCCCCACAGATGAATTTAAGCTCGTCTTTCTGAGAGCCTTTGTTCTTTGTAAAAAAAACCCCCCTACATTAGTTCCTGGGGCGGGTTATTACTTATTAATTCTAAATTCCTGCTCATTAATTTGTTTTATTTTGCTTTGTCTGTTATTCTCTCATTCTCTAAAGCGGCTGGAGAGGCTCGAGGAAGGATAAAAGTGGATGTAAAATTGCTACTTCGCTTTAAAAATATACTACATGCATTAGTGTATCGGTGGTGTGTTAGGTATATCCTCTATAGGCCTTGAATTATCAGAGACCTTACTTAGCATCGAGCCTAACCAATTCTGTTTCTCTGCCTGTAACAGTAAATTAACGTCATTAAGCAAGCCTAATGCATCCATATACAAATTAATGCCGAGGTGTTATTAGAGACCACGCGACGTTAACCAAACACAAGAAAATAGAGAGAAAAATAATATATAATAAGAACATGAAGAATATATGATTTTTTTTTTCTATACTAAGCTTGAGATTCAGAAGTACAAGTAAACCCACTTAAAAGGGGACAGTACACAGGAGTCTTGGTCACATTAAACAAACGGAGAAAACGAAAAATTGAATCTAACGTTCATCTTACCTTCAAGAGTCGTGGAAATCGCAAGGCAGAAATTGGCCCGAAGTAAAAATACAAAAAGTCCAAAGGAAGAAGTGACATCAAATCCAGCTGGAGGATAAAAAGGCACTAAACTTATGGCGATAACTTTCTTCGGGGGCGTTTATTATTGGGGATAAAGTAGAGGTTCATTTAGTGTGGAATCGAAAAACATATTCACTTTTTGCATATGGTAAACAACAGAAGCTAAGTAACCTAAGTTAGGTTGGGTTAGGTTAACAAACATAGTCACTCTTTTGGATATGGTAAACGACAGAACATACCTTAATTAAGGTAGGTTACGTTGCGTTTGGTTAGGTTGGAACTCCGCCAAGTACCATTCCAACTATTGTCTACCTGACTTCGTTATATTTTATTCCGCCATTTTGTGCTTCCCCATAACTTTTCGATGGTTTAGGTAAGTCCACCGGTTTCCAGGTCAACAAAGTGGCACTTGTGTTTAGGTTAGGTAGGGTAATTTAACCTAACTCAAACCTAATATAACCTTTTCTAGGCCTGACGAGGCCAAGCAACCTAACCTAACCAAACTTAACCCCAAACTTTTCCAAAATCTTTCGAACCGGTGGCCTCCTGTTAACAAATCAGTTGCTCAAATTAATCATGACACACTTTCCAAAATGTTTCGGAGAAAAGTACGTGAACTATGATATAATTATTTCTATGTTTAATAAATCCTCGAATAGTTTTGGATGACTGCTGCTAGGCTTTGCTGTAGCGTGTTGCCAAATAATAATATTTTTCATACAACGTTATTTTGTACAAATTAATTATATGGATAAAATAAAAAATAGCCAATGTTAATGCGAATATTTTAGGTAATATTCAGGATTAAAAAATAAATATATTAAGCTAACTAAATAAGCTAGGAAATGACAAAATTTGGGGGAAATTTGGTCCCCTATTTAAAAAAGAAATGTAAAAAAATTCGACTGACAAATATATCTTTTTTTTTTCCTTCCAAAGAAAAAACACCCAAAACTACTATCATCTCTGAACTTTGTAACACCTATCCGTCTTCTTTCAAAGATTTAAAGAAATGTCTAGTTAAAACCATTCCATAAAAAGACCCCTTGTTTCATGTAACTCGAAAGGTTGTAAACTATCCACCAATCTCTTAAAATACTTTAGGAATAGCGGAAGTCCGAATATTGGAAAGTTATGAGTCAATATTTTCCACCTCCTTTAGTTTCCCAAATATTGATTCCTAGCAAGAACTTACGAGAAATCGGTGACTTTTAAGGTAAGCGATCCTGATCTTGCTTGGCTCCAGTACCCAACTACCGTCCTTTAAAAACTGTATCCGGGGTTTGAAGACAATCATGTCGATAGCATACACAACGTCACATGTATAATCTAAGGCAAACCACACGATTAAGTTCTCCTCAGTTTGATACTGGGAGAAAACACAGCGCACCGGAACCATCCACGCGTTGTAGAAGAAACTGCAGCATGTGATGAAGAGCCAAGTGATATTCAGCCTGCCTTGAGGAAGATAAATGCCAAGTTTAGGTGCATCGCTCGAGTCCAGGCGGGCATAACTTAGTACCCACAGGCTACTCACGCTGTATTATCAGGTGAAAGGTAGTATTTATTTATTTAGTGTTACTTAACCTAGGACTTCTCCAACATTTTTTTTAAAAAAGAGGCTCGCAAAATGTAGTGGTAAAGTTTCGATTGAGTTGTAAAAGCTTCATTTTAAAGGTTTGGTGCCTAGGGTTAATAAATACTTGGTCTCTTCTTCGAGGCTGTTTAAGTATGTAGTCTAACTTTTAGTTTCTGGTTAAGTGTGAGTCAGGTAAGGTTCGGTAAAGTGGTTTGAAATGGGTTTTTTTTATTTAACTAGATGCTAGATCGCCAACTTACCTAGAAACTAGGTGGTAGACCGTAAACTTGACAGAATATTACATACTTAACCATGGCCACGGATTACAATATTCCCTTGATTTTAGGCATCTTCCTAAATGGTGTCTTTCGACAAGATTTGACAACCTAACACTAAGTTGAGTCGGGCCTGGCCAATGGTTGGGATTATACATTTGCAACAGCCATCATGCGAATGTTGGAAATTTATCTCTACAAGCTTTTAAAAAGTTGTACAGACGTAGTGAATGAGAGGAAGTGAGAATGTGTTAGGGTTGGCAAAAAACCCCAAATTTTGAAAAAGCCCCCAAACCCCGGGGGATTTCAAAAAATAAACACTACAAGCATTAGAATAACGTAGAAAAAGAATAGTTATCTCTATTTTTATAATATTAATAATTAATTAATTTAATAATTAAATTAAGGTAAGAACCGATCACTGATAGAGAATTTTAGGTACCCATGAAAGCCATAACCTGTAGAAGGAGAGATGAATTATGAGTCAGTATCAGAGGGATAATGTTAATTTGATACATATTTGTTGAAATTATAAACATAAATATACATTTTGAATAAAATAATGATAAGTAGCGTTTGTTTGTTGAAAAAAAGTGTAATTTTGAAAAACCATGGGAGGTTTCCTGTTGTTTTGTTTTTTTTCAAATTTCACTTGAAAAAGCCAAAGGAAAACCGGTAATAAAACCTGTTTTTTAAGGGCTGAGTTTTTTTATTTGCCAACCATGGAATGTGTGGACAGTTGGTCGGTGTGCTGACGAAATAAATGGCCGATACGGCAATTTTTTTTTTTTTTAAGGGGCTATCTGGCGACTGCCTACTTAGGCACAAGTCGCCAGTAAACAAACAGCCTAGTTCTAGGCTACTTTAAAAAATTTGAACAAGAAACAACAATAAAAAGAAATAACAATAACAATAACAAAACAATAACAAAAACAACAACTAAACCTAGTTAAATGAAAGGGAGAAGGCCGGCCTCCCCCAAATAGTAAACAAGACCACCAGTCAATGTGCACGCATTCGTCCCGAGTACAAAGAAAAGGCGGTAGCGATCCCGCCCATCCCGGTACCGGGACAGGTAACGTGCGCGAAGATCACCCAGACTGGGACATTCGACAAGAATGTGCCGAACGGTCTGGGGACCACGCAGTCGTCGCAATAGGGTGCAGGCGAGCAATCCATCAAATAGCGATGCGTCACACGAGTGTGTCCAATTCGGAGACGACAGAAAGCGACCTGAAACCGTCGCGGCATTGGGGGATAGGTCCAAGGGAACAGTTGCGGCACAATGGCACGCAACTTAAAGTTCCTTTCGACCGCCCCCCATCTTCTTTGCCAAACAGTCCGAAGAGCTGCCCGTATTCCTGCCATGTAGTCGGTGTGAGTAAGAGCGAAACGCTGGTCCAGGCGCAGAGTCCTCACGGACTCTTTGGCGCCCTCATTCCCCGCAATTCCTACATGTCAAGGAACCCAGCAGAAGATAATCTCGACATCTGCCCGGCTCGCCAAAACCGTGGCATCATGGATATCGCGGACCAGGGGATGCGGAGATTACAATGCCTCGAGAGCACTCAGGGCGCTTTGTGAGTCGCTATAGATGACACTCACTCTGGTCTCCGAACCGGGCACATCGCGTAATCTCCCGTACCGAGTGGTGTATTGCCACCAGCTCGGACGTGAATCAGACGCAGCGCCTGGCAGAGCCCCGCTGACTTCAAACAGAGGGGATACGGCGTGGAAGCCGACCCACTCTTGGGACTTGGAGCCATCCGTATACACTGGTACGGTTCCAGCGTGACACGAGGTGTGCTCCAAAGAGGTCGAACGCAATACTCCCGGCGCCGTACAAGCTTTGGGAGCAAAGGCATGGCGACAAATAGCCAAATGTGGTAGCCTCCAGGGTGGTGTCCTGGGCAGAACCAGGGGCGCCACTAGCCCGAGAGCTATATCTACCTCTCGAAGGAGTTTCTTGGCCCTAAACACAAAGGGCTTAGGGTATTAACGGCGTCTCTCGGCGGCATAGGCACCATCGAGATCAGCTGCGGATGCAGTAGGAGCTGTTGTCGACTGAGGGAGGCGCCCGGCTCGCGCGTACAGGCGAATGATGCACTGCACGCGGCGCAGAGCGAGTGGCATCTTCCCAGAATCGACCAACAGGCTCTCAATAGGGAAAGTGCGGAAGGCACCGGTCGCAAGGCGAAGGCCGGTGTGGTGGATCGAATCCACCTTCCGCAATAAACGCTCGGCTGCGGATGCATAAAACTCGCATCCGTAGTCGAGCTTCGAACGAACAAAGGATCGATAAAAAAGTAGGGCAGTAGCTCTATCAGCGCCCTAAGCGCTGAACGTCACGAAACGGAGAATGTCCATAGCGGGTACAAGAGACCCTAAGGCTGCAAATATGAGCCTCCCATGTGAGGCGTTGGGTGAATACAGGACCGAGGAAACGGTGGGATTCCACCACATCCAGGCGCACCCCATTAAGAAACAAATCTGGGTGGGGGTGAAGCCGTGGATGGTGGCAGAAGTGCACCAACTTAGTCTTGGCTAAAGAAATCCGAAACCTGTGCGCTTTGACATAGCGAGAGACGCGGTTCAATGCCTGTTGGAGTCGACGCTCCAGAGTTGACCTCTGGGCCGCGCCAAAAGAGATCGAAAGGTCGTCCACGTAGAGCGTAGCGAGAACATCTTTCGGCAGCACCGATGCGATGCTGTTGATGCTCAGGGCAAAGAGTGTGACACTGAGGACACTTTCCTGCGGGACACCCTCTTCCTGCTCCTTTGGGCCGGAGAGGGCTCCCCCCACCCGTACGCGGAATCGACGATCTCGCAAAAATTCAGATATAAAGACTGGGAGGCGTCCCCCCACCCACATCGTGTGGAGAGTCTCCATTATACCGTATCACCATGCGGTATCATAGGCCTTCTCCAGATCGAAAAAGACCGTGGCTTAGTGCTGTTTACGAAGGAAAGCCTCGTAGACGGCATTTCCAGTCGGAGCAGAGCATCCGACGTGGAGTGGAACTTGCGGAAGCCGCACTGTGCAGAACACAGATGGCCTCCGCTGTCCAGGAAAAAGGCTAATCTAACATTTACCAATTTCTCCATCAACTTGCACACGCAAGAGGTTAGAGAGATTGGGCGGAAAACGGTCGGAGTAGAGTGATCTCTTCCCGGTTTGCGAAAGGCGAGCACAGTAGCGATTCGCCAGAAGTCTGGGAGAAGACCCTCTACCCAGATCCGGTTGAACAAATCTAACACAAAGGCCATGCCTCGCTCACCCAGGTTTCGAAGCATGGCGTACGGGACATCGTCCGGACCATGGCCGGTGTCCGCGCACGAAGCGAGAGCGGAGCGCAACTCACTTCCAGTAAACTTGTCGTTGAAGGGTTCTCCGCCTCTGGAGGTAAAGTCCAGCCAGCGGCCTTCCGCGACATCACGACGCGCATTGAATGCTGGCAGAGCAGCATCCCGGCTAGAGAATGCGGAAAAAGCGGTCGCTAAGGATTGCGCCACGGACGCGGGGTCCGAGATTGCGGTCCCATTCTCCAGGAGAACGGGAGGGGGTTCCTGCGAGAACTTGCCCCGAATCCTTTTGACTCGCTTCCACACCTCAGCTAAAGGGGTCTTCCCTTTAAATGAAGACACGTATGCCCGCCAAGAAGAGCGGCGGGCGTGCTTCGAAATATACAGGAACCTAGCCCTAGCCCGACGAAATTCCGTGACAGTGAAATCGTTCGGGCGGCGCTTATAACGCATGTAGGCATAACGCTTCTGTTTGAGGGCCGTCTCACACTCGGCCGACCACCATGGAAGTGGTTGGCGAGCAAAACGGCCAGACGTCCTAGGAATAGTAGCCAGGCCCACGGCGATGAGGTTGCCGGAGAAGAACTCAACGGCCTTATCTACCGACATAAACTCCTCGACTGAGATAGAGAATTCTGTTATTTCCTGAAATGCAGGCCACTGCGCCCGCGCCAAGCACCACCGAGGTGGTCTCTCAAGCGGCAGTTGCCCTGAAAATGATATTTAAATGGGAAAGTGATCACTACCATGGAGGTCATCAACCACCCCCCCTATCAAATTCAGGCTGTGCATCCGAAGAACACAAAGATACGTTAAGGCAAGAAAATGAAGTGGTTCTCGGACAGTGATGCGTAAATTCATCCACGTTTAGGACACCTATCTCAAGCTATTCAATCAGATCGGCAAGGACTTGTCCCCTGGGATTTATGGAGTAATCTCCCCAGAGAGGATGCCTGCCGTTCAGATCTCCAAGCAAGAGATAGGGCCTCGGCAACCGTGCCATGACGCGGCGGAAGTCCTCCGCGTGGAATGTACGCAGTTGACGGTGGAATGTACGCAGAAATGATAGTATACCTCCTATCCAGGTGCAGCTGCACAGCCACTGCCTGAAACGTGGTATCTAAAGAGAAAGGAAGAACGGAGACATGATGACGAGTGCAAACCGCGGATCCCCCAGCCCGGCCATCCCACGGTGGCGGGATCGTAAGACCTTTATACCCCGGGAGGGCGGGCAGGGGGCACGCGCCTAGCATGGTCTCCTGCAAAAAGATAGATAACGGGAAACGGGACGAGACGAGCCTCCGCAGCTACTGCCAGTTGGCCCGAAGTCCACGGCAATTCCATTGAAGAAATATGCCCTCCAGGCCTAGCTCGGAGACGCGAGGGCCCTCCTCGAACTGAAGACCCTCACGGGAATGGCCGTACACTTCCCGGAGGCAGAACCCCGCGCGCTGTTGGCCGGACAAAGCGCTGAAGGCGCTGTCGCCTTCGAGGACTTATTGGGGAAGGTTGGGCTCGCCATGCGAGTCTTTTCCTCCCTGCGCCTCGAAACCTTAGGCGGGCGTTGCGGCTTGGGAGGCGTGGGGCCCTCTTTTCGAGGAACCACCGTCTCCGAGCCACTCGCTCCCTTTCGGGACGTGGGCGAAGGAGCCGAAGCTCCTTTGTTGCTGTCATCATTTTTGGGGACAGCTTTAGGAACCCCGGAAGATGGCCTAACGACCAACTTCAGGGGTGTTGCCTCCTGTGAGTCTAACGACTCGGTGGAGGCACGTGGTCGTTTTGCCTTACGGGAAACGGTCACGCTGGGGGAAGAGAGGGGAGACCTGGTTTTAGCACGGGCTGGGTTTGAACCCTTTTTGCCGCCAGCTTTACCAGGGAAGCGCCCAGGTTGAGTAGAACCTTCAGAAGGGCTCCGAATGGGCGCGGAAACAACCGTGCTCGTTGGCCTGGATGTGCCAGGAGCAGAGGGTGCCTTTCTAACTATTGAGGCATATGACGTCCCAGGCAGAGCCGAACGCGCCTGGAAAAAGGCCTTAGCCTCGTGGAATGAGATTCGATCCTGGGCCTGAACGGCCAGGATTTCTTTCTCAAATAGATAAGCAACACATTGCTTCGAAGAAGCGGGGTGCGGCTCTCCGTAATTGACACATTTGACCACATATGATTTAGACTTATCGTGTGTGGCCTTGGAGCAATTTACACAGACTTCGGGTGACCCCGAATTTGCACGTCTACAAGAACGATTCGTATGGCCGAAGCGGTGACAGTAATAGCACCGCCGCGACAGTGGCACGAATGCCTTCACGCGGTAGCGGTACCAACCGACACGCACTGACTCGGGGAGCTTGTCACAGTTGAACGTGAAGAAGAGTGTAAGGGTGGGTCTCGAGGCCCCTCCCTGTTTTCTTATCACACGTTCGACCTTGACCGCTCCATGGTCGGCCAGCTCTAAGGTGATGTCCTCTATGGAGTAGTCAACGAGTTCCCTCGCATAAACTACTCCTTTCACAAAGTTCATGGTTCAGTGCGTCATCACACTCACCGGGGTGCCATGAAGTGCCGGAAGAGCACTTATCTTGGCCGCCCTGTGGGATTCGCCGCATTCGCCAGAAAGCTCCCGTCCGAGAAACGGGTCACCTTCGGCTCTCTACCAATTACACTAGCTAATCCTCTCCTCTGATGGATCATGTTGCCCTTGGCCAACATGGTGCCATCAGTGGAGCGAATGACGAGGAAGCGTTTGAAGCCAGCGGGCTCGAAAACGCCAGGTAACCTCTGAATGAGGGGCCCCGATGTCATCGAGGCTCCGCCCTGTGCGCTTTTGTTCTTAGTCAGGGGCTCCGCAACCGGGGGGGATGGGCAGAGGGGCTGCATGTGCCGATCTTGGCTTGGTCGCTTGCCAGAGTGGCAGCAGACCCATCCGTCCCCGCAGCCCCCGCGGATGGAGAGGAGCCCCGAGTCTTCTTTGTCTTTTTGGTCTTAGTCTTTTTCTTTTTTTGGAGAGGAGGGCGGGGAATGAATCCGCTTCCTACCTCCGCCAGCAGAAGCCCCTAGGCCAGATGGACCGGCCTCAGCCAGGTCCTTCTCTGAAATGGAGAAGGTCCTGGTGGTCGCAGGGTCACCGGTCGGAGGAGATCCCTCTCCTCCTTGTACTGCCTCAGAAACCCTAACCGTTTGAAGAGGACCTTGCATAGGGGCGGATTTGGGTTCGGTGTTTGGCGCCGAGCCCGGATTCCGCCCCATGGAAGGCCCTACCCTCTCAGGCTGGGTTTCCTCAAGGACCATGTCTATCACAGGAGGGGCCTCCAGTTGGCCATCCCCTCCCAGGACATCGCAAGTCCCCTTGACATTTTTTTCGGTGGGGCTGCCCGAGGGCGGCTCCGTTGATGAGGAAGGGGAATTTGGGGAGAGATTTGGGTTTTTGATGATCATACATGGGCATAGTGACCCTCTTTTTTACACGGGATCCAATTGCGCATCACCTCTCGCAGTAGCCCGCACTGCAAGAGGTGCTTACAGGCCCGGCAGTGCCAGGCGCCGCCATTTGGGACCACCCCTCCCGCCTGGTGGCCTGGCAGTCCATCAGCATGGCGGCTCCACCTTAGACACGGCGTAAAATCAAGGATAGACAGTGAATTGAGAAGGAAAAGGGATATGAGGAAGGTATGGGTGGGGATGAAGCAGGTTTTTATAAAACCCCCATCCCGAACCGGAGCTCAGGGGTCAGGGAACATTGTACCCTCCCCCCCTAGCCCCGATCCAGGGCGGTTGGCTTGAGAAGAAGGTCAGCATCTACCCTGTGAAATTAGAGGCTGACCAGAGAAAGTTTTCGGAGCGGTTGTATGAAAAGCGACGTGGTAGGGAAGAAATACAGGCTATCTGAAGGAAGGAAGAGAGGCTAAGCTGGGGCCGGACGGAGCGCTGGATCCCGTCAGTACGGCGGCCATGATGGCAAATCGCCGCGCCCCTTACGGGGGCCGATACGGCAAGAAACGAGAACTGGTGTTATGATCTATAAAGGACAGACCATACAGTGCGACTATAGCGTGCAGTATGTATACTGCAGTATAGAATACTGTAATTTACGGTTAGATTAGGTATCGCAGTATCCGTAATTTGTGATATTATAATGTACGGTCACGTTATATTATTATTATCGGATAATTATTCAACAAATACAGGGTGTCCGAAAAGTTACCATGCGAGGGAAATATATAGTCTCGCTAGGATCACGGTGGTCGTCCAAACACAGGCTTGTATAGCGACATTCGCAGTAAGGGTTTTATAAAAGGATGGGGGCATTGAATTTCGCTCTACACACCTGTGCTTGGACAACTATCATAGCCTCAGACTACTTGGATCCTAGCGATTTTTTTTTTTTTTAATTAAGGGGCTATCTGGCGACTGCCGACTAAGGCATAAGTTGCCGTAAACAAACAGCCTAGTTTTAGGCTACTTTAAAAAATTAAACAGAAAACAATATAAAGAAATGACAATAACAATAACAAAGCAATAACAAAACAATTACAAAAACAACAACAACAATTAAATTGGGTTAAATAAAAGGGAGAAGGCCGGCCTCCCCCCAAAAGTCAATAAGTCCACCAGTCAAAGTACACGCACTCGTCCCGAGCACAAGGGACAGGCGGTAGCGACCCCGCCCATCCCGGTACCGGGACAGGTGTCGTGCGCGAAGATCACCCAGACTGGGACATTCGACAAGAATGTGCCGAACAGTCTGGGGGACGACGCAGTCGTTGCAATAGGGCGCAGGCGAGCGCTCCATCAGATAGCGATGCGTTACACGAGTGTGTCCGATTCGGAGACGACAGAAAGCAACCTGAAGCCGCCGCGGCATTGGGGGATAGGTCCATGGGAACAGTCGCGGCGCAATGGCACGCAACTTTAAGTTCCCTTCGACCGTCTCCCATCTTCTTTGCCAAGCAGTCCGAAGAGCTGCCCGTATTCCTGCCATGTAGTCGGTGTGAGGAAGAGCGAAACGCTGGTCCGGTCGCAGAGTCCTCGCGGACTCTTTGGCGCCCTCATCGGCGCGCTCATTCCCCGCAATTCCTACATGTCCAGGAACCCAGCAGAAGATAATCTCGACATCTGCCCGGCTCGCCAAAACCGTGGCGTCACGGATATCGCGAACCAGGGGATGCGGAGATTCCAATGCCCCGAGAGCACTCAGGGCGCTTTGTGAGTCGCTATAGATCACAATCCGGTCTCCGAACCGGGCACGTCGCGTAATCTCCCGTACCGAGTGGTGTATTTCCACCAGCTCGGCCGTGAAGACAGACGCAGCGCCTGGTAGAGCCCCGCTGACTTCAAACAGAGGGGATACGGCGTGGAAGCCGACCCCCTCTTGGGACTTGGAGCCATCCGTATACACTGGCACGGTACCAGCGTGACACGATTTGTGCTCCAAAAAGGTCAAACGCAATACTCCGGGCGCAGTACAAGCTTTGGGAGCAAAGGCGTGGTGACAAATAGCCAAATGTGGTACCCTCCAGGGTGGCGTCCTGGGCAGAACCAGGGGCGCCACCGGCCCGAGAGCTATATCTACCTCTCGAAGGAGTTTCCTGGCCCTAAACCCAAAGGGCTTAGGGTATGACTGGCGTCTCTCGGCGGCATAGGTACCATCGAGATCAGCTGCGGATGCAGTAAGAGCTGTTGGCGAATGAGGGAGGCGCCGGGCTCGCGCGTACAGGCGAGTGATGCACTGCACGCGGCGCAGAGCGAGTGGCATCTCCCCAGCATCGACCAACAGGCTCTCAATTGGAAAAGTGCGGAAGGCACCGGTCGCAAGGCGAAGGCCGGTGTGGTGGATCGAATCCACCTTCCGCAATAGACGCTCGGCTGCGGATGCATAAAACTCGCATCCGTAGTCGAGCTTCGAACGAACAAAGGATCGATAAAAAAGTAAGGCGGTAGCCCTATCAGCGCCCCAGGCGCTGAACGTCACGGAACGGAGAATGTCCATGGCGCGGGTACAAGAGACCCTAAGGCTGCGAATATGAGCCTCCCAGGTGAGGCGTCGGTCGAATACAAGACCAAGGAAACGGTGCGACTCAACCACATCCAGGCGCACCCCATTAAGAAACAAAGCTGGGTCGGGGTGAAGCCTTGGATGGCGGCAGAAGTGCACCACCTTAGTCTTGGCCAAAGAAAACCGAAACCTGTGCGCTTCGGCATAGCGAGAGACGCGGTTCAATGCCTGTTGGAGTCGACGCTCCAGAGTTGGCATCTGGGCCGCGCCAAAAGAGATCGAAAGGTCGTCCACGTAGAGCGTAGCGAGAACATCTTCTGGCAGCACCGAGGTGATGCCGTTGATGCTCAGGGCAAAGAGTGTGACACTGAGGACACTTTCCTGCGGGACACCCTCTTCCTGCTTCTTTGGGGCAGAGAAGCTCCCCCCACCCGTACGCGGAATCGACGATCTCGCAAAAATTCAGATATAAACATTGGGAGGCGTCCCCTCGCCCCCATCGTGTGGAGAGTCTCCATGATACCGTATCGTTATGCGGTATCATAGGCCTTCTCCAGATCAAAAAACACCGTGGCGTAGTGCTGTCTACGAAGGAAAGCCTCGCAGACGGCATTTTCCAGTCGGAGCAGAGCATCCGACGTGGAGTGAAACTTACGGAAGCCGCACTGTGCAGAAGACAGATGGCCTCCGCTGTCCAGGAAATAGGCTAATCTAACATTTACCAATTTCTCCATCAGCTTGCACACGCAAGAGGTTAGAGAGATTGGGCGGAAACCGGTCGGAGTAGAGTGATCTCTCCCCGGCTTGCGAAAGGCGAGCACAGTAGCGATTCGCCAGGAGTCTGGGAGAAGACCTTCCACCAGATCCTGTTGAACAGATCTAACAGAAAGGCCATGCCTCGCTCACCCAGGTGTCGAAGCATGGCGTACGGGACATCGTCCGGACCATGGGCGGTGTCCGCGCACGAAGCGAGAGCGGAACGCAACTCACTCACAGTAAACTTGTCGTTGAAGGGTTCTCCGCCTCTGGAGGTAAATTCCAGCCGGCGGCCTTCCGCGAAATCACGACGTGCATTGAATGCTGGCAGAGCAGCATCACGGCTAGAGAATGCGGAGAAAGCGGTCGCTAAGGATTCCGCCACGGACGCGGGGTCCGAGATTGCGGTCCCATTCTCCTGGAGAACGGGAGGGGGGTCCTGCGAGAACTTGCCCCGAATCCTTTTGACTCGCTTCCACATCTCAGCTAAAGGGGTCTTCCCGTTAAGTGAAGACACGTATGCCCGCCAAGAAGAGCGGCGGGCGTGCTTCGAAATATACCGGAACCTAGCCCTAGCCCGACGAAATTCAGCGACAGTGAAATCGTTCGGGCGGCGCTTATAGCGCATGTAGGCATAACGCTTCTGTTTGAGGGCCGTCTCACACTCGGCCGACCACCATGGGAGTGGTCGGCGTGCAAAACGGCCTGACGTCCTAGGAATAGTAGTCAGGCCCACGGCGATAAGGTTGCCGGAGAAGAACTCAACGGCCTCATCTACCGACCTAAACTCCTCGACTGAGATAGAGAATTCAGTCATTTCCTGAAATGCAGGCCACCGCGCCTGCGCTAAGCACCACCGAGGTGGTCGCTCATGCGGCAGTTGCCCTGAAAAAGATATTTGAATGGGAAAGTGATCACTACCATGGAGGTCATCGACCACCCCCCAATCAAAATCAAGCTGTGCATCCGAAGAGCACAAAGATAGGTCAAGGCAAGAAAATGAAGCGGTTCTCGGACAGTGATGCGTAAACTCATCCACTTTTAGGACACCCATCTCAAGCTCTTCGATCAGATCGGCAAGGACTTGTCCCCTGGGATTTATGGTGTAATCTCCCCAGAGAGGATGCCTGCCGTTCAGATCTCCAAGCAAGAGATAGGGCCTCGGCAACCGTGCCACGACGCGGCGGAAGTCCCCCGCGTCGAAGTCAGCTGACGGTGGAATGTACGCAGAAATGATAGTATACCTCCTATCTAGGTGCAGCTGCACAGCCACTGCCTGAAAGGAGATATCTAAAGAGAAAGGAAGAACGGAGACATCATGCCGGGTGTAAACCGCGCATCCCCTAGCCCGGCCGTCCCGCGGTGGTGGGGTCGCAAGACCCTTATACCCCGGGAGGGCAGGCAGTGGGCACGCGCCTAGCATGGTCTCCTGCAAAAAAATAGCTAACGGGGAACGGGAATAGGCGAGCCTCAGCAGCTCCCGGGGGCAGAACCCCGGGCGCTGTTGGCCGGACAAAGCGCTGGAGGCGCTGTCGCCTTCGAGGACTTATTGGGGGAGGTTGACCTCGCCATGCGAGTCTTTTCCTCCCTCCGCCTCGAAACCTTAGGCGGGCGCTGCGGCTTCGGAGGCGGGGGGCCCTCTTTTCGAGGAACCACCGTCTCCGAGCCACTCGCTCCACCTCGGGGCGTGGGCGAAGGAGCCGAAGCTCCTTTGTTGCTGTCCTCCTTTCGGGGGACAGCTTTAGGACCCCCGAAGATGGCCTAGCGACCATCTTCAGGGGTGTTGCCTCCTGTGAGTCTAACGACTCTGTGGATGCGCGTGGCCGTTTCGCCTTACGGGAAACGGTCACGCTGGGGGAAGAGGGGGGAGCCCTGGTTTTAGCCGGGGCTGGGTGTGAACCCTTTTTGCCGCCAGCTCTACCAGGGGAGCGCCCAGGTTGGGTAGAGCCCGCAGAAGGGCTCCGAATGGGCGCGGAAACAACCGTGCTCGTTGGCCTGGATGGGCCAGGAGCAGAGGGTGCCTTTCGAACTACTGAGGCATATGACGTCCCAGGCAGAGCTGGGCGCGCCAGGACCAAGTCCTTAGCCTCGCGGAAAGAGAGTCTATCCTGGGCCTGAACGGCCAGGATTTCTTTCTCCAGGAGATATGCACTACATTGCTTCGAAGAAGCAGGGTGCGGCTCTCCGTAATTGACACACTTGGCCACACACGATTTGGACTTATCGTGTGCGACCTTGGAGCAATTTACACAGACTTCGGGTGACCCCGACTTTGCACGTCTACATGAGCGATTCGTATGGCCGAAGCGGTGACAGTAATAGCACCGCCGCGGCAGTGGCACGAATGCCTTCACGCGGTAGCGGTACCAACCGGAACGCACCGACTCAGGGAGCTTGTCACTGTCGAACGTGACGAAGAATGTAGGGGTGGGTCTCGAGGCCCCTCCCTGTTTTTTCATCACACGTTCGACCTTGACCGCCCCATGGTCGGCCAGATCTAGGGTGATGTCCTCAATGGAGTAGTCAACGAGTTCCCTCGCATAAACTACTCCTTTCACAAAGTTCATGGTAGAGTGCGGCGTCACACTCACCGGGGTGCCATGAAGTGTCCGAAGAGCACTTATCTTGGCCGCCTCGGCGGGATTCGCCGCATTCGCCAGAAGGCTGCCGTCCGAGAAACGGGTCACCTTCGGCTCTCTACCAATTGCACTAGCTAATCCTCTCCTCTGATGGATCATGTTGCCCTTGGACAACATGGTGCCATCAGTGGAGCGAATAACGAGGAATTTTTTTTTTTTTTATAGAGCCCATCTGGCAACTACCCACTTGGGCATAAGTCGCCGAAAAACACGACAGCCTAGAATTAGGCTACTTTAAAGTTAAAATATGAAAACTTAACAATCAATATAAATTTGAAAAACTTAACAATCGAAGCAATCTCCGGCAGCGGGGGGAGGTCCCCCTCACCCCGGTGCAGGAGAGTGCAATCTAAAACAAAACAATAACAAAAAAAGGAACCTTAAATAAAGGGGAGAAGGCCGGCCTCCCCCAAAAAGTCAATAAGTCCACCAGTCATGGTGCACGCACTCGTCCCGAGTACAAGGGACAGGCGGTAGCGACCCCGCCCATCCCGGTACCGAGACAGGTATCGTGCGCGAAGATCACCCAGACTGGGACATTCGACAAGAATATGCCGAACAGTCTGGGGGACGACGCAGTCGTTGCAATAGGGCACATGCGAGCGCTCCACCAAGTAACGATGCGTCACACGAGTGTGTCCGATTCGAAGACGACAGAAAGCAACCTGAAGCCGCCGCGGCATTGGGGGATAGGTCCATGGGAACAGTCGCGGCGCAATGGCACGCAACTTTAAGTTCCCCTCGACCGTCTCCCATCTTCTTTGCCAAGCAGTCCGAAGAGCTGCCCGTATTCCTGCCATGTAGTCGGTGTGAGGAAGAGCGAAACGCTGGTCCGGTCGCAGAGTCCTCGCGGACTCTTTGGCGCCCTCATCGGCGCGCTCATTCCCCGCAATTCCTACATGTCCAGGAACCCAGCAGAAGATAATCTCGACATCTGCCCGGCTCGCCAAAACCGTGGCGTCACGGATTTCGCGAACCAGGGGATGCGGAGATTCCAATGCCCCGAGAGCACTCAGGGCGCTTTGTGAGTCGCTATAAATCACAATCCGGTCTCCGAACCGGGCACGTCGCGTAATCTCCCGTACCGAGTGGTGTATTGCCACTAGCTCGGCCGTGAAGACAGACGCAGCGCCTGGTAGAGCCCCGCTGACTTCAAACAGAGGGGATACGGCGTGGAAGCCGACCCCCTCTTGGGACTTGGAGCCATCCGTATACACTGGCACGGTACCAGCGTGACACGATGTGTGCTCTAAAAAGATCGAACGCAATACTCCCGGCGCAGTACAAGCTTTGGGAGCAGAGGCGTGGCGACAAATAGCCAAATGTGGTACCCTCCAGGGTGGCGTCCTGGGCAGAACCAGGGGCGCCACCGGCCCGAGAGCTATATCTACCTCTCGAAGGAGTTTCCTGGCCCTAAACCCAAAGGGCTTAGGGTATGACTGGCGTCTCTCGGCGGCATAGGCACCATCGAGATCAGCTGCGGATGCAGTGAGAGCTGTTGGCGACTGGGGGAGGCGCCGGGCTCGCGCGTACAGGCGAGTGATGCACTGCACGCGGCGCAGAGCGAGTGGCATCTCCCCAGCATCGACCAACAGGCTCTCAATGGGGGAAGTGCGGAAGGCACCGGTCGCAAGGCGAAGGCCGGTGTGGTGGATCGAATCCACCTTCCGCAATAAACGCTCGGCTGCGGATGCATAAAACTCGCATCCGTAGTCGAGCTTCGAGCGAACAAAGGATCGATAAAAAAGTAAGGCGGTAGCCCTATCAGCGCCCCAAGCGCTGAACGTCACGGAACGGAGAATGTCCATGGCGCGGGTACAAGAGACCCTAAGGCTGCGAATGTGAGCCTCCCAGGTGAGGCGTCGGTCGAATACAAGACCAAGGAAACGGTGCGACTCAACCACATCCAGGCGCACCCCATTAAGAAACAAATCTGGGTCGGGGTGAAGCCGTGGATGGCGGCAGAAGTGCACCACCTCAGTCTTGGCCAAAGAAAACCGAAACCTGTGCGCTTTGGCATAGCAAGAGACGCGGTTCAATGCCTGTTGGAGTCGGCGCTCCAGAGTTGGCATCTGGGCCGCGCCAAAAGAGATCGAAAGGTCGTCCACGTAGAGCGTAGCGAGAACATCTTCCGGCAGCACCGAGGTGATGCCGTTGATGCTCAGGGCAAAGAGTGTGACACTGAGGACACTTCCCTGCGGGACACCCTCTTCCTGCTCCTTTGGGCCGGAGAGGGCTCCCCCCACCCGTACGCGGAATCGACGATCTCGCAAAAATTCAGATATAAACATTGGGAGGCGTCCCCTCGCCCCCATCGTGTGGAGAGTCTCCATGATACCGTATCGCCATGCGGTATCATAGGCTTTCTCCAGTTCAAAAAACACCGTGGCGTAGTGCTGTCTACGAAGGAAAGCCTCGCAGACGGCATTTTCCAGTCGGAGCAGAGCATCCGACGTGGAGTGGAACTTACGGAAGCCGCACTGTGCAGAAGACAGATGGCCTCCGCTGTCCAGGAAATAGGCTAATCTAACATTTACCAATTTCTCCATCAACTTGCACACGCAAGAGGTTAGAGAGATTGGGCGGAAACCGGTGGGAGTAGAGTGATCTCTCCCCGGCTTGCGAAAGGCGAGCACAGTAGCGATTCGCCAGGAGTCTGGGAGGAGACCTTCCACCCAGATCCTGTTGAACAAATCTAATAGAAAGGCCATGCCTCGCTCACCCAGGTGTCGAAGCATGGCGTACGGGACATCGTCCGGACCATGGGCGGTGTCCGCGCACGAAGCGAGAGCGGAACGCAACTCACTCACAGTAAACTTGTCGTTGAAGGGTTCTCCGCCTCTGGAGGTAAAGTCCAGCCGGCGGCCTTCCGCGAAATCACGACGTGCATTGAATGCTGGCAGAGCAGCATCACGGCTAGAGAATGCGGAGAAAGCGGTCGCTAAGGATTCCGCCACGGACGCGGGGTCCGAGATTGCGGTCCCATTCTCCTGGAGAACGGGAGGGGGGTCCTGCGAGAACTTGCCCCGAATCCTTTTGACTCGCTTCCACATCTCAGCTAAAGGGGTCTTCCCGTTAAGTGAAGACACGTATGCCCGCCAAGAAGAGCGGCGGGCGTGCTTCGAAATATACCGGAACCTAGCCCTAGCCCGACGAAATTCAGCGACAGTGAAATCGTTCGGGCGGCGCTTATAGCGCATGTAGGCATAACGCTTCTGTTTGAGGGCCGTCTCACACTCGGCCGACCACCATGGGAGTGGTCGGCGTGCAAAACGGCCTGACGTCCTAGGAATAGTAGTCAGGCCCACGGCGATAAGGTTGCCGGAGAAGAACTCAACGGCCTCATCTACCGACCTAAACTCCTCGACTGAGATAGAGAATTCAGTCATTTCCTGAAATGCAGGCCACCGCGCCTGCGCTAAGCACCACCGAGGTGGTCGCTCATGCGGCAGTTGCCCTGAAAAAGATATTTGAATGGGAAAGTGATCACTACCATGGAGGTCATCGACCACCCCCCAATCAAAATCAAGCTGTGCATCCGAAGAGCACAAAGATAGGTCAAGGCAAGAAAATGAAGCGGTTCTCGGACAGTGATGCGTAAACTCATCCACTTTTAGGACACCCATCTCAAGCTCTTCGATCAGATCGGCAAGGACTTGTCCCCTGGGATTTATGGTGTAATCTCCCCAGAGAGGATGCCTGCCGTTCAGATCTCCAAGCAAGAGATAGGGCCTCGGCAACCGTGCCACGACGCGGCGGAAGTCCCCCGCGTCGAAGTCAGCTGACGGTGGAATGTACGCAGAAATGATAGTATACCTCCTATCTAGGTGCAGCTGCACAGCCACTGCCTGAAAGGAGATATCTAAAGAGAAAGGAAGAACGGAGACATCATGCCGGGTGTAAACCGCGCATCCCCCAGCCCGGCCGTCCCGCGGTGGTGGGGTCGCAAGACCCTTATACCCCGGGAGGGCAGGCAGTGGGCACGCGCCTAGCATGGTCTCCTGCAAAAAAATAGCTAACGGGGAACGGGAATAGGCGAGCCTCAGCAGCTCCCGGGGGCAGAACCCAGGGCGCTGTTGGCCGGACAAAGCGCTGGAGGCGCTGTCGCCTTCGAGGACTTATTGGGGGAGGTTGACCTCGCCATGCGAGTCTATTCCTCCCTCCGCCTCGAAACCTTAGGCGGGCGCTGCGGCTTCGGAGGCGGGGGGCCCTCTTTTCGAGGAACCACCGTCTCCGAGCCACTCGCTCCACCTCGGGGCGTGGGCGAAGGAGCCGAAGCTCCTTTGTTGCTGTCCTCCTTTCGGGGGACAGCTTTAGGACCCCCGAAGATGGCCTAGCGACCATCTTCAGGGGTGTTGCCTCCTGTGAGTCTAACGACTCTGTGGATGCGCGTGGCCGTTTCGCCTTACGGGAAACGGTCACGCTGGGGGAAGAGGGGGGAGCCCTGGTTTTAGCCGGGGCTGGGTGTGAACCCTTTTTGCCGCCAGCTCTACCAGGGGAGCGCCCAGGTTGGGTAGAGCCCGCAGAAGGGCTCCGAATGGGCGCGGAAACAACCGTGCTCGTTGGCCTGGATGGGCCAGGAGCAGAGGGTGCCTTTCGAACTACTGAGGCATATGACGTCCCAGGCAGAGCTGGGCGCGCCAGGACCAAGTCCTTAGCCTCGCGGAAAGAGAGTCTATCCTGGGCCTGAACGGCCAGGATTTCTTTCTCCAGGAGATATGCACTACATTGCTTCGAAGAAGCAGGGTGCGGCTCTCCGTAATTGACACACTTGGCCACACACGATTTGGACTTATCGTGTGCGACCTTGGAGCAATTTACACAGACTTCGGGTGACCCCGACTTTGCACGTCTACATGAGCGATTCGTATGGCCGAAGCGGTGACAGTAATAGCACCGCCGCGGCAGTGGCACGAATGCCTTCACGCGGTAGCGGTACCAACCGGAACGCACCGACTCAGGGAGCTTGTCACTGTCGAACGTGACGAAGAATGTAGGGGTGGGTCTCGAGGCCCCTCCCTGTTTTTTCATCACACGTTCGACCTTGACCGCCCCATGGTCGGCCAGATCTAGGGTGATGTCCTCAATGGAGTAGTCAACGAGTTCCCTCGCATAAACTACTCCTTTCACAAAGTTCATGGTAGAGTGCGGCGTCACACTCACCGGGGTGCCATGAAGTGTCCGAAGAGCACTTATCTTGGCCGCCTCGGCGGGATTCGCCGCATTCGCCAGAAGGCTGCCGTCCGAGAAACGGGTCACCTTCGGCTCTCTACCAATTGCACTAGCTAATCCTCTCCTCTGATGGATCATGTTGCCCTTGGACAACATGGTGCCATCAGTGGAGCGAATAACGAGGAAGCGTTTGAAGCCAGCGGGCTCGAAAACGCCAGGTAACCTCTGAATGAGGGGCCCCGATGTCATCGAGGCTCCGCCCTGTGCACTTTTGGTGTTAGTCTTGGTCAGGGGCTCCGCACACGAGGGGGTAGAGGGGCCGGATGTGCCGATCTTGGCTTGGTCGCCTACCAAAGTGGCAGCAGACCCATTCGTCCCCGCAGCCCCCGCGGATGGAGAGGGGCCCCGAGTCTTTTTCGTCTTTTTAGTCTTCTTTGTCTTTTTCTTTTTTGGAGAGGAGGGCGGGGAATGAACCCGCTTTTCACCTCCGCCGGCAGAAGCCCCCAGGCCAGATGGACCGGCCTCAGCCAGGTCCCTCTCCGAAATGGAGAAGGTCCTGGTTGTCGTAGGGGCACCTGTCGGAGGAGATCCCTCCCCTCCTTTTACTGCCTCGGAGCCCTCAGCCATTTGAGGAGGACCTTGCATAGGGGCGGATTCGGGTTCGGTGCTTGGCGCCGAGCCCGAATTCCTCCCCATGGAAGGCCCTACCGTCTGAGGCTGGGTCTCCTCAAAGACCATGTTTATCACAGGAGGGGCCTCCAGTTGGCTATCCCCTCCCAGGACATCACAGGTCCCCTTGGCAGTGTCGCCAATCTTGTGTGGGGAGGCACAGGCCTTGACCCCAGCAAGGTTTAAAATTCTTGCCAGCAGGTCTTTTGAGGGAAGCGACCGAAGGGGCCTGGCTTCCCTCTCCCCCCTAAGGGGGTTTGCCCTACCGAGCCGCTTTGATGGGGAGCGGCTGGCTAAGGGCTGCCTGCTGGCTTTCTTGGCTGTCCCCTTGGAAAGAAAAGAGGGGACTGCCGCTGGGAAAAGGGAGGTGCCCGAAAGCACCTCCAGAGAAGGGGGTGAGGGGGAGTCCCCTGCACCCGTAGGCGAAGGAGAGGAGTAAGCCTCCTCTCCGGTTAGAGAAATATGGAGGGTCCCCTGTGCAAGCACAGGGAAGGGGACCTCCATTTTTTTGCTGGAGCTGCCCGAGGGCGGCTCCGTCGATGGAACAGGGGAAGTTGAGGGTTGGGTTTGTTTTGTTTTTTTATCATTATTGGGCATGGTGACCCTTTTTTAAACACGGGATGCAATCGCGCACACCTCTCGCAGTAGCCCGCACTGCGAGAGGTGCTTACAAGCCCGGCCGAGCCAGGCGCCGCCATTTGGGACCACCCCTCCCGCCTGGTGGCCTGGCAGTCCATCGGCATGGCGGTTCCACCTTAGACACGGCGTAAAAATTAATAGATTGTGAAGAGGAGAGGAAAAGGGATGTGAGGAAGGTATGGGTGGGGATGAAGCAGGTAGTTAAAAACCAGCCACCCCAGATCAGAGCTCAGGGGTTAGGGAACATTGTCCCCCACCCCCTCAGCCCCGATGCGGGACGGTTAGCTAAAAGGAAGGTCAGCATCTACCCTGTTAAATTAGAGGCTGACCAGAGAAAGTTCTGGGAGAGGTTGTGTGAAAAGAGAGGAAACAAGTGTTTTGAAGGAAGGAAGAGAGGCTAAGCTGGGGCCGGACGGGGTGCTGAGTCCCGTCAGCACGGCGGCCAAGATGGCAAATCGCCGCGCCCCTTACGGGGTGGATCCTAGCGAGATTATATTCCAATTGCATAGTAACTTTCGGACACCCTGTATATGTTTTGTATGTTTGATGATCATTAATAAAGTGAGTAACATAAATGAATATTTTATTATTTGCAGGTTAAATATCCTGACAAACGACCCGCTATAATCTAAATGTCCAACTCGACCTCACGGTGCCTGGTGTAGAAACCAGACGGCATACAAGTGAGCTGGTGGGCAAACTGATGAACTTAGTGATTACTTCCGATTCCTTACTCTGGGGTTCCAGGGTTTTGGGTAGGGTGATGGACGACTTCAAACATTTAACAAATTTCCCAAGTCGCGATTGCTTTGCTTCTTCAACCGGTGCAAAATCCTCGAAGGTGTGTTGTGAAAGATTGAGGTCACCGAAGGCTCTCATCGGTTGCTTCAAGGGTGGAGGCTGAGGAGCTTCTGACTCTTCTAAAAGGGGGGAAAGTTGTTTCAGTTTCTTTATTAAAAATACAAATTACCAGATGACATACAGAGGAAGAGGTAGTTAATAACTAACAAAGAAAGGATTAATTGTTGGTATATGTTACTTTATTGCATGAAAATCGAATGGACACCGTGACACTCGATTAAGGAAATTGAAGAGATAATTCACAGGAGAAAAGAGTAAACCGAAATGATTCTAGCCGTAAAAAGAGAAACTAATGAAAGCAAAAAAAGATAAACTTTGGAAATTTTAAACGTAGTTTTCAGGTCTAGTTAGATGGCCACTGCACAAAATTTTCAACGGTGGAGTGAGTGAACGAACCTACTCCATTTGCTCAACGGTCACTAAGGCGGACGAGGGTTGCAATCAAATCAATGGTTCAGACTTCTCTCTCGAACTTTAATAAACAATTTATTGTTATAACAATTGTCAATTAACAGGTAAATTAGTAATACAAACGATCATATAAAATTTAATTAACTATTCTAACTACTCTAAAATGCTGTCCGGTGACGCCTATGGCAGAGCGTAGTCTAGTCACTCACTTACTTACTTGCTTCCAGTTTAGCCTATGCGCTCATTTCACGATTCAAATTCTCCATGGTTCCACTGAATTCGTTTAACCAGTTAGGCAAAACAACCGGGGATGCGAAAGCGTTTGGTATTGGAACATCAAAAATATGTTCTGGTATGGTATTACAAATTTGAGAGGTGTCAAAAGTCAAACGGCAATGGAACTGGGAATTTGATACAAAGCCACCGACACGCCTCGCCATTACAAGTACTGGCGTTATGTTTGAGATTTTTTCAAGATTTGCATAAGCGGAGATATGCAGGATGCAAATCAAGTCCGAAGTGAGGAAAACTCCGTTTGTGTTCAAATATTTAATCGATCGCCACATAATGCAGTCAAGCATAGCGGCCATGAAACCGGAATCAGCGAATGTCTTCTTCGAATCTTAATGTCGGGGAAATGGAAAGTTATATCCTAAATTTGCTACACACCATTACTGAAGATGAACCTGTTCGCAGATTCGAATTTTGTGAATGATTTCAATAAATGGAAGCCGAAGACGTTAGCTTGCCAAATAAAATGTGCGGTATGATGAAGTTACTTTTAGGCTGAACGGCCCAATAAATCGACGGAACTGTGGATGCTGGCGGGCTGATTGATGATCCACACGTTTATGCTGATAGGCATTTTAATTTACCAGACTTAATAGTATGGTATGGTTTATTGGTTAGGGGTTTGCTTGGTCAATTTTCGTTTAAAGGGACCGTACTGATGGCGCTTATTTCGATGTACTGATCACAAAAATTATACTTGTATTTCGGGAGCTGTTTGGAAACAACTTTTTCTTTCAGCAAGATGGTGCTCCTCCACATCATCATTGTGATGTGAGAAGGTATTTCGATGGTACCTCGATGGAATGTTACTTAACCGTTGGCTAAGAAGAAAAATCAGCGAGTATCTTCCAAGTTCACCTGACTTGACTCAACTTGGTATTTACTTTTGAGGCTATCTGAAGGGTGTCGTTTATGGTAGGAGCCCAAAATTCGAACAGATTAAGATGCAATTAGATATAATCACAACATTCATATTAATAAAACTGCCAACAAAAAGCATTTTAAGCACTAGGCATAGTTGATTAAATTATTTATATGAAAACAACACAATATTTTATCGCTTAATTTACTCAAATTCCTTTTATTAACAATCGCTATAACAATACATCCATTGTTCTATTAAATAATACTAGCAAAAATCCGCCCTACAGGAGTTTTTTACTAAGCCTGAGGCACCCATTCGCTTAGCTTGGAAAATTAAAAAAGTATGCGAGAGAAAAAGGGTTTTTCATAACATTTAAAATTGGTGTGCAAAAAAAGAAAAATCATTTCACATACACATACGAACACACGCCAGGATCATTATAATAAGAAGATATATGCTAATATAAATAGTATATGCAATTTTTAGCTCCCCCTTCCCCTTATGTATGCTCTCAAACGAACTTTTATCCTAACCGTTCTCTGAAGAAGCGGTGGAGGGCGTTGGAGGAAGGGTAAGCAATTCCTGGACTTTGGTCGTTCTTTGATTGAGTCGAGCAGCGACTTCCCGAAGACGATCAGGAACTATCGTCATTTGAAGAAACCTTGGAAGTAGTTGAAAGGTCACATAAATATGAAGACGTGTCTAAAATCTTTTTAAATACAAAACTTATTAATAAACTCGTTCTCATTTAAACAAAATAATAATATACAGTTTCATAGTTCCAACAGGAGAAAATCCAGTTCCATATTGAGCGAATTTCAGTAAATTGGTCTGTTTTAGAGGAACTTGACAAGCAAAGTCGATTCTAATGGCAGGTAGAACTGAAATGGGGATATGGTCCTAAGAGACGGATCAACTTTACAGATCAGAGCTACCATAGAAGGACCAACTTCTAGAAATTGAGTCTAGCAATAACACATTCTTGTCACCAGTGTGGCAGGATATAATTATCTGGTCATCCCATAAGGAATTTCCGAAATCTGCTATCTTTCTATAGTTTCAACAAGTTTTGCGCTATTTTAAAATCCCACGTGGTAACAATTCATACTAAAATATATGTATATTTTGAACTAATCAATTATCTTGTTACAAAATAATTAGATGCTTTAAATGCTGCGTAAAGACTTCTATCTTTGGGAGGGTGGAGCTAGTAATTAAGTTAAATTATTCTTAATTACTAGCTCCACCCTCCCAAAGATGGAAGTGTTTACGGAGCATTTAAGGCATATAATGTTTTATGAGTTTAGAAAAGACAATAATACAGCAAAAGCAATTAGACATATCCATGCTGTTTATGGGGAAGATCTCCTAAATGAAATAAATTGCAAAATATAGTTTGCAAAGTTTAGGAAAGTTGATAAACGCCAGAAGAAGGTCGCCCTGTTGAAATTAACGATGGCCTGCTTTTGTCAGAACTTGATCAAAATAGTGTTGTTAAAATTTGAGAATTAGCGCACAACCTAACTTCAAGCTAAACATATACAATTTATCTATATTTGCATCTTAGAAAAATGACTAAGCTTGGAAAGTGGGTAGCCATGATTTGACAGAAAGCAATCGTGAAGCACGATAGGGCATCTGCACTTCTCTAAATTCTCGTGAATGCACCTCGTCTCTTTTAAGAGATTAGTAACTGGTGATGAAAAATGGATATTTTATGAAAATGTAAAGCGATGCCAGAGACTGGTTTAGTGTGAACAAATAGGCTAAAACACAACCCAAAATGGACCTTCATTTCCCCAAAATTATGTTTATTGTTTGAGAGGATTGCGTTGGCGTAATCCACTTGGAGTTGCTAATATTCAGAAATAAACGATTACAGCAGACACTAATTGTCAACAATTAAAACGTTTAAACGCCGCTTTGAAGAAAAGGTGTCTTGCTTTGGTGAATTGCAAACGAGTTGTGTTCCATCATGTATAATGCACGGCCCCATACAGCAAAGATCGGATCAGAGATTGAAGACCTCAGCTGGGGAAAAATATCCCGCAGCCTCCTTATTCCCCGGATCTTCAACCTCTTATTAACGTCTTTTCCGCAGTTTACAAAATCATTTAGACGGACTAGGCCTTAAAAGCCCCAAGGGGGAAATTGACCTTTCTACTTTCTTTTCCTCAAAACCAAATGAGTTTTACACCAATGGCATTAAAAAGCTTATCAATCGTTGGAAATAACTTATTGATAATGATGGAATTTATATTAATGATTATAAATTTAATAAAATATAAAACTCAGATATCTTCTTCAGACATTAATTATGGGATGAACTGATAATTATAGCGGGAACATGAGTTACTAATGCAATTGTATTTTTTTTTCCAGATGTAATGTAAATAAAGTACAAATGAATGTTTCTTGAACTCTACCCAACAAACCATTCAACAGCAGTAGTTTTTATTCTATCCAATATATTAGACTAATTTACAAGTAGGAATTTAAATTTGGATATATGTACTGCTGTTGTTCAAGCTGCTGATAACATCAACAAAGCATTTGAATAAAACACTACTGCAGCAAGAACTGCTTAGCGTTTGTTTAATAAGTTTAGGTCTGGAAATATGGACACTAATATTAAATCTACAGAGAGGACCAAACCAGTTATTAAAGACGAAGAATTATCGCCTTCAGTAAGTAGCCAATAACAAAAGTTTGAGCACTTACTGAAGACTTTAAGTCTTCAGCAATCAACATATAACTGCAGCCTCGTTGCCGCGCACGCACACGTGGTTGGGAATCCAGTAGAGCCGGACACGCCAGCCCTGCGCTGCCAGGTCCTGCAGGGTGCACAGGATGGTGGTGGTGAGGTGGATGTTGTCCCCGGTGTGGGCGTGTTGCAGCGCCTCCAGCCCAGACCGAGAGTCCGTGTGTATCACCACAGTGGCCTCCCGGCGGAGCAGAGCGTGCTGGAGGGCGTGCAGGATTGCTACCAGCCCCGTCTGGAGGGTGGAGTAGTGGTCTGATGTCCTCCACGCCTGCGTTAGGCAACTCGTAACGAAGGCGGCGCTGGAATTCCCGCTGTCGGGGTCGACGGCTCCGTCGACGGAGCCGTCGGTGAAGTAGATTACGCTGCCTGGCTCCGTGACCTCAGACATGGCTCTGAGGGCGTGCTGGCGCAGCTCCTCGGTGAGGCAGTGCGCTTTGCTGGCGGGCAGCTGTGTGGTGGTGAATTCGGCGGTGGGGGGGCTCCCATGGTGGTGGTGGAACGTAGGCGGGGTTGGGGGTGTCGGGGTCGTGCCACAGCCAGTTCTCTGCCTGGCTGAGTGTGTTGGTTGCTAAGCTGATGTTTACGAGCCACCTGTTGTTACGCAGGCACTCGATGCCCTGCGCCACGGCGGCCATTCGGAGTCTCCTTTGCGTAACACCTTCCACGTCGCGCTGGAGCACTCTGGCCACCCGACAGGCCACAATGCAATCCACCCTGGCGGTGAGGGGCACCAGGCTGGCCTCGCTCTGCATGACACAGGCAGTGCACCACCTCTGTGCCTTCAACATGGTCCTCATGATGGTGTTTGGCACCACCTCTAGGCGCTGTTGCTGCTGCCGGGGTAGCGCTACAAGGACCGGTGCACTGTAGTCCACTAGGGAGCGCACTGCCTGCAGGTAGTAGAGGCGGAGGACGGGGAAGGATGCACCAGCGCTTGGCCGCGTCATGGCCCTCATCACGTTCAGCCGGGCCTGCGTCCGCTCCCTCAGGTGCGTGACATGCTGCATGAAGGACAGCCGCCTGTCCACCCACACCCCGATGTACTGGTAGGGGTCGGTCCAGGCCAGCCCGACTCCCTGAACGCACAGCTGCTGGCCAGCAGATGTGGAAGTCTTGATGGCCATGGCCTGGGACTTCTCTGCCGAGATCTTGAGCCTCAGCTCTTCGCATTTGCAGTGGTGAGGTGCAGCGCTTCTTGGGCCCGCGCGAGCTTGTCGCCGCGCCAGGTGATGACGAGGGCCAGGTCGTCGGCGTAGCTGAGGAGGATGGTTCCTTCCCGATAGGGAAGCGCCACCAGCTGCTCTATCAGCACGTTGAAGAGGAACGGGCTGAGGATGCCGCCCTGGGGCGTCCCGTTCTCTAAGGTAAGGTAGGGAGACTTGTGACCCTGGAACTTCACACATGCCCGGCGCTGCTGAAGGTAGTCCTGGAGCCAGCCCAGAAATCTCCCTCGGATGCCCTTCCTCACAAGGGCGGCTAGTATGGCGCGGGGGCTAGCCAGCTCGAAAGCCTTCTCGAGGTCAAGGAAGACTACGATGGTGGGCTGGTTGTTGGCGTAAGCCAGGAGGGTGATGAGGCAGTCTGCCGTACTCACCCCCCTGGTGTAGACGAACACGTGGTGGTGAAGGCTCCCCACGCTCCACTGTAGGCGACTCAGCACCATCCTCTTCGCTGTTTTTCCAGTGTAGCTCATGGGGGAGATTGGCCTGAAGGTGGTGTGATCCTTCGGCTTGGGGATGGGCTGGATGTCGGCGTCCTTCCAGGAGGGCGACAGACGGCCTGCCAGCCCCGACGCGTTCAGAAGGGCTAGCAGCAAGGCGTCCCCGGCGGGCCCAGCGTATGCCAGCATGGAGTACCTCACTCCGTCGGCCCACGCTTCGCCCTGGCCAGCTCCTCGAGCGTGAAAGGCTCGTCCGTTTCGTGCGGATGGCCCCGCGCCTCCCTGACCTCCTCGTCGTGCTGTGGGTGGCGGATATGGGGAGGAAGCTGCTCGCCAGCCGATCTGCCTCTTGCTGTGGGCATGGGTGGGGAACTGGGTGGGTCGGGGCAGCGCCTGAGGCCTTCCTGAAGCACCCCCACAGCTGGCCGAGGGAGGTGTGTTGACTGAAAGAGGCGCACCACTCCAGCCACTTTGCCTCCCTGGCACTCAGGAACACCTGGCACTCAGGGACACCTGTCGCGCGCGGGCTACCACGTCCCGCAGGAGCTGCAAGTTAGTGGTGGTCGGGCGCTTCTCGTACAGCCTCCTGTGGACGTTGACGCGGTGATTGTGCTCCTGGAATTCCTCGTTATAAAACCCCCAGTCCGGGCTCCGGCGTCGGTTAGAGGCTGTCCTGGGCATGGCCGCGTCTGCTGCACTCTCTATGGCCACCGCCGTAAGGTCCCTCTCCTGCCGGTGCAGGTCCGCGGGAGGCACATACGTGGACCACCATCAGGGTGGCTTGGAACTTTGCCCAATCTGCCCTCCTGACGTTCTACTGGGGCGGTGGGAGAGGAGGAGCTGGTGGGGCCACAATGAGGGTGGTAAGAGTCCCGTAGCGGTCGCTGGTGAGGGTAGGGTGGACCTGGCAGGTGGCGCCGGGTTGTAGGTCGCCCGACACCAGCGTGAGGTCGAGCCGCCCCCCATGGACGTGCGTGGCCTCCCCGGTGTTGAGTAGTCGGACGTCAGGGACTTCTGCGATCAGGTCGGCCAGGTGACGCCCAGTCACATTAGTGGGTGACACAGAGTGCAGCACGGGGTGGTGGGCGTTGAAGTCGCCCGTCACAAGGAGGCTGGAGTGGGATGCGAGGGAGAGCAGCTTCCCTGCATCCAGCAGTTATCGCTGGCTCGTGAGCGGCCCCAGCTACAGCTACAGTGCTAGGACCTCCACGCCGTCACCACAATACACGGGTGCGGCGATCCTCTTGTCCGGGATGGTGCTCCGTATGAGGGCTGCACAGCCACGCCTATTTCCGTCACCAGCCGGAAGCGAGTGGAGGGTGTAGCCTGCGACTCGCCACTCATAGCCGGCGGGCGTGAGCGTCTCCTTTAGGAGAACCAGGTCCAGGTCTTCTTGGAAGATGGCTTGCAGCACCTGATGTTTCTTGGGGCGGAGGCCCTGCACATTCCACTGCAGCAACTGCAGCAACTTCTGCGTGGGCGCCGGCGCTCTGGCTGGGTGGGCGGGGCTATCACTCTGCGCCTCCATCTTGGTTGTATGAGTGCAGTGGGTGGAGAGGGTGTTGGGTGGGCCCTTTGGGCGTTAAAGATGATGGTGGGGGCTGGAGGGCACCCCCTGTGACGGCGGTGAGTACTTCTTCACGGAGGATTGCGTCGAGGTCTTGCTCGTCGGGAGCTATGGTGCCCTGCCGCGGGACGAGCAGCCTTTTCACAAGTCGGACCACACACACGAGGATGACGTCTATAATGGCTCTACCCTCTTTGTTGAGTGCCTCGCCGTAGTTAGAGGGTCCACATGGAGACTCTGTCAGAGGTTGTGCATTGGGAAGCGCTGTGGGTGGTGGTCCCGACGCCTGTGTCTCCCCTCATCTGTGGCTTGGGGACCCAAGAGATGGGTGGAGGTGTGAGCGGAGTTGCTGGTTGTGCAGCTGCTGGTCCCCCCCTCTCGCTGCCTGCCCGTCCTCTTCCCCTATTTCGACCTGACTTGTGCCGGGCTGTTGAGGGGTGGGGGGTGGGTTGGAAGCCCACGCCGGCCTGTTGGGTGGTGGCGCTGGAACAAGGCGTTGACTGCCTTGTTGCTGGGGGTGGGGGCACGTGGTTCCCCCTGCCGCTGCTGTTGCCCGCTGGCTGCTTGTCGCTCCCCCTCCTGTGTACCGCCCAGACGTGTGCCGGGCAGGCCGGGAGTCGTGGGGGGATGGGTAACCCACGCCGACCCGACTGGTGGTGGCGCGGCAATAATGCGACGGTTTCTTCTTTGCTGGGTTGGGGGGCACGTGGTTACCTCTGCTGCTGCTGCTGGTGACCCTGTGACACCCTCCTCATTCGCTTGGGGCACTTCACGTTCCAAGCGTGGTGCCCCCTGGTGCAGTTGTGGCACCGTACCGTGGTGGTCTCACTGGCCTTGAGGCGACCGATACACTCCTCCGTCGGGTGTGCTTAGCTGCACACGCCGCACCTGACGGGGTGTTGGCACATGGCCTGGAGATGCCCGAAGCACTGGCACTTATAGCATCTCACAGGCTCACCCTGGTAGGGGCGCAGGGCAAAGCGGCCCCAGCTGCCCAGGTCCAACTTGGGTGGTGGCGGCCCCTCGTACACTACCAGGATCTGCCTGGTTGGGACTTTGTCTCTGTGTGCGATGAGCCGTGTTGCCGAGAGCACGTGGGGGTGGGCCTCGACAGCCTGGAGTGGTAGAGTGGTGGGATAGCGCTCAAGCACTACCTTGTGCCTCCTCACGCTGGGGTCAAGCAGGATACCTCGTTTCTCCTCCTCGGCAAGGAGGCGCAGCAGGGCCTCCAACCCATCGTCCTTCGGGGTGAGGACGTATTCGCTGGTGAGAGTGGGGAGAATGGTTATCCGCAGGCCAGGGTGTGCTCTCTCCAGCTCCGTCACCGTCTGGTGGCAGTGGTGGTGCTCTCCTGGTGAACCTAGTTTGAACGTTGGACGGGGGCCTCGTCGGGAATTGGAGACTGTTACCCAGCCTCCCTCGTCCTCCTGCTGGGCCTCTTCGTTCTGGGGGCTCTCGTCGATAACGAGGCGACCACTTTCATCTCTGTAGGCCTCTTCGGGCTCCTCCCTCGGAGAATTCCTTCTCCAGGTTGCGGGCGGTCCTCTTCGTGTGGAGGTCTCCGTCGGTGACGCTGAAGCAGACCCATTCCGCGTCCGCTTTGCTGACCTCCCCGGGGTGACTATGGACGCCGACCCTTGCATAGTGGTGTCACTCTTCTTCGCCCATCAGCACCACAGAGTCCAAAGTGAAGAAAATACCGATGCCCTCCTTACAAGCAGGACAGGAACAGGAGATATCTCCAATCAACCCGTCCACGCTTGCTACTGCCACTTTTGAGAGCTACGAAAACAGGAGGAATCTCCAATCAGACCGTGGCTGCCCTTACGAGACAAACGAGGCATTAAAGGTGTAGCTGGTTCAAACTAGTGCAGTGGGCAAGTCCTTCGGCAGGGCGTATGAGCGTGATCTTCGTGATGCCTGTTGCTTCTCCGATGGGTGACTGTTTTTCTTAACGGCCTCTACAAATATACGTGGGTGGGTGATACACACCGGGGTATTAGCACCGCGTATTAGGCGTAGGGTCAAAGGACTGGGGAAGGGGGGAATAGGAGGAGTGTGGGCTCTCTCGCCCCTTCTCCTTACTTCTGGCCCGACAGTGGGCCAGAAGAGAGGAGATTGGGCGGGATAGCTCTGGACGCACTAGCCTTTTACACTCTCTCACATCTTTTCTTCTATTCTATTTATTCATAACCCGTATATGGAGAGATATATTATGAGTCAGTATCAGAGAAATAACCTTAATTTGATACATATTTTTGAAATTATAAACATAAATATGAATTTTGAATAAAATAATAATAAGTAGTGTTCATTTCTTGAAAAAATGTGTAATTTTAAAATTGTTGAAAAAAAACTTTTTTAATTTCACTCGAATAAAACCCTAAACACGGGGTTTTTTATTTAGATGGGTTGGTTTTCTTAGACCAGGGAGATATTGTGATATCAGGAAGTGGAAATGGTGTTTTAATGGTAGGAAATTTAACTGATAGTGTAGGTGGTTAATTAGAGTTCTGCGAGAACCACCTGTTACGAGGCAGTATAGTGGTTAGTGTGCTTGCCTAGTAATCGTTGGTCGGCAATTCGAATCTCCGTCTGAATTCTTTTTAAATTTGACACTATTTACTAGGGAGGTTACCTCCGTGATTGGGCATCACGGTGGGGATGGGTAAATGGAGCTCGTAGCCATGACAGGCAGTCCACTTAAGAGAAGGATAACTCTGACTTCAAAACCCTGCAACCACAGGCATAATTGCCTCTTCCGGAAGATCCTCTGTGAAGGAGAGAAAGAACTTTGTTCTGTAGTGTGCTAAGGGAAGTGAGTACTGATAGGGGGCCAGGATGTGGAGGTTAAGGATTATTTAACATTGCTAAAATTTACCAAGATTGGTGCTCAAACAGCCAGCAATGGTGAATATATTAGGTTGAGGAATAAGTTCTTGCGTTTTTTTTTAATGTTGTGTTGATTTAAGTTTTGTTGACGTGATTTGTGCAAATGTTAAGAAACAATAATGAATAATGAGAGCAAAATTTGCAAAGGTTAGGCTACGTCTTGAAGTTGAGTAATTAAGTCATTGCGGTTTATTTAAAAGTTGTGTTAATTTAATTTTTGTTCTGTACCCTCAAAATGGAATGTCAATTTGAAAGAAAGGGGCATTTTCAACAATTGTTGTTATTCATTTTCAATCGAGACAGGAACAATGCAAACGCAGCCAAAGCTCGTCGCGATATTTGTGCTGTGTACGGGAAAAATGTTTTATCAGAAAGGATAACTCAATGGTGGTTTTCACGTCTCAAAAACGGTCATTTCATTCTTAATAACTAAGAACGTTCTGGTGGCCCCATTATTTATTAATTTTTTTTTTTAATTTTATGGAGCCTATCTGGCAACTTCCCACTTGGACATAAGTCGCCGAAAACACGACAGCCTAGAACTAGGCTACTTTAAAATAAAAATATGAAAACATAACAATGATATAAATTGGAAAAACTTAACAATCAGGAAGCAATCTCCAGCAGCGGGGGAGATGCTCCGCTCACCCCGGTGCAGGAGAGTGCAACCTACAAACAAAACGATAACAAACAAAAAAAGAACCTTAAATAAAGGGGAGAAGCCCAGCCTCCCCCCAAAAGTCAACAAGTCCACAAGTCAATGCGCACGAATCCGTCCCGAGTACAAGGGACAGGCGGTAATGACCCCGCCCATCCCGGAACCGGGACAGGTATCATGCGCGAAGAACACCCAGACTGAGACATTCGACAAGAATGTGCTAAACAGTCTGGTGGACCACGCAGTCGTCGTAATAGGGCGCAGGCGAGAGCTCTATCAAATAGCGATGCGTCACACGAGTGTGCCCGATTCGGACAGGACAGAAAGCAACTTGAAGCCGCTGCGGCATTGGGAGATAGGTCCATGGGAACAGTCGTGGTGCAATGGCACGCCACTTTAAGTTCCTTTCGACCGTCTCCCATCTTCTTTGCCAAGCAGTCCGAAGAGCTGCCCGTATTCCTGCCATGTAGTCGGTGTGAGGAAGAGCGAAACGCTGGTCCGGTCGCAGAGTCCTCGTGGACTCTTTGGCGCCCTCATCGGCACGCTCATTCTCCGCAATTCCTTCATGTCAAGGAACCCAGCAGAAGATAATCTCGACATCTGCCCGGCTCGCCATAACCGTGGCGCACGGATATCGCGAACCAGGGGATGTGGAGATTCCAATGCCCCGAGAGCACTCAGGGCGCTTTGTGAGTCGCTATAGATAATAATTCGGTCACCGAACTGGGCACGTCGCGTAATCTCCCGTACCGAGTGGTGTATTGCCACCAGCTCGGCCGTGAAGACAGACGCAGCGCCTGGTAGAGCCCCGCTGACTTCAAACAGAGGGGATACGGCGTGGAAGCCGACCCCCTCTTGGGACTTGGAGCCATCCGTATACACTGGCACGGTTCCAGCGTGAAACGAGGTGTGCTCCAAAAAGGTCGAACGCAATACTCCCGGTGCCGTACAAGCTTTGGGAGCAGAGACGTGGCGACAAATAGCCAAATGTGGTACCCTCCAGGGTAGCGTCCTGGGCAGAACCAGGGGCGCCACCGGCCCGAGAGCTATATCTAGCTCTCGAAGGAGTTTCCTGGCCCTCAACACAAATGGCTTAGGATATGACTGGCGTCTCTCGGCGAAATAGGGACCATCGAAATCAGCTGCGGATGCAGTGAGAGCTGTTGTCGACTGAGGGAGGCGCCCGGCTCGTGCGTACAGGCGAATGATGCACTGCACGCGGCGCAGAGCGAGTGGCATCTTCCCAGCATCGACCAACAGGCTTTCAATAGGGAAAGTGCGGAAGGCACCGGTCGCAAGGCGAAGGCCGGTGTGGTGGATCGAATCCACCTTCCGCAATAGACGCTCGGCTGCGGATGCATAAAACTCGCATCCGTAGTCGAGCTTCGAACGAACAAAGGATCGATAAAAAAGTAGGGCAGTAGCCCTATCAGCGCCCCAAGCGCTGAACGTCACGAAACGGAGAATGTCCATGGCGCAGGTACAAGAGACCCTAAGGCTGCGAATATGAGCCTCCCAGGTGAGGCGTCGGGCGAATACAGGACCGAGGAAACGGTGGGATTCCACCACATCCAGGCGCACCCCATTAAGAAACAAATCTGGGTGGGGGTGAAGCCGTGGATGGTGGCAGAAGTGCACCACCTTAGTCTTGGCCAAAGAAAACCGAAACCTGTGCGCTTTCGCATAGCGAGAGACGCGGTTCAATGCCTGTTGGAGTCGACGCTCCAGAGTTGGCATCTGGGCCGCGCCAAAAGAGATCGAAAGGTCGTCCACGTAGAGCGTAGCGAGAACATCTTTCGGCAGCACCGATGCGATACTGTTAATGCTCAGGGCAAAGAGTGTGACACTGAGGACACTTCCCTGCGGGACACCCTCTTCCTGCTCCTTTGGGCCATGGAGCGCTCCCCCCAGCCGTACGCGGAATCGACGATCTCGCAAAAATTCAGATAAAAAGACTGGGAGGCGTCCCCTAGCCCCCATCGTGCCGAGAGTCTCCATGATACCATATCGCATCCAGATCAAAAAACACCGTGGCGTAGTGCTGTCTACGAAAGGAAAGCCTCGCAGACGGTATTTTCAAGTCGGAGCAGAGCATCCGACGTGGAGTGGAATTTGCGGAAGCCGCACTGTGCAAAACACAGATGGCCTCCGCTGTCCAGGAAAAAGGCTAATCTAACATTTACCAATTTTTCCATCAACTTGCACACGCAAGAGGTTAGAGAGATTGGGCCGAAACCGGTCGGAGTAGAGTGATCTCTCCCTGGTTTGCGAAAGGCGAGCGCAGTAGCGATTCGCCAGGAGTCTGGGAGAAGACCCTCCACCCAGATCATGTTGAACAAATCTAACACAAAGGCCATGCCTCGCTCACCCAGGTGTCGAAGCATGGCGTACGGGACATCGTCTGGACCATAGCCGGTGTCCGCGCACGAAGCGAGAGCGGAGCGCAACTCACTCACAGTAAACTTGTCGTTGAAGGGTTCTCCGCCTCTGGAGGTAGAGTCCAGCCGGCGGCCTTCCGCGACATCACGACGTGCATTGAATGCTGGCGGAGCAGCATCCCGGCTAGAGAATGCGGAGAAAGCGGTCGCTAAGGATATCGCCACGGACGCGGGATCCGAGATTGCCGGCCCATTCTCCTGGAGAACGGGAGGGGGGTCCTGCGAGAACTTTCCCCAAATTCTTTTGACTCGCTTCCACACCTCAGCTAAAGGGGTCTTCCCGTTAGGTGAAGACACGTATGCCCGCCAAGAAGAGCGGCGGGCGTGCTTCGAAATATACCGGAACCTAGCCCTAGCCCGACGAAATTCAGCGACAGTGAAATCGTTCGGGCGGCGCTTATAGCGCATGAAGGCATAAAGCTTCTGTTTGAGGGCCGTCTCACACTCGGCCAACCACCATGGGAGTGCTCGGCTTGCAAAACGGCCAGATGTCCTAGGAATAGCAGTCAGGCCCACGGCGATGAGGTTGCCGGAGAACTCAACGGCCTCATCTACCGACCTAAACTCCTCGACTGAGATAGAGAATTCAGTCATTTCCTGAAATGCCTGCCACCGCGCCCGCGCTAAGCACCACCGAGGTGGGCTCTCAAGCGGCAGTTGCCCTGAAAATGATGTTTGAATGGGAAAGTGATCACTATCTTGGGGGCCATCGAACACCCCACAATCAAAATCAGGCTGTGCATCCGAAGAGCACAAAGATAGATGAGGGCAAGAAAATGAAGCGGTTCTCGGACAGTGATGCGTAAACTCATCCACGTTTAGGACACCTATCTCAAGCTCTTCGATCAGATCGGCAAGGACCTGTCCCCTGGGATTTATGGAGTAATCTCCCCAGAGAGGATGCCTGCCATTCAGATCTCCAAGCAAGAGATAGGGCCTCGGCAACCGTGCCACGACGCAGGGGAAGTCCCCCGCGTCGAAGTCAGCTGACGGTGGAATGTACGCAGAAATGATAGTATACCTCCTATCCAGGTGCAGCTGCACAGCCACTGCCTTAAAGGAGGTATCTAAAGAGAAAGGAAGAACGGAGACATCATGCCGTGTGTAAACCTCGCATCCCCCAGCCCGGCCATCCCGCGTTGGTGGGGTCGCAAGACCCTTATACACCGGAAGGGATGGCAGGGGGCACGCGCCTAGCATGGTCTCCTGCAAAAAGATAGCTAACGGGGAACGGGACGAGACGAGCCTCCGCAGCTCCTCGCAGTTGGCCCGAAGTCCACGGCAATTCCATTGAAGGAATATGCCCTCCAGGCCTAGCTCGGAGGAGACGCGGGGGCCCTCCTCGAACAGAAGACCCTCACGGAAATGGCCGTATGCTTCCCGGAGGCAGAACCCCACGCGCTGTTGGCCGGACAAAGCGTTGAAGGCGCTGTTGCCTTCGAGGACTTATTGGGGGAGGCTGGGCTTGCCATGCGAGTCTTTTCCTCCCTCCGCCTCAGAACCTTAGGCGGGCGTTGCGGCTCCGGAGGCGATGCGCCCTCTTTTCGAGGAACCACCGTTTCCGAGCCACTCGCTCCACCTCGGGGCGTGGGCGAAGGAGCCGAAGCTCCTTTGTTGCTGTCGTCCTTCTGGGGGACAGCTTTAGGAACCCCGGAAGATGGCCTAGCGACCAACTTCAGGGCTTTTGCCTCCTGTGAGTCTAACGACTCGATGGAGGCGCGTGGTCGTTTCGCCTTACGGGAAACGGTCACGCTGTGGGAGGAGGGGGGAGCCCTGGTTTTAGCCGGGGCTGGGTGTGAACCCTTTTTGCTGCCAGCTTTACCAGGGAAGCGCTCGGGATGAGTAGAGCCCGCAGAAGGGCTCCGAATGGGCGCGGAAACAACCGTGCTCGTTGGCCTGGATGGGCCTAGGAGAGAGGGTGCCTTTCTAACTATTGAGGCATATGACGTGCCAGGCAGAGCTGGGCGCGCTAGGACCAAGTCCTTTGCCTCGCGGAATGAGAGTCGATCCTGAGCCTTAACGGCCAGGATTTCTTTCTCAAGGAGATATGCACCACATTGCTTCGAAGAAGCGGGATGCCGCTCTCCACAATTGACACACTTGGCAACACATGATTTAGACTTATCGTGTGCGGCCTTGGAGAAATATACACATACTTCGGGTGACCCCGACTTTGCAAGTCTACAAGAACGATTTGTATGGCCGAAGCGGTGACAGTAATAGCGACGCCGCGGCAGTGGCACGAATGCCTTCACGCGGTAGCGGTACCAACCGGCACGCAGCGACTCAGGGAGTTTGTCACAGTCGAACGTGACGAAGAGTGTAGGGGTGGGTCTTGACGCCCCTCCCTGTTTTCTTATCACACGTTCGACCTTGACCGCCCCATGGTCGGCCAGCTCTAAGGTGATGTCCTCAATGGAGTAGTCAACGAGTTCCCTCACATAAACTACTCATCTCACAAAGTTCATGGTAGAGTGCGGCGTCACACTCACCGGGGTGCCATGAAGTGTCCGAAGAGCACTTATCTTGGCCGCCTCAGCGGGATTCGCTGCATTCGCCAGAAGGCTTCCGTCCGAGAAACAGGTCACCTTCGGCTCTCTACCAATTGCACTAGCTTATCCTCTCCTCTGATGGATCATGTTGCCCTTAGCCAACATGGTGCCATCAGTGGAGCGAATAACGAGGAAGCGTTTGAAGCCAGCGGGCTCGAAAACGCCAGGTAACCTCTTAATTAGGGGCCCTGATGTCATGAAGGCTCCGCCCTGTGCACTTTTGGTCTTTGTCATAGTCAGGGGCTCCGCTCCCGGCGGGATGGGGGGAGGGCCAGAGGGGTCGGATGTGCCGATCTTGGCTTGGTCGCTTGCCAAAGTGGCAGCAGACCCAACCGTCCCCGTAGCCTCCGCGGATGGAGAGGAGCACCAAGTCGTTTTAGTCTTTCTTGTCTTTTTCTTCTTTTTAGGAGAGGAGGGCGGGGAATGAACCCGCTTCTCACCTCCGCCGGCAGAAGCCCCTAGGCCAGAGGGACCGGCCTCAGCCAGGTCCTTCTCCGAAATGAAGAAGGTCCTGGTGGTCGCAGGGGCACCGTCCGGAGTAGATTTCTTCATTCTTTGTACTGCCTCAGAAACCATAGCCGTTTGAGGAGGACCTTGCATAGGGGCGGATTCGGGTTCGGTGTTTGGCGCCGAGCCCGGATTCCCCCCCATGGAAGGCCCTACCCTCTAAGTCTGGGTTTCCTCAAGGACCATGTCTATCACAGTTGGCCATCCCATCCCAGGACATCGCAGGTCCCCTTGGCAGTATGGCTAGTCCTGTGTGGGAAGGCACAGGCCTTGACCCCGGCAAGGTTTAAAATTCTTTCCAGCAGGTCTTTTGAGGGAAGCGACCGAAGGGGCCTGGCTTCCCTCTCCCCCATAAGGGGGTTTGCCCTACCAAGCCGCTTACACGAGGGGCGGTCGGCAATGGGCTGCCTGCTGGCTTTCTTGGCAGTCCCCTTAGAAAGAAAAGGAGGGACCGCCGCTGGAAATAGGGAGGTGCCCGAAAGCACCTCTAGAGAAGGGGGTGAGGGGGAGTCCCCTTCACCCGTAGGCGTAGGAGAGGAGTAAGCCTCCTCTCCGGTTAAAGAAATATGGAGGGTCCCCTGCGTAAGCACAGGGGGATGGACCTCCATTGTTTCGGTGGAGCTGCCCAAGGGCGGCTCGGTTGATGAGCAAGGGGAAGTTGAGGGTTGTTTATTTTTTTTTAGGTTGTGCATCATTGGGCATGGTGAACCTAAATTTTCTGCGGAACGCAATAGCTCATCACCTCTCGCAGTTGCCCGCACTGCAAGAGGTCCTTACAGGCCTGGCAGAGCCAGGCGCCGCCATTTGGGACCACCCCTCCTGCCTGGTGGCCTGGCAGTCCATCGGCATGGCGGCTCCACCTTGAACACGGCGTAAAAAGATAGATTGTGAAGAGGAGAGGAAAAGGGGATGTGAGGAAGGTATGGGTGGGGATGAAGCGAGTTGTTAAAAAAAAACCCATCCCGAACCCGAGCTCAGGGGTTAGGAATCGTTGTCCCTTTTCTCCTCAGCCCCGATCCGGGACGGTTGGTTTGAGAAGAAGGTCAGCATCTACCCTGTGAAATTATAGGCTGACCAGAGAAAGTTGTGGGAGAGGTTATATGAAAAGTGACGAGGTAGGGAAGAAATACAGGCTATCTGAAGGAAGAAAGAGAGGCTAAGCTGGGGCCGGACGGAGCGCTGGATCCCGTCAGCACGGCGTCCAGGATGGCAAATCGCCGCGCCCCTTACGGGGGTTGCCCTATTAAGTTGGATGAAGATCCATTGAACGACCTTCTTCATGAAAATCCTCGTCAATCGACTAGAGAATTGGCTGTACAATTGGCGTGTTATCAGAAAACTGTAGTGAATCACCTTCATACGATGGGGAAAGTTCAAAAACTCGGTGCATGGGTTCCGCACGCTTTGATCGAAAGCAACAATCTTCAACCCCCCACGATTGCCGCAAGTTTGCTTGCTCGTCACAAGGCTACTCGTGGATATGAGGACAGATTTCTTCATCGCATCATCACTGGCGACGAAAAGTGGTGTGTTTGTGTCAACATGAACCATCGAAAACAATGGCTTAGCCCCAATAAAAAACCACTTCCGCGATTAAAGCAAGGACTTCATCCACGAAAGACGATGCTGTGTGTCTGGTGGGATTGCGAAGGCATCATTCTTTATGATCCTTGCGAACAAGATTGTCAATGCAGAACTCTACGTGCAACAAATGTATCGACTTGCCGAAGCTATTCGTGAAAAGCGACCTCATCGACGTTGTGGATTCCTCCTGCAACACGACAATGCTCGTCCTCACATTGCCAATATGACAAAAGACGCCATCCATACGTTTAATTGGGAAAACCTGCTGCATCCTCCATATTTGCTAGACTTGGCTCCATCGGATTTCCATCTGTTTCGATCGCTCTCCAACAATTCGCTCGGCGTTTCGTTCAATACTGATGTGGAATTAAGAACCCGGTTAGACGAATTCTTCGAATCAAAATCCAGAGATTTTCATTGCAGAGGCATCGAAAAACTAGTTGAACGTTGGGAAGAAGTAGTAAATAACAACGGAGAATACAGTATTGATTAAATTGCATATTGTTATCAATTCAAAAGGAAGTTTTTTCTAAAATTGGTAATAGTGAATAAATTTGATAAAACTGCAAGAACTTATTCCTCAACCCAAACATGATTCAATACTGCTTGCAAACATGCCATAATCAACACATCTCAGCTGATTGAAAATTGGAATATGGAGGTTGCAGCATTCACAATACTCATCTCTCATTTCATGATTTCTCCTACTGATTAACAATAAAAGGTTTATTAATAATGAAGACAATAATGTTTCACCGATTTTTTGGCAAATAACGAAATCAACATTTTAGAAATGGGATATTGGTGTCATTTAGTCATATTTTGATCAATATTACGATTTTTATACCATTTTCAACTTACTATAAAAAGCGACAATTAATGTGAAACACATACATAAAACAGCTAAATTCTAACGTTAGTTTACGAATAATCTTTAGCAAATTTGGGCAAACGTTTAGGACTAACTAAAAATTTTAGCTTATTGTAAATTGTCTCAAATGACTGCATTTAATGCACAACTGAATTATTTGATGAAAACTAAGACGTCCACGATGTTTGTCAGGCATTGTTCGAGTTAGTTTAGTTACCCATAAAAGTCATTCTTTGTCAGATTTCTTCTAAAGTTTACCAAGATTAGAGGGTAAACACTAAGAAAAGTAACTTGCAGTCGTTTTGTAAGTTTAAAAAAATAAGAAAATATAGGAATAAAAAGGTTAACAGGGCCCACCCAGCTCGTCAATAACTAATGTATCAATGCAAAGCAAACAGTATATTTTTAAATAAAGCAAAAACCACGAGGCAATGAAATCACTGTGCTCCCACGGTTAATACACAAACATTCATACATTAAACAGGTACAAGCCGACTGTTTTGTCCGCGTGGCGATAACGAAGACAGTTGGAACAGCTGTACATAAAAATAAAAATAGGGAAATCTGCCCCGCCAGCGTCTACATGGACCTGCGAAAGACGAAATTTTGTGTTACTACAAATATCGGCCTGATAGATAGAAATCAGATTTCCAAATACGAACACTTTCTTGGTGTACACGCGCCTACAATAAATACACACACATACCCTCTGATCAAACAAGCTCCACCCAGCTCGTATCGTTTTGTCGACACGGAGCCACGCCTCTAATATTTTGTTAGAATAATAATACTTGTAATAAACACACAAACACAGTCTGACAGAAAAATCCAAGAAACACTCGAGTCTTTTAATACCGATACGTGAGGACCCTACGAACCAGCAACTCAGTGATTTCACTCCCCAGAACTGAGGTGGCTATAAAACCAAGATTAAAACCTACAAAAACGCCATTTTCTTCTAATTTCCTTACCTCTGACAAGTAATAAGTCGGTTACCGTTAACCCAGCCTACAAGTGAATAACCCGCGGACATCTGGAACTTTCAATTGGAGTCTGATTGAATTCTACGGCACTAACCAACAGCTACCGATAGCCCCAAGCCGCTCCCGGCGCCCACTGGTGCACTACCTCCTCTCCTGCCCAGCCACCGCCCGCCTCAGGCCAGAGCGAGCACCAGCCCCTGCCCCTGTAAGAGGCGCCCTACTGAGGGCGCGAGAGGCAAGAGCCGCCCAGGTGGTCCGCCACACCCCAACAAACGAGCTGCTGGAGATGCTAAGAACAGCACCCCCTCCGCGCTGATCGCCGCTCGCGCCCAGCCGGGCGACAGGTGATGAAGACCGACGCCACCCACTTGCAGCAGACAAGAAACGCGTGGGACGCTCCACCACGTCTTACTGCACGCCAACACTGACGGGCTGCCCGCTTTGTGTAATGTGTGCATTTATACATGTATTTATATTATTGTATCATATTATTACTGTATTTGTCTTTTTTGTTGTTTGTTTGTTTTGTTTTTATTTTATTATTATTTGTATTATGATTATGTGTAAATGTACTCTATTGCACAATAAACCTATAAAATCAAATCTTTGTGATGTCCAATCCCTGATCCCATATATATACTGCAACTATAGAGAGTTCCATATCTATCCAAAGAAAGATATATAAAACAAATGTAACCCATTCCATTACCATATATGTAGGTTGTGTGCTGGCCCATTCCATTACCATATATGTAGGTTGTGTGTGCTGGCCCATTCCATTACCATATATGTAGATTGTGTGTGCTGGCTAAGCTCTTTGAGTAGAGTGATTAGCAAGGGTAATTTGTCACAGAGTTTTGGTACCACTCTTGGGGCAACCAAATGGGTTTCTTGATTCGGCTTGGCAGTTGCTGCAGGTTTGTTTCTACAGTGAATGCCTGGTAATCACAAGGCACTGACTCAAAAAGAGTAGAAAACGCTCTTCTTGCTTGATTGTAGGCTAGGTAAAGGTGATCACAGATTTCCACGAAGCTAAAAGGAATCTTGGAGCTGTATAGGTAGGCTACCCGTTTATAGTAGATGGAATGAATGGTGAATTGTATGATTCGGCTTGGGGCTATCGGTAGCTGTTGGTTAGTGCCGTAGAATTCAATCAGACTCCAATTGAAAGTTCCAGATGTCCGCGGGTTATTCACTTGTAGGCTGGGTTAACGGTAACCGACTTATTACTTGTCAGAGGTAAGGAAATTAGAAGAAAATGGCGTTTTTGTAGGTTTTAATCTTGGTTTTATAGCCACCTCAGTTCTGGGGAGTGAAATCACTGAGTTGCTGGTTCGTAGGGTCCTCACGTATCGATATTAAAAGACTCGAGTGTTTCTTGGATTTTTCTGTCAGACTGTGTTTGTGTGTTTATTACAAGTATTATTATTCTAACAAAATATTAGAGGCGTGGCTCCGTGTCGACAAAACGATACGAGCTGGGTGGAGCTTGTTTGATCAGAGGGTATGTGTGTGTATTTATTGTAGGCGCGTGTACACCAAGAAAGTGTTCGTATTTGGAAATCTGATTTCTATCTATCAGGCCGATATTTGTAGTAACACAAAATTTCGTCTTTCGCAGGTCCATGTCGACGCTGGCGGGGCAGATTTCCCTATTTTTATTTTTATGTACAGCTGTTCCAACTGTCTTCGTTATCGCCACGCGGACAAAACGGTCGGCTTGTACCTGTTTAATGTGTGAATGTTTGTGTATTAACCGTGGGAGCACAGTGATTTCATTGCCTCGTGGTTTTTGCTTTATTTACAAATATACTGTTTGCTTTGCATTGATACATTAGTTATTGACTAGCGGTATAGCATTATTTACAAATATACGACTTGTTTTGCATTAATTGATTATTTTAACATGACATTATTTTAGCGTTTGGTTTGTGTGCCCATTTCAAGATTTCATAGGCCCAACGAGGTGTTCAATTTGTGACGTTCCTTGTTGGTTCTACTTTACCTTGTAATTGAGCGCAACAACCTGATTCAATTCTCTTTATACGTCCGGAGCATGGGAAGTCTTCAGATGTCTTTTCCTGATAAGAGAATTCATCCTTAAGCCATCCCAGCCCTTATTTTACATACAGCTCGCATGTTAGAAAGTAAACTTTTATTTTCAAAAATATTTAAACAACCTTTTCATTTGTAGTGCGCTTATGCGCATTCATTTGTCAATGGTGCCTTTTTTTGTTGCGCCGCTGTTGTTGCCGGCGAGTTAGGTCCAACCATCGTAAGTTTATTCTGTTTGTCCGCCTTCTCCAATAAATTCAATTGTGATCGACGTCTAATTAACCGATCATCGTGAGATCTGCCGTCACAGGTTATGAGACCCAGAGTAATAAGAAGAAATTGTATTTCTATGGTGATGAGGAGAAATATGATTTATGGGAGATCAAATTTTTATCCCATCTGAAACTTCGGAAACTTACCCTAGACAGAAATGAAGACTCGACAACAGACGAATTTGCTGCTAAAAATACTGATGTTTTTGCAGAGATTGTTCAAGTTTTAGATAATAAAAGTCTACAATTAGTTATGAGAGATGCAGTCGATGATAGAAGAAAAGCATTAGAAATTCTATGAGACCGTTACCGAGGTAATAGGAAACCCAGAATAATTTCCTTGTATACGGAACTGACGTCCCTAAAGATGAAAAGAGACGAGTGTGCGACAGACTATTTTCTACGAGCCTAGGCTGCTTCTACGTCCCTGAAATCAGCTGGTGAGACCATCAGTAATAGTTTACTTATTGCTATGGTTTTAAAGGGCCTATCAGAACAATATACTCGATTTAGCACTGTTGTGGTGAAGAAAGTGAACCATCATTTTTGGAATTTAAATCCCTCCTCAGAAGCTATGAAGAGAGCCAAAGAAGCCGTGATGCACATACTGAGAAGAATGAAAACGTCACGGTGAATTTTAGAGAAAATCCTTCACCTCAGAGTTTTAGATCTACTAGTAGTCCATTAGGGACGTGCTATTCTTGTGGTAAACTAGGAGACAAACCCTTTGAGTGTAAGTTAAAGAAAAATAGATGTAGGTGGTGCAAAGGATGTAAATCCAATACTCACAGTTCTGAGGAATGTAGAAGGAATAGGACTACCAGTGCAGCAGTGAAATCATGTATGCCTAGGCCTGAGCTTATCAATAGTGATGTGCTTCCATTGCTACAGAATGGAAGACCACACAATTGTCAACTGACCTAACAGACATAAGAAATTTGTTCTGAATACAGTAGACCACACAAATGCAGAAACTGTACTAATACTACTAAAAAATTTTATAACTGTATTGGTAGCCAAAGAATATTAACTATGTCATGTCCGAAAAGAAATGAAATAATTAGAAGAAAAGATACAGAAGGCCAAATGAAGAAAGAAGCTAACAAGATCTCTTACGCAACAGCAGCAGCAACAAACACAAGCCAAACCGCGACACATATGAACATCGACGGAACCCTGAACGTAAAAATCCTAACGTGCATTCCACACTCGCACATTATGAATATTGCACAACTAAGCACAGCTGCCACAACATCAAACTCCATGCTAAAGCAAAACGGTCTCGAGACGATGGAGTTCTCGTAGGAAGTAGACTTATCTGCTATCTTCAACATAAAGATTTCGGAAGAAACAAAGAAAATACTTATTGAAGAAACAAAAGCCAAAGAGAATAGAACCGAGAAAACAGAGGAAACTGAAACTGAGAACAGCTCAGATGAATCAAACATTAAAGAAGCACAAGAAACCCGATGAAATATCCTAAAATATAAGAGGATTACAACTAGGGACCATTCTCGACAGGAAACGACACCTGCTTTATTTACCCCAAAATGTGACAGTGAAGAAGCAAATTTCAGCAAGAACTGAAAGGAAGAGGAAGGTCAGGAAAAAGTACCGTTAAAGAACTACAGTAAACTCCACTCTCCCAAAGCAAATAACAAGCACTAAAAACAAAAAACGATCAATGAAGTAAGAAAGCTAGGAATATTACAGATAAATACCAATGGATGGAAAAATAAAGAAAGCATATATGGAAACATTTTTAGAAAAATCGTTCCGGATTTAATACTAATCTAGGAACACGGGGTAACGCTTACAACTGATAAAAATATGAACTGGAACTACGATGTAATAGCCACTAGCCATAGGTATTAAAAAGAGGACTGGAGAACAAGAAACACCAAGGACAAACTGAATCTTACCTCTCAATTGAGATAAGAATGGAATTATTTAGTATAATAATTGCTACTGGGTATCAACCGCCGCGGTGCTAAAATCTTTCAGTAAATAACTTTATGAGAATAGTTATTAATAGACAACCGATGTTAATATTTATAGGGGATTTAAATGCAAGATGTGCATATACCGGTTACAGAAGAATCAACACGCTGGAACTGACTTGCAGGCCCTAACAGTGAGTTAGACGACTGGTACCGGACTTCCCGAGATTCATCAGAAACGAAACAGCAACAACACCAGACATATGACTTGCAAATAAGTCTTCCATTCGATTATTATATAGAACCTGTAGATGTTTCTGCAACGATCGTACTGCAACGCTACTCACGATTGGAGATTCCTTCTGTTTTCAGTGGATGAAGTAGCCCCCCTATAAGGAAAACTATCCATATATTTTTCGCTTATTTTCCTACTATTCGTTCAAGATAACTCGACCACTACTGCGCTAAGAACTACTCTAGAGTCGGGCGTAGTGAATCCTGGAAGCAATCCTCTTTAGAGGATGTGAAAAAGGGGCCCTTAGGACCAAGAGCTCGAAATTTAGTGGATATACATAATAGTAATAGGATTAATTAGGTAGGGTGGTCGAGGAGTGTTGCTATAAATAGGAAGGTAAATAGGGACCCCATCGTTCATTCAAGAGAGCAGGACCCGTCTATCAATCTCTCATTTCAGGTTCGCCTGAGAAGTGGGCAGTTAAAAAATAATCAGGAGAGACCACGCCAAAGAAAAGAGCGTTCTGGGAACTCGATGAGGTGATGGCGGGGATAGCCACCCGCGAATGGGAGTGAAGGCAGGCTCATATGCCTCGAAGCCTCACTAAGAAGTATAGAGCAAGGACCACCAAGCCCAGACAAGGGCAAACTATACGAGACAATCTACGGATGACTGCTGAAGCTTGTCTTGATAGGGATCATGGACGTCGAAAATTTTTATGGCGTGATCTGTAACACAGAGAGCGACGTAGAAAAGCTAGTCTTAATTGAAGGAGTGGAAACACTACAGAAGATTGGACTAGCACTAAGAATTCCACATCAAAATAGACATAATAGAAGCCTTCTATGCAGAAAGATCGACCTATGGGTAGGCTCCTCTATAAAAGAAAAAGTTAAAGCTAAAATAAAAACTAATGCAGGAATAAAATCACAGGTTAGTAAATTCTGAAGTCACACACGCCATTACGATAATGTATGCAACGTCGAAAATGACCAACAAAATAACGCAAAACGGACTTATTATATGAGTCCTCCCAGAACACATGAAACGAGAAAAGCACTTCAACATCTAGATATGCTTCAATTGTTAGCAGATATAAAAAAAAACATTCGACAAAACAGTGCCAGAAAAAAATAACAAATGTGTTCCGAATACGGAAAAACAGGATACTATTGGAAAGATTACAACGCAACCAAGAAGAAATGTCTCAACTGCGGAGGGCCGTACAGAACCATAGCAATGATGTGCTCCAAATGCTAAGAATTCATCGAAAGAAAGGAAAAGAAGAAAAAGAACTTCGAGAAAACAAAAGGAAGGCCAGCTAAGCTGAAGTTGCGAAAGCTGCTGTCATTGATACTGGATACTGACATGTATCCTGTACGCTCACGTCATGAATATCGTTAAACCTAGAAACTTCAAAACGCCACAAAATGACATGCTAAAAAAAAGTATGAAAAAGATGAAGTTCCGTGAGAACTCTTCATCATCGGAAATACTGGATATGACTGGATAAAACTAGGGCAGAGCGTCTCATAAGAGACAGCCACCAAAAGCAGTACGAATTCAGAGGAACCAACAGATGAGGAAACAAAGACCATAGAAAACACAAAATGGATTGAGGCAGCTAACTCAATCAAAAAGTTTATGTCAGATATGACATTCCCTTACTAGGAGGAAAGAAACGAGCCAACATATTAAAAGCACTAAAATAAGACACATGGAAATGAGCCTTCGAGGGTAAGACTGATGAAGAAGACGAACGTGAGGTTGAGGAGATGCTTACTCATGATAAAATCCGAACACATCCTGGAGACTACGCGACGCTCAAAGACAGCAAGTTTACTGATCTATGATGTTGAAGATTTGGAAGTGAGACAGATACTTACAAACGGAACCCCCGCCAGACAAACTAAAACGTCTGAACAAAACCTTCAGTGAACAATGGAAAACGGAAGAAAACTCAAATTTCTGCAAATTAACAGAAAAGGATGGAGTGGGAAAACACCATTTTTAGACAATATCTTCATTGAAATCAATCCAGATATTATATTTAGAGCGAATGGTTACCGACATAGAAATCAAAATGGCGAGAACTTTAAAATGTTGATCGAAGGGAACGTTTTCAAAAGAATTGATCCAGACTTTACTATGTACACCAATGGCAGAATTGCTACACAACCATATGTTTCATTAAGTAGATACTACATACCACATAATATCAACATCGCATGTAATGATCACGTGGAAACATTACTGGAAATCGATCAGAACCCAATATAGGTACCGGTACCGGTATCGGAAAGTAAGAGCTACAATAGAGAGAACTGGGGCGGATAAAAGAGGATCTTCGAAGATTAGCTCCAGCCGATCTTAATGAAGATAACCTGGAAGAAATAGATGAAGAAATTGAGCGTATGAAATCAGCTCTCATTGAAGCAGAAAACAAAAATATACCGAGAACGAAACACCGCACACTTCCACATCCAAGATGGACAGAAGAGATGAGAGATAAAAACAGACAACTAAGAAGTGTATACGAACAAATAGCAATACTCGGTCCAACCAGAGAAAGACAAACTGCACGAAGAAGAAAAAAAGAGATGAGGCATCTCATAGAAAATCAAGGAATAATATGGAAAAGCCTCATCCTAGAAATATACATGGAAAGGAAACCAAAAGAAAAATGAAGGCTAATATATAGAATTAAAGGAAGACATCCAAGAAGCAAAATAGCGCTACAAAATGAACAGAGGGGGGAAATAAGAGAAGACAAAACATTCGAGCAAGAATTTAGACACCAATGGAAGTCCGTGTTTTCAATAACAGAAGAAAATGCAGACTTAAATCAATCTAGCAATAGAAGAGATGGTTGAGGAAATCCCCGCAACAACCAAAATAAAATCTCCCCGGCGAGTCATTACAATCGAAATCACCAGGCCCCTCAGGTATTACTAGATTCACACTTACAAAGGCATCGGACAATATTGAATCGATTAAGAATATATTCAATGCATGCTTCAACACCGGATACTTTCCAGACGACTTCAAACTTGCCAAAATTATCTTCCCTGCAAAACCAGGCAAACTACCAGATCTCCTCGCCAGCTACAAACATATGTCACTTCTGAATTTCATCGGAAAAGGCTTCGAGAAAATCATCGACAGAAGATATATAGACCGGCACAACATCTCAACTAATATCACTTCGGATTTCTTAAAGGCAGAGTCACTAAAATGACAGTATCATCACAGAAAAGATTGCCAAGGCCAAAGCAGAGAAGAAATACATCGATTTGGTCCTCCGAGATCTAGAAAAGGCCTTTGACAAAGTCTGGATCGGGGGCATGCAACACAAGATCTCCAACCTCTATTGAACAATAATCTACAGAGAATTATCTGCGACTGTATGGCAGATAGAAGAGTACACGTGGTAATCAATGAATACTAAAGACTCGATTTCAAATTGGAAGCTGGATTCACGCAGGAGGGCTGTCTCAGCTCCACGCTGCATTCGACTTATACAGCTGACCTGCCAACACCTACATATAATGCCCGAATGCTTCAATATCCAGTTCGCAGACAATATAAGTCAACTGGTCCTCGACCAATACAGGAAGGTAAAGCTCAGGCACGGACAACAACTATAGAGATGAAAACATCAACTAATTTGAGAGGGAATGGAAAATAAGAACAAACAGAAGAAAAATCCACATTGTCTTTATCTCGAGACGAAAGGACAGCTCTACTAATATCATCCGGAAGGCAAAGTACTCATGCTAAAGATAACCTCAAGAGGCTACATAAGACACGTAGCCGAAAGAATAGATAGAACAACCCCTGTGTTAAGGCTCCTATATTCAATAAGAGACTTAAGCACCAGGAACAAAAGAAAAACTATCTAACTCTACTAAGGGAGGTGCTCATTTGCCCTCCCATCCCAATAAACACCCTATCAAAAGCAAGAAAAATGGATCTCCAGAGAGTTCTAAACAAAGCCTTCTATCTAATCACTAATATCAGAAAAAACTATAGAGGGACCCAGAGAGCCCTAAATAGAGAGGCTAAGAGGCTTTAACCACTCAATCTCGTCATCAAAACAGAGCGGAAAAACCTGAAGGAAGATCGACAACTTTCCTCCGACTTTCCAGAAAACACCATCAGATTCAGTAGTGGAAGAATTTAACAGGGAAGAATGGAAATACCTTTGTACACATAATGAAGAATGATATTATATCAATAAAACCAGCTTCAATGGACCTCAACGGATCGTGACACACCCTACCTAAACGAGACAAAAAAATCAACTAGCAAAACAGGTCGTAGTTCAGATTCCACGTTATCAGTAGGTCCAAACAAAATAGATCTATTCCATTTGATCCTTCTCTATCTCCATCTAAAACAAGAGGGTCACCTTAGACGAACTTTATTAAGTTTATGCGATTAAAAAGATTAGCTTCGGGGTGAACTCCTTTGTGTAAATGCTGGCCGCGAAGTTTTGGGCACTATTAATGTAGAAAGTTTGCTAAGTTTTAAGTTATATATTAAAATGGAATGATCAGAACCACGAGATATCTACATAATTGACTTATTTCACTTGAAATTCCATAGGATCTTTCGAATGAAAAACAGTAATAATTTGCTATTTAATTGATGTTGAATGCCTTCCGCTTTTCCCGCTCTCATCTAGGAAATCTGGATCCGTTTTGAACCTTTTGATCCAGTCGTAAACGACGGATTTCTTAGCGTCAGTATCTCCATAAAGTTTACGTAAGTCATCAAGTATTTGGTGTGGTTTTCATTTAAGTTTGGTTAGGAATTTAATATTACCTCTCAACTTGAATTTTAATATTTATGTTCCCGTGAAAAGAAAGGGTTCTTTTCAATTCCTTTTAAATCATTGTAACCGAGCCTACGTAAATATTATTATTGTCAAATATGTAGGAAGGCCTAAGATAATGTAGAAACAAGAATTCATTCAAATCTGATTCGAAATCAGTATATTAGTACTTTCCGGAAACCTTTTGAATTCCCCTCGAATTTTCAACACAAAGCAAGTTGTCAGAATACAGTTAAATCCTTATTCAAGAAGGGGAAAATTGTCGGTAGGAAAATAACGAATGTGCTTAACAAGAATTGAAGTTAAATGAGAAAAATTTCTAGGTAGGCAGAATATGTACGCCTTTTGTGCGTGTGTGGATTGGCTTTTACATGTGTGTGGATTGGCTCTTACATGTGTGTGGATTGGCTCTTACTTGGGTGTGGAGTGGCTCTTACATGGGTGTGGAGTGGCTCTTACATGGGTGTGGAGTGGCTCTTATATGTATATGGAGTGGCTCTTACCTCTGTGTGGAGTGGCTCTTACCTGTATATGAGGTGGCTTTTACCTGTGTGTCGAAAGGCGCTTACCTGTAGGAAATCAACTCATCTTTCTCTTCAAAGGTAAACTGATGCTTCACACTTCCTCTGGTGGACGCCTCTTCTACGGTGCTTGACTAAACAAAGAAGAATAAAGACTCGATTTTGATTTCTACAATCAACTCTTATTATCTCAAAAGTCGCCCATTAAGGAAGGAATGAGAATAAGGGCGAGAGAAAATGCGACTGTAGAATTTGAAAATGGACAAAGAGAGTGGCAAATAAAGAACAGACAAAGAAACATGGTATCTGTTGAGGAAAATAAGTAAGAACTCTATAAAAGTGAATAAAAGTACTCTTGAAAAGAGTACCTGGACGTTTTGGATTTGTTGGACGGTGTCCAATTTAAAAAAAAAATTGTCAATGATGCAGTTTTGCACCCTAATTTCAAAAATGATATATTTTTTTTTTTTGGGGGGGGGGGAAGAAACGGACTACTAAAAAGTTATGGTTGGGTTGGCTTAGGTTAAATTAACACATGCCCACATATATAACATGGTGTTTTTTTTACAGATATACTCATTATTGATGATGTGGAATTAGTGTGGAATCTAAAAAGTTTGCAGTCTCTAACCTAACCTAACCTAACTTCTACACTGTTCAAACACGAAATCATTAGGCATGAGAGAGGAATGTATTAAAGCTTCCATTCGATCCGGCGTCACAATAATGAGCGACATATGGAAGTCGTACAGCCACATAACAGATATTCCGGGGTACAATTTCAAACACAAAACCGTCAATCACAGTGTCGAGTTCGTTCGGAGGGAAAAAGACAATCAGCAAATCAAGAGCAGATGGAATTTACTGAAACACTCAAACAAACGTCGTTGTGAGACTCACCGCTCGATGTTGGAGTCGTATTTGTGTGTGAATCCTTGTGACGTAGGAGATACGAAAATACGGACCTATTCAGGAAGATAGTGCAGTGTATTTCCGAGTTCAAACGTTAATTTCATTTTTATATATGCTAAATATTCAATAGATATGAGTACGTTCAAATTACATATATTTAATTCAAATAACCTAAACTAAATTGTTAACTTAAAATAACTTAACCTAACCAAACGCAAACCAAATCAACCATAACTTTTTAACAATCAATTTTCCAAAAAATAAATTTAAGTTTTGCAATCAGGACAAAATTTGAAAAAAAAACAACAAAAAGAAACCCCACCATCCCAACAAACCAAAAAGGTCCGAGTATCTCTGAACTACCCACCAGACTTGGTTGATTTTTACTTCTATAATTTTATTTTCCTTGAATTTCGAGCTCATTTGAAACGTGAACGTCTCCCACAAAAAATCGCAAGGAAAAATCTCTATGAAGCAAGTGGTAAAGTTAGAAGAAGTGGAAATGTGATTAAGATATATGGTCACAAATCTTCGAGAAAGCAATTGGGAAAGGAGAGCTCACAGTCTTCCACATGTCAGCAAACGTGAGGTTCCCCATTCTACAGTCATGGCCAAATGTTTTGAGACTATTTTTTTATATAAGAAAATTAATAGAAGTAATCAAATGTTTCATTTTGTTTTAGTGTTTTTGGATAATTTGAAGGTGAAATATACAAAAAAATTCGAGCCCAAACCCATTTAACTAATAAATGCAGTCAATTGATGCGTGTAGTCAATATTTGCAATTTTGTCCTTTGTTCTTCAGGAATGCTTCAATTCGTTTTCGCACGTTGGAGATCAAATTTGTAACGACATCTTGACAGATATTCTTCCATTTTTGTTCAATAATATCCGTAAATACTCACAATTGGATATCTTGCGTTTATCAACCGCCAGTTTGATTATCGCCCACAAATCCATTTATTGAGTTAAAATTTGGTGAATTCCCGGGCCCAGGTTCAAAAACTTCGGTGTTATTTTCAGCCATGAAATTTGTTGTTGCTTTTGCTTGGTCATCAAGTGCGCAATCATGCTGAAAAAAACGTTGTTGCCAAATTTGTACTGAAACTGTTGGGAAAAGGTGCTGATGAAGCACGTTTTGGTACCATTTTAAGTTCAAGGTAGTGCTCTTGGGCAAAAGTGTTAGTACTCCAGTTTCCTTAGCTATGAAGCAGCCCCAGAAATAGAGAGTATCTGAATGCTTCACCGAGGGTACGACACAAGACTCGTGACAGCGCTCCTAACGAGCGATTTTCTCGACGCTCCAAACAAGCAGAAGAAACCTTTATCAGAGAATATCAGTTTGCCCCATTCTTCTTCTTGGTGAGATGATGCTTCTTCCTTCGCAGCCCTTCTTGACTTAAGACGTTTGTCGAAAAGTCTTCGCCGCACTGTGTCTGCTGAAGCGTTTACACCTGCTTAATTCCCAACGTGAGCAAGATTGGCACTAGGAGCAATGCCATCCTTGAGTTAGGACCTTCCCGAGAGGTGAGCTTGGCCTTCATTTGAAACTCTTTGACGTCCAGAATACTTCTTAACAAGAGTTTAACCAGTCTTTTTAAATTCATTAATGATGCCAAAAAAAATTTAATTAAGGGGCTATCTGGCGACTGCCGACTTAGGCATTAGTCGCCGTAAACAAACAGCCTAGTTCTAGGCTACTTTAAAAATTAAACAGGAAACAATAAAAAGAAATAACAATAACAATAAAGAAGCAATAACAAAAACAATAACAACAACAACAACAACAAACCGGGTTAAATGAAAGGGAGAAGGCCAGCCTCCCCCAAAAAGTCAATAAGTCCACTAGTCATGGTGCACGCACTCGTCCCGAGTACAAGGGACAGGCGGTAGCGACCCCGCCCATCCCGGTACCGGGACAGGTATCGTGCGCGAAGATCACCCAGAATGGGACATTCGACAAGAATGTGCCAAACAGTCTAGGGGACGACGCAGTCGTTGCAATAGGGCGCAGGCGAGCGCTCCATCAAGTAGCGATGCGTCACACGAGTGTGTCCGATTCGAAGACGACAGAAAGCAACCTGAAACCGCCGCAGCATTGGGAGATAAGTCCATGGGAACAGTCGCGGCGCAATGGCACGCAACTTTAAGTTCCTTTCGACCGTCTCCCATCTTCTTTGCCAAGCAGTCCGAACAGCTGCCCGTATTCCTGCCATGTAGTCAGTGTGAGGAAGAGCGAAACGCTGGTCCGGTCGCAGAGTCCTCGCGGACTCTTTGGCGCCCTCATCGGCGCGCTCATTCCCCGCAATTCCTACATGTCCAGGAACCCAGCAGAAGATAATCTCGACATCTGCCCGGCTCGCCAAAACCGTGGCGTCACGGATTTCGCGAACCAGGGGATGCGGAGATTCCAATGCCCCGAGAGCACTCAGGGCGCTTTGTGAGTCGCTATAGATCACAATCCGGTCTCCGAACCGGGCACGTCGCGTAATCTCCCGTACCGAGTGGTGTATTGCCACCAGCTCGGCCATGAAGACAGACGCAGCGCCTGGTAGAGCCCCGCTGACTTCAAACAGAGGGGATACGGCGTGGAAGCCGACCCCCTCTTGGGACTTGGAGCCATCCGTATACACTGGCACGGTACCAGCGTGACACGATGTGTGCTCCAAAAAGGTCGAACGCAATACTCCCGGCGCAGTACAAGCTTTGGGAGCAGAGGCGTGGCGACAAATAGCCAAATGTGGTACCCTCCAGGGTGGCGTCCTGGGCAGAACCAGGGGCGCCACCGGCCCGAGAGCTATATCTACCTCTCGAAGGAGTTTCCTGGCCCTAAACCCAAAGGGCTTAGGGTATGACTGGCGTCTCTCGGCGGCATAGGCACCATCGAGATCAGCTGCGGATGCAGTGAGAGCTGTTGGCGACTGAGGGAGGCGCCGGGCTCGCGCGTACAGGCGAGTGATGCACTGCACGCGGCTCAGAGCGAGTGGCATCTCCCCAGCATTGACCAACAGGCTCTCAATGGGGGAAGTGCGGAAGGAACGGTCGCAAGGCGAAGGCCGGTGTGGTGGATTGAATCCACATTCCGCAATAAACGTTCGGCTGCGGATGCATAAAACTCGCATCCGTAGTCGAGCTTCGAGCGAACAAAGGATCGATAAAAAAGTAAGGCGGTAGCCCTATCAGCGCCCCAAGCGCTAAACGTCACGGAACGGAGAATGTCCATGGCACGGGTACAAGAGACCCTAAGGCTGCGAATATGAGCCTCCCAGGTGAGGTGTCGGTCGAATACAAGACCAAGGAAACGGTGCGACTCAACCCCATCCAGGCGCACCCCATTAAGAAACAAATCTGGGTCGGGGTGAAGCCGTGGATGGTGGCAGAAGTGCACCATCTTAGTCTTGGCCAAAGAAAACCAAAACCTGTGCGCTTCGGCATAGCGAGAGACGCGGTTCAATGCCTGTTGGAGTCGACGCTCCAGAGTTGGCATCTGGGCCGCGCCAAAAGAGATCGAAAGGTCGTCCACGTAGAGCGTAGCGAGAACATCTTCCGGCAGCACCGAGGTGATGCCGTTGATGCTCAGGGCAAAGAGTGTGACACTAAGGACACTTCCCTGCGGGACACCCTCTTCCTGCTCCTTTGGGGCAGAGAGGGCTCCCCCCAGCCGTACGCGGAATCGACGATCTCGCAAAAATTCAGATATAAACATTGGTAGGCGTCCCCTCGCCCCCATCGTGTGGAGAGTCTCCCTGATACCGTATCGCCATGCGGTATCATAGGCCTTCTCCAGATCAAAAAACACCGTGGCGTAGTGCTGTCTACGAAGGAATGCCTCGCAGACGGCATTTTCCAGTCGGAGCAGAGCATCCGACGTGGAGTGAAACTTACGGAAGCCGCACTGTGCAGAAGACAGATGGCCTCCGCTGTCCAGGAAATAGGCTAATCTAACATTTACCAATTTCTCCATCAACTTGCACACGCAAGAGGTTAGAGATATTGGGCCGAAACCGGTCGGAGTAGAGTGATCTCTCCCCGGCTTGCGAAAGGCGAGCACAGTAGCGATTCGCCAGGAGTCTGGGAGAAGACCTTCCACCCAGATCCTGTTGAACAGATCTAACAGAAAGGCCATGCCTCGCTCACCCAGGTGTCGAAGCATGGCGTACGGGACATCATCCGGACCATGGGCGGTGTCCGCGCACGAAGCGAGAGCGGAACGCAACTCACTCACAGTAAACTTGTCGTTGAAGGGTTCTCCGCCTCTGGAGGTAAAGTCCAGCCGGCGGCCTTCCGCGACATCACGACGTGCATTGAATGCTGGCGGAGCAGCATCACGGCTAAAGAATGCGGAGAAAGCGGTCGCTAAGGATTCCGCCACGGACGCGGGGTCCGAGATTGCGGTCCCATTCTCCTGGAGAACGGGAGGGGGGTCCTGCGAGAACTTGCCCCGAATCCTTTTGACTCGCTTCCACACCTCAGCTAAAGGGGTCTTCCCGTTAAGTGAAGACACGTATGCCCGCCAAGAAGAGCGGCGGGCGTGCTTCGAAATATACCGGAACCTAGCCCTAGCCCGACGAAATTCAGCGACAGTGAAATCGTTCGGGCGGCGCTTATAGCGCATGTAGGCATAACGCTTCTGTTTGAGGGCCGTCTCACACTCGGCCGACCACCATGGAAGTGGTCGGCGTGCAAAACGGCCAGACGTCCTAGGAATAGTAGTCAGGCCCACGGCGATGAGGTTGCCGGAGAAAAACTCAACGGTCTCATCTACCGACCTAAACTCCTCGACTGAGATAGAGAATTCAGTCATTTCCTGAAATGCAAGCCACCGCGCCAGCGCCAAGCACCACCGAGGTGGTTTCTCAGGCGGTAGTTGCCCTGAAAATGATATTTGAATGGGAAAGTGATCACTACCATGGAGGTCATCGACCACCCCCCAATCAAAATCAGGCTGTGCATCCGAAGAGCACAAAGATAGGTCAAGGCAAGAAAATGAAGCGGTTCTCGGACAGTGATGCGTAAACTCATCCACGTTTAGGACACCCATCTCAAGCTCTTCGATCAGATCGGCAAGGACTTGTCCCCTGGGATTTATGGAGTAATCTCCCCAGAGAGGATGCCTGCCGTTCAGATCTCCAAGCAAGAGATAGGGCCTCGGCAACCGTGCCACGACGCGGCGGAAGTCCCCCGCGTCGAAGTCAGCTGACGGTGGAATGTACGCAGAAATGATAGTATACCTCCTATCCAGGTGCAGCTGCACAGCCACTGCCTGAAAGGAGGTATCTAAAGAGAAAGGAAGAACGGAGACATCATGCCGGGTGTAAACCGCGCATCCCCCAGCCCGGCCATCCCGCGGTGGTGGGGTCGCAAGACCCTTATACCCCGGGAGGGCAGGCAGGGGGCACGCGCCTAGCATGGTCTCCTGCAAAAAAAATAGCTAACGGGGAACGGGACGAGGCGAGCCTCCGCAGCTCCTCCCAGTTGGCCCGGAGTCCACGGCAATTCCATTGAAGGAATATGCCCTCCAGGCCTAGCTCGGATGAGACGCCGGGGCCCTCCTCGAATTGAAGACCCTCACGGGAATAGCCGTACGCTTCCCGGGGGTAGAACCCCGGGCGCTGTTGGCCGGACAAAGCGCTGGAGGCGCTGTCGCCTTCGAGGACTTATTGGGGGAGGTTGAGCTCGCTATGCGAGTCTTTTCCTCCCTGCGCCTCGAAATCTTAGGCGGGCGCTGCGGCTTCGGAGGCGGGAGAACCTCTTTTCGAGGAACCACCGTCTCCGAGCCACTCGCTCCACCTCGGGGCGTGGGCGAAGGAGCCGAAGCTCCTTTGTTGCTGTCCTCCTTTCGGGGGACAGCTTTAGGAACCCCTGAAGATGGCCTAGCGACCATCTTCAGGGGTGTTGCCTCCTGTGAGTCTAACGACTCGGTGGAGGCGCGTGGCCGTTTCGCCTTGCGGGAAACGGTCACGCTGGGGGAAGAGGGGGGAGCCCTGGTTTTAGCCGGGGCTGGGTATGAACCCTTTTTGCCGCCAGCTTTACCAGGGGAGCGCCCGGGTTGGGTAGAGCCCGCAGAAGGGCTCCGAATGGGCGCGGAAACAACCATGCTCGTTGGCCTGGATGGGCCAGGAGCAGAGGGTGCCTTTCGAACTACTGAGGCATATGACGTCCCAGGCAGAGCTGGGCGCGCCAGGACCAAGTCCTTAGCCTCGCAGAATGAGAGTCTATCCTGGGCCTGAACGGCCAGGATTTCTTTCTCTACGAGATATGCACCACATTGCTTCGAAGAAGCAGGGTGCGGCTCTCCGCAATTGACACACTTGGCCACACACGATTTGGACTTATCGTGTGCGACCTTGGAGCAATTTACACAGACTTCGGGTGACCCCGACTTTGCACGTCTACATGAGCGATTCGTATGGCCGAAGCGGTGACAGTAATAGCACCGCCGCGGCAGTGGCACGAATGCCTTCACGCGGTAGCGGTACCAACCGGCACGCACCGACTCAGGGAGCTTGTCACAGTCGAACGTGACGAAGAGTGTAGGGGTGGGTCTCGAGGCCCCTCCCTGTTTTCTCATCACACGTTCGACCTTGACCGCCCCATGGTCGGCCACCTCTAGGGTGATGTCCTCAATGGAGTAGTCAACGAGTTGCCTCGCATAAACTACTCCTTTCACAAAGTTCATGGTAGAGTGCGGCGTCACACTCACCGGGGTGCCATGAAGTGTCCGAAGAGCACTTATCTTGGCCTCCTCGGCGGGATTCGCCGCATTCGCCAGAAGGCTGCCGTCCGAGAAACGGGTCACCTTCGGTTCTCTACCAATTGCACTAGCTAATCCTCTCCTCTGATGGATCATGTTGCCCTTGGACAACATGCTGCCATCAGTGGAGCGAATAACGAGTAAGCGTTTGGAGCCAGCGGGCTCGAAAACGCCAGGTAACCTCTGAATCAGGGGCCCCGATGTCATCGAGGCTCCGCCCTGTGCACTCTTGGTGTTAGTCTTGGTCAGGGGCTCCGCACACGAGGGGGTAGAGAGGCCGGATGTGCCGATCTTGGCTTGGTCGCCTACCAAAGTGGTAGCAGACCCATCCGTCCCTGCAGCCCCCGTGGATGGAGAGGAGCCCCGAGTCTTTTTCGTCTTTTTAGTCTTCTTTGTCTTTTTCTTTTTTGGAGAGGAGGGCGAGTAATGAACACGCTTTTCACCTCCGCCGGCAGAAGCCCCTAGGCCAGATGGACCGGCCTCAGCCAGGTCCCTCTCCGAAATGGAGAAGGTCCTGGTTGTCGTAGGGGCACCTGTCGGAGGAGATCCCTTTCCTTCTTTTACCGCCTCGGAGCCCTCAGCCATTTGAGGAGGACCTTGCATAGGGGCGGATTCGGGTTCGGTGCTTGGCGCCGAGCCCGAATTCCCCCCCATGGAAGGCCCTACCGTCTGAGGCTGGGTCTCCTCAAGGACCATGTTTATCACAGGAGGGGCCTCCAGTTGGCCATCCCCTCCCAGGACATCGCAGGTCCCCTTGGCAGTGTCGCCAGTCTTGTGTGGGGAGGCACAGGCCTTGACCACAGCAAGGTTTAAAATTTTTGCCAGCAGGTCTTTTGAGGGAAGCGACCGAAGGGGCCTGGCTTCCCTCTTCCCCCTAAGGGGGTTTGCCCTACCGAGCCGCTTTGATGGGGAGCGGCTGGCTAAGGGCTGCCTGCTGGCTTTCTTGGCAGTCCCCTTGGAAAGAAAAGAGGGGACTGCCGCTGGGAAAAGGGAGGTGCCCAAAGCACCTCCAGAGAAGGGGGTGAGGGGGAGTTCCCTGCACCCGTAGGCGAAGGAGAGGAGTAAGCCTCCTCTCCGGTTAGAGAAATATGGAGGGTCCCCTGTGCAAGCACAGGGGGAGGGACCTCCATTTTTTTGCTGGAGCTGCCCGAGGGCGGGTCCGTCGATGAGCAAGGGGGAATTAAGGGGAGATGGTTTTTTTTTTTCATCATTGGGCATGGTGACCCTCTTTGTTTTACGGGACGCAATCGCTCACCACCTCTTGCAGTAGCCCGCACTGCAAGAGGTGCTTACAGGCCCAGCAGAGCCAGGCGCCGCCATTTGGGACCACCCCTCCCGCCTGGTGGCCTGGCAGTCCTTCGGCATGGCGGCTCCACCTTAGGCATGGCGTAAAACAGATAGAATGTGAAGAGGAGAGGAAAAGGGATGTGAGGAAGGTATGGGTGGGGATGAAGCAGGTTGTTAAAAAAAACCCATCCCGAACCGGAGCTGAGGGGTTAGGGAACAATGTCCCCTCCCTCCTCAGCCCCCATCCGGGGTGGTTGGCTTGAGAAGAAGGTCAGCATTCTACCCTGTGAAATTAGAGGCTGACCAGAGAAAGTTGTGGGAGAGGTTGTATGAAAAGCGACGAGGTAGGGGAGAAATCGGGCTATCTGAAGGAAGGAAGAGAGGCTAAGCTGGGGCCGGACGGAGCGCTGGATCCCGTCAGCACGGCGGCCAAGATGGCAAATCGCCGCGCCCCTTACGGGGTAATGATGCAAAAGATGGTGCTCCTTGATGCAGTACTCTTAGCAGCTATCTCCTTCCATTTCTGGATACTTTGATACAGAGCAACAATGGTTGTACGCTTTTCTTTGGAAAGAACAATTTCTGAAATTTAAAAAGATTCGAACATTTAAAAAAAATAATATTAAGAAATAGGTTATAATTACACATCATTCATTTAGCCCATATTTGTCATCATTTTTACCCTTTTGGTCGAATAGTAAAGGTCCAGGGACTGAAACTCACTTAACCCAGGAAAAGGACTAGAGCGCGATTTTTGATTCAGCGAAGGAATACATGTTTTTAAAATTATTTTTGAAATGCGGACTTTTAATAAACAGAAAATAATTTAAACATTAGAACAATTATTTTTATGACGTAAATTTTAAAAATGAATGAAAAAAAACAATAGTCTCAAAGTTTTTGCCCATGACTGTGCAAAGTGCTTAGCCAGAGTATCGCCCAAAAGAAACAATTTGGGGAAGGGGCAGTGAGGGAACGCAACTCTAATAAATCTGGCCCTAACTAAAACGAATCTCTTCTAGAGACATAAATGGATGATAAAAAGTTGTGTGCTCTCACTCATTCTGATTTAAGACCTTACTACCTTCAAAACTTTCAATAATTCCCGGACTCGAAATAATTCCCCGACAACTCGAAAAAATGACAACAAAAAAAAGAGGAGTCAGCACATCCTTTGACCCTCCCAGATTGAAGACATATAACACCACAAAACACTTGCATAAGAGGGGTCATAAACAACTACTTCTACCCCATCATGCCATTTATTTTTATTTACAATTAAGCTAACATAATAATAAACAACGGGCAGGAATTACCACACACAAACAGTGATCCGTCCTCCTGGTACAAAGCGCTTCTTCTGTACAGACGGACACCACCTCGAGAGACTCATCGTTTATGAGGGTACGTGGAGGTGAAGCGTCGTTGGGGCGTACTCTGGACCTGAAGAAGTCCCCCGAGTGAACAGACCCCTTCCGATAAATAAAGCTACTGCCTGAGACAGGGCGGTCGTCTCTGTGGCGTTTCCGTGAGTGTCTAGAAGGGCTGTTTGGGTAACTTCGAAATCCCTGGGGTACTGAAATGGGAAAGGGGATGAGAGTCATGGTCCTGAATAGATTTTAGTTATCGTGATAAAGGGGAAATTACTATATATCAATACGAGAAATGGTGGGCGGGAGAGAAGACAAAAGTACAAGAAATCCTGGTGAAGGACCTATTGAGGACGAGAGCCGTCATTGCCAATCATCAACTGAGAGATTTCTGAAACAGTCTCGAAACTTGGGCTCTTGGAGAGAAAATAAAATCTTCTGAGGCCGATCACGAAACGATAACCAAAACCAAAACCAAAACCAAAACCAAAACCAAAACCAAAACCTAAACCTAAACCTAAACCTAAACCTAAACCTAAACCTAAAGCTAAAGCTAAAGCTAAAGCTAAAGCTAAAGCTAAAGCTAAACCTAAAGCTAAACTAAACTAAACTAAACTAAACTAAACCTAACCTAACCTAACCTAACCTAACCTAACCTAAACTAAACTAAACTAAACTAAACTAACCTAAACTAAACTAAACTAACCTAAACTAAACTAACCTAAACTAACCTAAACTAATCTAAACTAACCTAAAGTAAACTAACGTCCCTCCTACTTGTATAAATACTAAATCATTTGGATAAGTGCCAGAAAGATATTGAAAAAAATAGTCCACAGAAAAGTAGTGAAGTTAGATGATTTCAAGATGTATGGAAGGTACCTACTTAAATGGCAAAGTAACAAACTACTCAGATTTCTATGAACGGGTGGGTAGCCCCAAACTTATGAACCCCCCTCGTTCAGCAACAAATGTAGTCTAATTGAGAAGGGACACAATAACGTTAAAGTGAGAAGAAAGAATACAGGCTAAAGGAAATGGGCTTTGAAATACTGAAACATTCCTCTAAGAACTCAGTTAACAACCCCAGGAGGAAGATCGTAGGAAGACACCAAGAACTACAATTTAAGAATACCAGATGGGAAATACCTACTGCCGCTTACTTCCGATGTCACATTCTTGCGGACCGAACTAATATTCAGAGGGTATTTGGAACTAAGAAGTTAGAATGCGTTGAGATAAACATTAGAAGAGCCCAACCAGATGTTAGCACCTTTAATACAATGTTAAGGGAAGAATGTCCAAGAAAAACAAGGCCTGCTGACCAAAGTCGTGTGCTCTCACTTACTACCTTCAAAACTTTCAATAATTCCCAGAGTAATCATGGGAGGACCTTGGCAATTATATCATTCGAA
>OZ018319.1:167120320-167332820 GCA_963969495.1 Ceratothoa steindachneri
ATATGGCCTAATTCAATTATACGAGAAAGATTCTTTTTTCTTCGTCAGTAATTAAAAACGTTCTTTTTGCAATATCCAGAATTGGTCAGATAAATTGGCCGCAATTTCCTTTAATTAATTCTTGGAGTGCGGTATTGGTTGATAAAGTGGCGGCCATTTTTATCTTTACTTTTTCGTCTTTGTCAATAAAGAATAAATAAATTCAGTCAACAGGGCTTCTCCAGTGGTTCTGAGAGTTGGTAACAGCTACACTCCCCCCCACCCAAATAAAAAACTCCTCAGGCTTATTTGACGCCCCATGCCATTTCAATCGACCGAAATTCATACGGTCAAGACGAATGGTCGGTCACATATCATCCACCCAACCCATATTCTTCAAGCGATGATTCTTCAACATCGCTCCGATTGTCCTTCTTCAAGATGAGACTTGGTTTCCTTGTTTGAAGGCCTCTAAACAATGCCCGTGTTCGGAGACTCCTACTCACCAGCACTGCTCCTATTTTATAATCGGAGAGCCCAAACAGGGGACGCACCCTTGTGAAAGAGATCAGTCAGATTTCCAGGCAAATTTTCTAAATTCTTACACCAACTCTTTTTTTTTTCAATCGTATCCACAACAGATCCCCGGAATCCCTTCGCCAACGACACTAGACGGCATCAGTTAGGCCTTGTGATTGGAGGTCGCCTGTACGCCTTGTACGATTTTCTGTGCTCTAAGGAAATAAGCAACGACTTTTTTTTAATCTAGATTTAGTTGAGACCAGCTTTTGCTGATAGTGATTTGAACGAGTTTAATATTCTTTTTCACCCAAATTCTGAGGCATTCAGGCTTGGGAAAGAATGAGAGAATGAATAAATAAGCGAACGGGAATAAAAGGGACAACCGTATCAAACCTCTTGGACTCTAATTTCTGGGGCTAGGGAATATTGCCTCATCTATGAATTCGTTGGTTTGTGCACATTAAAAGGCAGTTGTGCAGGAATCACCATTAATTTTAAATTGTGCAAAATATTTGAATAGCACAAAAAATGTTAAATTATTAATTTCTGAAATAATTTAAGAAATACCTGTCTTTGTAAAACATTTTTATTTTTACTAAAATAAGGTGAAGTTAAAATCAATATAATAATTTCCTCTTTAATCCTATAAAAATAAACTATTCCTTTAAAATAAAATTAAATGCAATTGCTTAATTGAAAAAAATATATTCCTATAACTAAAAAATATCATCCTTTTAATTTTCAATCAATATGTAATAAAGATTTGATTCTAACAAATGAAATAAACAACTAAATTTATAAAATGTGAATGTATAAATATATACTAAATTGCTTCTACCATTTCAATAAATACAAAGAACCCATTAAATTAGTTGCAAAAATAGATTATTTTTGTGAATTGAAAGTTGAATGAGAATTATATGTAAAAGTCCCGACGTAACCTAATAAAATTTATATACTCGTTTATTGCTTTACCATATATATATATATATATATATATATATATATATATATATATATATATATATATATATATATATATATATATATATATATACTAAACGCCTGTATTTCTAAAACAACATCTTCAAATACTTTTGCCAGACAAAATCCACGTTTCAAAAATTGTTGTACGATAACCTGCAGGTGTAAACTACGTAGGGGTAAAAGTTATACAAATTTGGATGAATAAAACGAAAAACGAAACTTATCAGAAGATAAACAAAGTGATCCGAAAGGTTAGGTTTCGACGCTTTTTAGTCGTGTGCGAGTCAGGTCGCAAGCGACTCTACATCTCAGTATATCGATCGGTCGGTTGGTCGGTCGGTCCCAGTTTTGCATTTCTTTTGTTTTTGTAATAACATCGTAACCATTCGGCGGCCGATTCTAACGAAATTTGAAACCCTTATGTTGTTTTACATTATCTTTCGAATGATATAATTGTCAAAGTCCTCCCAAGTTAGCCAGGGAATTATTTTGTTTTGACAATAACATCATAACTATTCGGCTAATTCTAACCAAATTTGAAACACTTGAGGTGTTTACGTCACCACGGTGGCTGCCAGTGAGACAGCCATGTGATCCACAAGTGTGAACGAATAGCTTAAAAACGCGTTTTTCTTATAAAGACCAAACTCCCGATTTGGTACTTCTTTTATTGTATAACCTAACCTAACCTTAACCTAGAAAATAAATGTAATAGACTGATTGAACCTGATTTAGAGAAAATGAAAGGTAAAGTAGCAGCAAAATTTATTATTTTAAAGGATAGAAACTTCTTATGTCTTTATAAATTTGCTGAACCAAGTCCAAGCGAAGCAGAATATTATTATGGAGTCACAGTGGCCAGTTGACCTTTCTGGCTGGTGACGTCACCAGCCATTTTTGCTTTGTGTCCCCTAAACAAAAAAGTGCCTAGGATTCTTGTAGAGATCATCAACATTGTTTTCCTACTAACCTTGGTCCATTATCGTGTACGTTAGATCATTCTATTGCCAGCGGTCCTCCAGTTAGCATACCTAAGTAATCTGACACACCTCTCTGTCCTCAAACTAAACGTAAAGCTGCACCACTAATATGTTTTTTTTTCAATTAGCACCATTGGGGAGAGAAAGAGAGAGAATGTGTGTGTCAAACGCTCCAAAAGTGTTGTCCACAATATTCTGTCAACCTATGAGAAAAGAGGTCTATGTAAGGCTGGTAAATCAACTGGTAGGCCAAGAGATAATATACTTCAAAAAGAGAAGACCAAACAGGTATAGGGGCTCAATAATGATTTCTCTCTCGTTGTTTAGTAGGCTGGGTTAAGTGATCAAACGCTTCCTTAGGATAAAGTAAAATAATGAGCTGGATTCTTTTATTCCTTGGTAAACAGCTGAAACAAGCCTCGAAATGGCGAACGGATATGACAACTTCTTTCTTCTTGAATAATAATGATTTCTAACTCTGTTTTTCCACAAAAATACACCTATATAAATATTCATTTTATCTCCTCATAATTCTACAAAATTCAAAGTGAAACAGAAGTGAAAAAGTAATAACAAGAGAAAGTGAAACAAAGTAAGGAAAGTAAAAACAAGTAACATAACAATACATAAACAAAGCTCAGAGCTAAGATAACCCAAAACGGCATGAATGCTACAATAAACACATGAATGAAAGATGAAAAGAATAAGGGAACAGAGATTAGGCGGTCCTCCCGCTTCTGTATGAGGAACATAGGTGCTTAAAGTGTGAGAAAGGAAGTAAAAATGATGAATGATGAGTAAATGCATGACGGTGGTTCGGAATTCACGTTAATCAGCAGCACCCCCTTGTCCCTCGGGCAAGGGTATTCCACTCTTTCCACCTTTGACCACCGAGGTTGCTCAATCTGCCTCCTACCAATCTGTCCTCTTTCAACTCAAAACTTTCCGTCTCCCACAGCTATAAACCCTCTTCTAAAGCTTGTTCCGGACTTCCCATTAAGCACTTCCCTATCGGTTCACTTGAATTGAGAGTCAGAAGTGTGGGGAGTTTCTCTAGGAGCAAGTCGGCCGCGGGCCTCCTTCTCTTCTGTGCCCCCCCCCCCGATCATGGGAGGGGTACAGAAGGAAGGAGTAACCGCGAGCCGTACCTTTTCTCCACCTAAAAAGAAGCATTCCGAGTAGAGTGAGTAAAGTAGTTTACCTTTTGATAGGTCGAATTCATCATGTCTGGTCATGGCAAAGGAGGAAAAGTTAAAAGCGTCTGTTAAGACGCCCTCACCAGACAATTTCATACTCTCGCAACGTGATTCGGAAGAAGAATATTCTCTAGAAGTAGACGGGCTATACTTGAAGCAAGAAGAGTAGAAAGCCCAACGGGGGGCATAGGGCCTCCCAACTGGGACTACAAGAAGGTGTCCCTCCGCACTATCGGGGAAGCGACCAAAGCACCAATTCCAAAAGTCATGCAAACCATCTTCGGCATACTCAATATAGCACTAATTAGTCTTATTGACACCCCCAACGGCTACGCATCAGTGTGTTGGAAGGATGAGGATATCGAAAAACTGGTATCGGAGGAAGCCAAAGAGCCCCTACGTACGATTGGCCTCGAAGCTGTTATTCCCAAGGAAATCCTCGCACGATGTACCATCATTCTTAGGAGACTCGATCCGTTATTTACGGATAACTCTTGTGAGGACATTAAGGTCGAGTTAACCAAACAGCAGAATTGGGCAAAAATCAACAAAGTCAAAAAATTCAGAAAAAACATCGTTAAAGTAATCTTTGCGGACATCGAGATGGCTTAGATGGCCATGAAGGATGGACTCCTGTGATTCTTCCTACGTATAGCCCCAGATCAGGTTGAAGCGGAAGAGTTTATACAACTTGAGTTCTGCCAACGCTGCCTTGCCGTGGAACAACATCCCACTAAAAAGTGTATGGCGGCTGACGTTACTTGCTCCATCTGTTCCAGACTCGTTCATGGATGGAAAGAGTGTAGTTCCGAGAAATCAAGATGCATTAACTGCGGAGGGGACCACAGGGCCGTGGCCATGAGGTGTCCCATCCGCAAGGAAGCTATCCGGGCAAAACGCGAAGTGATCAAGAAGGTAAAGGAGGTAAAGGAGGCAAAGTCCAGGACCTACGTCGAGGCAGTGGCAACGACGAAGACCAATGGCACAGAAAACTCTGCCCCAAAACTGGTAATGCCAGGTGAGTCCAAGGAGATTATGACCATGATCATCTTTGCTGACTTGGGGAATCTAGCTAACTCCGGCTCCTTTGCAGATGAGTTAAATCGCCTCCTGCAAAGAATAGGGTTTGAGAAAAAGTTATGGTTTCCGCCCAACCCCGGATCGCAGGAAATGTTAAGGATACAATTTATCGACGAGCCCCAGCAAAAGAACACGGAAAAAGAAGTAGTTGCGAATCAGTGCCAAAAAACCTTAGAAGAAGAAGTAACAACGGAAGAAGACTTGCAAAATAATGGAAACACGAAAAAGTTCACGAAGAAGAAAAACAAAAGAGGAAAAAGAAAAGAGAAGTGGAACAAGAGGCAAAGAAAGAAGAGGAAACAAACCAACCACAAGAAAGCTGAGACGAAGACGAAATCCTAGTGTAGGCCATGAATGGTCTTTTGCAGTCTCCTTCTTTTCTTATGTTCTTATGTTCTAAAGTATCCGGGAGTTTCCCTCACGGAGAAAAGGGATATCCTTTTGTGGAGCTGTTTCTTCGACGCCAAGGACGTGGACCTTAAAGTCTTTGGTCCTGCCCTATGTCGACCCCTTAGGGAAGACAATGAAAAACTGCTCGACGGCATCAATAAAGGCCAATACAAATGGACATACGAAGGACAATGGTCCCCGAAGGAAATATGTGGATTATTGATGGAGCGCGCGATGTACATCCCGGACTCGTGCGTACACACCATCAATATGTCTACCTTTAAGAAGATAGAAACTGGCCAAAAGACTTCCGAAATTAAATAGGTGTAAAAAGTGATAGCGATAAATGAATAAATAAATAAGTGAACAAATCCAAGTGATTAGAACAAGTAATCGAAAGTGCGAATAAATAAATAAATAAACAAATTAAAGTGACTAGAGCAAGCAATCAAAAGTGCTAAAAGTGAATGAATCGAGAAAATAATAATAGAGAATAATAAATTAGTGAATAAGCTAAAAGTGACGAGATTAAAACCAACCATTATAATTAATCTAAAGCGCGAAAATTAAATAATTGACATAAGTCAGTTAACAATTAATTGCCATAATAATAAGTGAACTACGAGAATAAAAATATCAGTACAGTTAGTTAACAGATAAGATAATAGTTTAACTTGAGTGTGTAAATAGTAATAACATAAAGTGCTACCAAAATAAAGTGTTAAACGAAACTAGAGGAAATAATAAAACCAGAATAATTAATATATCCAAATATGACTAAAAGAACAACTTAACTAAAATAAATTAAATCGAACTATGAATGTAATGTGACAATATCGAAATTTAACTTTGAAAAATTATTCCTAAAATTTTGTACTAAGTTTATATAACTAAAATTAAAAACAATCCATGTATTTTATCAAAGCAATATATAGTATTAATAAGATGACCTCCCCGTTGATTCCGGGAGAATCTGTTTTCCTACTCATACTTATAGTTTACTCTTCTCCGCTGAATTTCCGTAAAAATATAACTTCACCACTACACCTATCTATTCTTTCGTTTTACATATATGTATTTACGAGTAATTTTAATATTTGTAAAATGAAAAACTTATTGTATATTTATCGCTTTAATAAATCTTGTATCTATCTGCGGACTGATCTGGTTGCCGGAAATAAGTCGCATTCTCTTACGTAGGTGAAGAATTTTTACTTTCATAAAGTCAAAAGCGAGTTAGTTTTTTGCACTCGCGAGTGCAGCGTTTCCAATCGCTAAAGCTTTAGCAAGTGATAAGTGAGATTTTCATGTCATTTTACGAATTGTGTTAATACGTGAATATTTTCACCCGCTTTTTGAACCCAGTGGCAGGAATTGAACTCGCTTCACTTACCCCCTCCCTCCTCCGCGTAATCTTCAACGCGTCACCCTCAGCTTCGGACGGACTCTAACCTTGGTCGGACTTTCGAAAAGCGCCTCCGGTTAAGGTAAAGTGCGTGTTAGGGTAATTTTTATTTTGGGGGGGCATTGGTTGAGACATTCACTCTAAGAAAAAAAAAAATTTCTATTTATAAACCCTGGTGATAGACTCTTACATACACAGACACATATATAGTCAACACGCACACTCTCACTCTGTGGAGCTCCCCGTTCAATTTATATTCTCCATATGTCAAAATTAGGACAGATGGAGAATAAATGATAGAGACCCGTCGGATCACACTAAAGACCCTCTCCGATGGCTCCAAGCCTGATCGTGGGAGGCTCTTTGCCTAAATCGATGCGGATCTAAATATCGCGCTAGGGAGGCTCATTGACATTCACAATGGCTATACAGCCATCTGTTCAAGGGAAGTTGATTGCGAAGCACTCACCACCATAAAAAAACCTAAACCTAAAACCGAATATTCCACCACTAATTAAAAGACATCGCAGCGTTATCTTTCGCCGCCTCGATCCCTGGGGTGGGGGGCACTCCGTGGAAGAAATTCACGCGGAGGTGGAGAAAAACCACACTTGGGCTAAGGTTGCTGAAGTTATAAAATTTAAAGACTATACTCATGTCTTCAAGATTATCTTTTGCGACACGGCAATGGTGAACAAGGCTGCGGAGGGAAGTATGCTCCTCTTCATTGTCCGAATCTGCCCTGAGCAGATCGAACGTGAGGAGTTTATCGACCTCCAGATGTGCTTCAAGTGCTATAAGTACGATGAACACACCACAGCCGCCTGCCCCAGGGGCAACGCTCTTATATGTTCTATCTGTTCTTCAGATACACATTCATGGAGGGATTGCAATAGTACCTCCTTGAAGTGTTTGAACTATGCAGGAGCACATAAGACCCTATCTATGGCTTGCCCAGTTAAAAAAAATGATCAGGAAAAATCAATTAATAAAAAACAGGCTGAAGAAGCTAAGCAAACAGCATCTATGTCAAGGTTGCGAAAGCTGCGATTGCCGAGCCTAGGGAAAGCAAGACATATCTGCACGCCGAAAATGAAAACTCGACGAAAATTATGTGTTGCATTTATTATGCTCACATCGCGAATCTCTCCTCCCCAGGTACCTTTGCAACGGAGCTAAATAGAATGCTGACAAATAATGGCATGCAGGAAATGTAGTTTCCCCAGAACCCACAGTTCGAGGAGGTTCTAAACATTAGTCTCAATCCCCAGTGCGAGACTAGTTGCCAAAAAATCCCCTCCCCCGGCAGCGCTCCTACTTCTTCCAGAGACCCCAGAATTCAGGCGCAGGCAACGCGAGATGCAAAGCCACGCACTGAGAAAACAAACAACGCACAAAACAAACAAAGCGAACGAACACACAAATACAAGCAGAAATGGAAGTTTCGGTGATTGAGACTGCGAGACCCTAGGGAAGAGCACTTTCGCTCCGCTCCCGGAAAAGCTCGTAGCCACAAAGACGTCCGGGGTCGTCCTCTTCTTGTAAGAGAAAATTTAGGCACGTATACCACTCAAGAAGAATTAACTTGAAGGTCTACGCTGCCGAAAGGTCCCCTATCCCAAAGGAGATGGATGTCCTTGATGTATCAGAAGGAGTAATTAATATCCGGAAAATACAAATGGGAATTTACCGTGGACGACTGCAGTGAAAAACAAGTCGAGGAGGCTTTACTCCAAGGCTCAATCAAAATGGCCCCTGAAGCCTTCACTACCCTTACACACGGTGAATACAGGAAAAAATGCAATGGAAAAACGATTACGCAACCAAACACTCTACAAGGGCCCAAGCCGTTAGAAAATAAGCCCTAATAACAACACATATACAGGAATCTTACGTGAATAAGACAATGAACGAAATAAAAATACTATATTTTAATTTAAACGGTTGGACCGAGAAAAGACTACTTTATGGTAACATAATACGAAAAACTGATCCAGAATTTCTATTGATCTCAAAACACGGTGTAAATACAAACAAGAACATAATAAAAATTTTTCCATACGAAGTCATAACCAGAAATCACAGTGGAGAACGATTTGACGGTTGTGCAATTTCTGTGACAAAAGGTATTATTACAAAGAAATAAGTGGACTCGATGAATCTTACTTAGCTTTAGATGTACGCACGTCAGTGGGGCCCCTGGTCCTGGCAACAGGGTACCAAGAGTTCAAGGATCATAAAAGACAGAAAAAGGGGTGTGATAGTAAGAGAGGTAAAAGATAGAAAAAGTGGTATTTTAGTAACTTCCTGCAGCATTGTGGTCACGGCAGAACCGTTATTTTGCCGGCAACCTCAATGCGAGGAGCGCTGCCTCCAACTATACTTTGACCAACCCAGCAGGCAGGAATCGCGAGACACTTATCGACAGACAAATTATGACCAGAATTGGACCAAACTTTCCCACATACGAGGGGCGGTCAATAAGTTTTTGCGAATCGGTAGGACAAAACAGAGGAAGGGGGATGGCTGTTTATGGGGGTGCTAGGACAAGTTATGACAAGTCAGGACCTGCAGCCACACGCTCCTGTCTCGTCTATTTAAGAAGCAGTAGCTGATCGCAGATTGTCAGTCACAAATTTTCCAACAATGAAGAAGGTTGAGCACAGCGCAATGATCAAATTTTTGACCAATGAAGGCAAGAATGCAAAAGAGATCCATGAAGGCATGGTTACAGTGTACACTGACACTGCCCCTTTCTATGCAACCATTGCTCGCTGAAATAGGGAGTTCCGCAATGGTCGTGAGTCCCTTGAAGATGACCCCCGTCCAGGACGCCCATCAGACGTGACCATCGAGGACAATGTGGCCCGTGTGGAGAGGATCATCCTCGAAAATCGACGGGTGAAGGTCGAAGAAATCGAGCGAGAACTTATAATATCACATGGAAGTGTTATTAACATCGTCCACGACAATTTGGCCATGACTAAGGTCTCTGCCCGTTGGGTCCCTAGAAACCTCACGTCCCATGATCGACTTCAACGTCGTCAAAGCCCAAAAGGCCAGAGTTGCACAAGCTGCCCTGCACGAGTTCGGATTCGAGAAGCTCAACCATCCCCCCTACAGTCCAGATGTGGCCCCTAGCGACTACTTTTTATTCCGCCAGCTTAAGTATGCATGCGTGGACGCCGGTTTGGGGACGATGAAGATGTCCAGCTTGCCGTCCAAGAGTGGATTGAACAGCAGTCGGGAAATTTCTAGTTGTCGGGAATTCGAAGCCTCAGTGACAAGTGGCGCAAGTGCATTGAAGTCGAGGGTAGTTATATTGAAAAATAATAAAACACTTTTCTTCATATATCGTTTCCTTATATCCGAATTGCAAAACTTATTGACCGCCCTTCGTACATCACGGACAGATCAGCCACAAAACCAGACATAGTGCTCACAAGCACTACGTTCCCATTTAATTACTTCATTGAACTGGGCCCTCCCGTCCCCAGCGACCACCAGGCTATCCTTATAAATATCTCCACCGCCCTTATTTAGGTCCCTATTCCTGAATGCAAGAGCTACGCTCGCGTTAACTGGGTACATATAAACAACTCCTCCAAAGCTACATTCTCGACCCCTTAATTGATGCAAATTTAGAAGAAATCGACAAGGAGTTGGACAAAATCATCAATCAATTAATAAATGCCGATAAGGAAGCCATTCCCCGAGTAAAGTATAAAACACTCCCGGCCCCTTTTTGGACCCCTAGAATGAGATCTCTCGCGAGGAAATACGGGGAACGGATCAATGAAGTAAACCTCACCGGTCCGAACATCACTACACACAAACGAACACGACAAATACGCGACGAACTAATGACACTCATTAGAGAACAGCAGAATGTACTTTGGGACAATTTAATTGGGAGACTTGACTTAGAAAACGACTCGCGTACATTCTGGTAGACTGTAAAAAGGCTAAAAGGAGGACAGACACAGGCGTCAATAAAAATCACACGAGACAACACGGAAATTACTCAGACTGACAAAATCGAGGAAGAATTCAGACTCTTTTGGGCATCTATTTTTAAGATATTCCCGGAGGAGAATGACAACTTCGATTTAAACTTCGAAGACAGAACCATTAACGAACTAAACGACCAGATCCACAGAACCTATCCTCATCATTACGTGATGCAAGAAAGGAATATGGCGGAATACAGCGGTAAAATTACTGCCGAGGAACTCTCGAAAAATTTAAAATCCTTTCGTCAACGGACACCAGGGCGTACAGGACTGACAAGAGAGAATTTTATTCGAGCCCCGCCTAACATCCTTTTGAGGCACATAAATATCAAGAATACGTGCCTGAACGTGGGTTACTTCCCTGGCCACTGGAAGGTAGCAAAATTGATATTCATTCCCAAACCCGGTAAGACACCGGACAGTCCAGCTAACTTCAGGCCTATATCTCTCTTAGAATTTGCAAGGAAAGTCTTCGAGAAGATATTGGCAAACAGGGTGAAAACGTTCCTCGAACAAAATAATATGCATAACCACCAACAGCATGGCTTCCGGAGGAAGCGAGGAACACACACGGTGCTAGCCGTAATCAGCGAGAAGTTAGCAAAAATAAAAGCAGAACAAAGCCACGCAAATCTGGTGATCCGAGACGTCAAAAAGGCCTTTAACGAAGTATGGAGAAGAGGTCTACAATACAAGATCTTACATCTGGGCCTCGACTCCATACTTGAAAGGATACTTTGTGATTACGTGATGGAGAGGAGAGCGTATGTGCACGGTAAAGGCTTCAATGGCTCTGAGTTCTAACTCGAGGCGGGGGTGCCACAAGGCGGGTGTATAAGTCTCCTGCTCTATAATATATACACAAATGACCTTCCCCAACCTCTAACAGAAGGCTTGTTGTACGTCCAATTTGCGAACGACGTATTAATGATATGTACGACACCTTATCGGAATGTGAATTATATGGCACAGAGTACGGCGGTAGAAATCGAAGACATCAACTCTTTCGAGAGGAGATGGAAGATATCTACCAATGACCCAAAGTTCCGGATAATCCCACTATTTCGACGAACCCTCGCAGCCATCCATGTGGGGGGTGTACGCATCCCATACGGCACGGTCGGCACGGTTCTGGGAGTCCGGATTACGACTGGTGAGTATTGGAGTCATGTGAACAGGATCTCGGCAAATGCACGGAGGGACTTGGGTGAAATTTTCCGATTCATAAACCTAAGAACCTCCAACAAATTTAAAATCTATAATGCGTGCATCTGATTCAAACTCTTGTACTCCCAAGTCCCCATAAACGCGAGTCCCAAGACCCAGATCCTTAAACTGCAAAGGGTTCAGAATAAGTCTGTCTTACTTATAACGGGAACCCGAAGGAGAGAGATGAGAAGGCAGAGTAAGCTCCATGGTGAACTAGGGTTAACCCCTATAGATGTGGAGCTTCACAATAGAGCAAATAAGATCTGGCACGCCATAAACCGGCACCTTCCTCCTGAGTTTGTGCTCGAGCACATGGACTTTAATGACACAAGACACAGAAGTTCATTTACAAGTAGCAGACGACATAAACCCAACGTTCGCGTAAATTCCATTCACAAATCAAACACAAACAAATCAAATCACTTAAAAACAATCTTTATTATATATATTTTCCTTGAATTAGTAAAAACTATAATTCCCCCCAAATAAAAACAACAATAACAACAGCAAAAACACAAGAATAAACGCAAAATCAGGAATTAAAAACCCAGATACAAAAAGGCTTCACCAGCAGTAGGGGCCAAAAACCTCTCTGCTACAAAGGCTTGAATGCCTTTTGTAAGTTATATATTTATACTCAATACAAAAAAACAACTCAAAGAAAGCCAGAGCTACCCGTTCACTAGGAATCTGTCTTTCATTCTACTTTCATTTCACTTTCCTATTATTTCCCTAATTTTCCCCACTATTTTCTCCTACTAAACACCTCTATTACTCGTACTATATTTCTCCCTTATATATGTCTAATGTCCAATTCTATCTGCGCCGTCGCGACCATTTTTGACATGACTGCAAGAGTAACTTTCCCAAATGCTTAAATTGTGAAGGCCCCCACAGGACTATGTCTATGGCATGTCCAGGTAAAAAGCAGGAAATTTAAATATAAACCCCAAATAAACGTAAATCCGAGAAGAAAAAGACCAACTTAACTTATGCTAAAGTAGCCAAAGCCGCCATTCCCGAGACAAACAACCAAGAGACATTCCTCCACATAGGAAATGAAAATTCAACCAAAATAATGTGCTGCATTTATTATGCGCACATTGCAAACATTACTCGCCCAGGTACCTTTTCCACGGAAGTCAACCTCATGCTCGTAAAGAACGGGATGAAAGAGATGTGGTTTCCGGACAACCCACCCTCAGAGGAAGTAATGAGAATTAGCGTAGCTCCTCAGTGCCAAGATGTACGTAAGAAAGTTCCCATGCCCTAAAACACAGCCAATACACGCGATCCGCGTCTTAATAAACATACATGCACGCAAACAACAAAACAGGCGCCAGCTTCACCCAGAAAAAACACCATCACTACAAACGACACACAAATACACACACCCAACAAGGAAGCAGTGCGACCCAAGGAGGCCAGGTCTCCACGATCAAGGAAAACCTTCAAAACCCGCCGCCCAAGGTCAACCTCCTCATCATCGCAAGGTAGAGAGCATCAGCTCAATTACCCCGCGACGGGATTCAACCTCAAAATATTTGCCCCCGAATTAGTTCCCTTCTCCAACAAGCTCGATTCCCGCGAAGTAGCTGAAGGTCTTAGGACAGGAAGGTACAAGTGGGAATGTTTAGATGAGCTTCCCAAGCGGCAGATTGAAGATGCTCTCGCTCAAAACATGGTTAAACAAAAAGAAACGGCAGGGAGCGCACCCCACCCAGGACACCACACGGGGCTAAGGTAGAACGCGAATAAACGTCTACTTTAATCCGACACACTAAAGAACCAATACTACACAAAATGGCAGATAGACTTACGATTATGCATATGAATGTCAATGGGTGGGACGGAAAAGGTTCCATCTATGGTAATATTATGCGACAGAGTGACCCTGACATAATACTTATTTCTGAACACGGACTGACCGCGCAAAAACATTTAAAAAAATTTCACTACGACGTTATTAGCAAAAATCATAGTCAGGAACGGTATGACGGCTGCACAATAGCCGTCCAAAAAGGACTAAAATACAGGACTTTGGAGGACTTAGATGAATCCTATCTTTCCATTGAAGTATGTACTGGCCTAGGGGGACTGGTCCTGGCGACGTGGGTACCAACCCCCAAACAGGTTGTGCCCATGCACAACCTCTTGCAGATATTTAGCCACCGGAAAAATGTTATCTTTGCCGTAAATTTAAACGCAAGATGCGCTGCGGCAGGATATAACTCCTACAACAATGCAGGTAGAAACATCGAACAACTACTCGACAGACAATACATGACAAGGATCGGACCAGAATTCCCGACGTACATATCTGGGAGAGCAGCCACGAAACCCGATATAGTCCTATCTAGTATCAAATTTCCTTACAATTACTACATTGAAACGGGCCCCATCATTCCGAGTGACCACCAGGCTATCAAAATTACAGTAGGAGTAAATCCCATTTAAATTAAAATCCCAGAATGCAAACGCTACAAGAAAGCGAATTGAGAAAAGTATAGAAATTACCTCGTAAAATTATATCCCCGACCCCTTATTTGATGCTAATTTAGAAGACATAGATGAGGAGCTGTATAAAATTACTTATTTCCTAATCAAAGCCGATCAAAATAGTATTCCCCGTATCAATTATAAACCATTCCAGCTCCCCCTGGAACCCTCCCATGAGAGCCCTGGCCCAAGAATATAGGCACCTGTCCAATGTAGTAGTGCTGATAGGCCCCAACTACAATGCCTACAGAAGACTAAGACAAATTAAGGACGAACTCCAGACACTAATTACCGACCAGCAAATGCTACTATGGGACAGACTAATAGACTCGACATAGAAAAAGACACACACGTTCTGGCAGACAGTTAAACGTCTTAAGGGAAAGCCTCCACAAACAAAAATGACAATTACTCACAACGAGCAAAAAATTACTAAGACAGAAGACAGTGAAAAAAATTTAGAATTTAGAATTTAGAATTACGACCTCGAATTCGAAACTGACGTAATCCAACAGTTAAACACAAAAATACATAAAACCTCTCCTCACCACTGTGTGACGCATGCAAGATTGATGAAGGGCTATGGCAGTAAAATAACTGAGCTAGAACTCTCCGTTACTCTAAAATTCTTTCGTCAAAGAGCACCGGGTACCACAGGGCTGACACGGGAGAATTTCATTAAGGCCCCGCCTAACGTTTGGAGTGGCTTACTTAACATCATGAACGCCGCTCTGAACACGGGCTAGTTCGCTGATCAGTGGAAAGTGGCCAAAATGATTTTCATCCCAAAATCGGGAAAGCCCCCGGACTGCCCCTTCTGCTTTCGACCGATATCTCTCCTAGAATTTGGTGGCAAAGTCTTCGAAAAGATATTGGCTAATAGAGTCAACTCTTTTCTCGACGAAGCTAACTTCATAATGAGCAGCAACACGGCTTCAGAAGGAAAAGAGGAACTGACACGGCTCATGGCGTTGTCACCGAAAAGCTCGCTAAGATCAAGGCAGACAAAAGGCATGCCGACCTGGTGCTCCAAAATGTCAAAAAAACCTTTGATAAGGTTTGGAAGAAAGGACTAGAATTTAAGATCCTACAAGTAGGCCTCAACCCCATTCTTGAGAGGATTTTATGTGACTATATTATGAAGAGGAGAGTGTACATTCAAATCAGAGAACACAAAGGCCCCGAATTCGAGCTCAAAGCAGGGGGTCCCACAAGGGATCTGTCTCAGTCCCCTTCTATACAACATTAATATACGTGACCTACCACAACCCTTCTCCAAGGGTACGATATACGTACAGTTCGCTGACGATATATAGCAAATTTGTACCGCCGCTTATGTTCACAGGGAATTTATGGCGAGGAATACGGCTAGGGTGATATCTAATATCAACTCTTTCGAAGGAGATAGAAGATATCAACCAATGCCCCCAAATTCAAAATAATTCGCATGTTTCGCAAGACCTTCAACGATATACGTGTAGACGGGGACGAATCACCTATTGCATGGAAGGGACGGTTCTGGGGCTCAAAATCACCACCAGGGGCCACACGAATCATATCGAGCGAACAGTCACGAATGGCAAGAGAGATTTGAGGGAATTTTATAGGTTCCGTGACCTAAATCCCTCAAATAAACTCAAGATATTCAATGCGTGCATTCGCTCGAGGCTCTTGTACCATCCAGTGCCGCTGAACGCGAGCGCCAAGACCCACATTGCGAAACTGCAAACGATCCACCAGAACAAAGCGGTGCTTATCATCACAAACACCCGAAGCAGAGAATACAAACGACAGAGGGAGCTCCCCGACTCGGTTTGATTATCTCCGATCAACGTGGCGCTCCACGAGAGGGCTAAGAGGATATGGCAAGCAATTGGCACCCGCCTGTTCCCGGAGTTCTCTCGTACACACATAGACATCGAGGTCTCTCGACAAATAAGATCATTTAAAAGTAGTAAGGTACAGTCTGACGGCGACGTGACTCCAAAATCGACAAATCGCAAAAAACAACTAGTGTAAAGCTCAGGTTTCTTTAATATAAATTCATAAATTCATATACCATGACTAGGATTAACGTTTTTTTTCCCAAACTTTGCAAAAAATATCAAAATCCAAAAATTCAACTAAAAAAGCTTTTACAAAAACCCATAGCGGGAACAAAACCCCCGCTTCAAATAAAGGCTTGAATGCCAATAAGATCATATATAAATAATAATTAAATTAACATCTTTAATTTAATTAGAATAAACTATAGATTTTTATAGTTTGTCAAAAAAAACAAATACATCCAAAATAAAAAACTTAAACAAACAAAGCTTCCCTTTAACCAGGGAACTATTTATTCTGTCTCCCACACCACCTCTATTCTTTAAACTAACCATATTTCACCACTTTACTCTCTCACTATCTCTCTCTCTCTCTCTTACTCTCTCTAAATTTTGCCACTTTTTATGTCCAAGTCCAAGTCTGTTTGCATGTAAACACGGCTGAAATCCATTTTTCGAATTTTTAAGCGCTCAATCAGAGCTCAGATTCAGCATACGATACCGAATGTATTTTTCTCGGTAAAGGATGTAAAAGTGAACTTTTCCCTACGAGGTCTTACAAGGAGAATAACAGAAGCTCTCAAGTAGCATCGACTCAACAATGTCACTCTCTGTGACCTGCACGATTTCTGCTACAAAAAAGTTCATCACATTGGCCTTTTACCTCACTACCCGGCTCAGGAGGCAATGGTTTCGGAAGGCTCATTCACCGACCGAGTACACTGGGACTTTTGTTCCTCTATTTACAAGATATAATACTGCACACTGGGGAGTTTAACTTTTCATTTACAAAAGAGAGAATAGAAAGCGGGAAGTCCATCTTCCCACTTACGAAAGAGATTAGTACAAAGCGGGAAGTCCATCTTCCCATTTACGAAAGAGAAATAATACAAAGCGGGAACCATTTACGAAAGAGAAATAATACAAAGCGGGAAGTCCATCTTCCCATTTACGAGAGAGAACAATACATACCAGGAAGTTTGTCTTCCCATTTATAAGGTTCAATGTGTGAACCGTTTAAATTTTTCATTCGAATGTTTTACTTGGTTCGACCCCCCACAGTACTACGGCCCGAGAACACGGAGTGTTTAATACATAAATAACATCTACCCCTTACAATTATGAACGAATATATATATATATATATATATATATATATATATATATATATATATATATATACATATATATATACATATATATATACATATATATATACATATATATATATATATATATATATATATATATATATATATATATATATATATATATATATATATATAAGCATATTTTAATATGCTATGACGTACTAAAAAATAATGGTATGAGGGATTTCTCGCAAACTTTACGCGTCTCCTGGAACGAGTATAAACGCTCGATTCACTATCATTATCCTGGGTATTCGGAACAGATTCCACGTAACTGTAATTTCTGCCACTACCTTCCGATGATACTTCCTCATTTTGCTGCGGGGCATCTAATTCTAAAGGACTATTTACAATGGGCTGATTGTTTGATGGTCGCGAACAGTTTCTATTTCTCTCATTATATACATTAGGCAATATAGCTGGTTTCACTCTGTCTATAGACACCGTGTTTTGATGGCCATCCGGGAATTCTAACTTAAAAACTTTGTCGTCGCGTTCGCCAACACGGAACGGGCCTGCATACGGCGCTTCTAGTGACTTCCGAACGCGATCAACACGGACCCACGCATGCGAGGCGTTACTTAATTCCTTGGGTACAAACGTTTTTGGTGCCGAGCGCAGGTGGCCTTCAAAGGTTTGTGTGAAATCTATCTGCAACGTGGTTTTCGCTAGTTCAGAGATGAATTTATTTCGAATCGGCTTTGGATGAAGAAAAGGCGACAAAGTGCTTTGGGCAAAGAAGGGTAGTTCCTGTGAGCGCTGTAAAAGGTAAATTACCCGAATCATTAGGCAAGGACCGGATGCCCAGAAGAACGATTGGTAGGTCCATCAACCAACCTTGTCGGCGAGCAATTATAGAGCTCTTCAAAGTCCGATGCGACCTTTCCACGATCCTATTAGTGGTAGGTCTGCACGCCGTGGTTCGCAGGCGATGGAAACTAACGAGTGCAGATAATTCTTTGTAGAGTTCGGACTGAAATTGCTCTCCTTTTTCGGTAAACGCGTATAAGGGAACGCCAAACCTGGATATCCATTCGCCCAAGAAGGCTAAAGCAACCGTTACAGCACTGATGTCTGGAATCGGTATTGCTTCAATCCACCTGGTGGCTCTGTCTATGCATGACACCAGGTACCGGTTATAGGAGGGGTATGACTGCCTAAGCAGGGTGCACGGTGGGAGTGGACCAACTATATCAATGTGAACCATCTCAAATCTTGAAGTGGGCATACTAATAGGCAGGACTGGGGACTTAGTGTGGCGATTTACTTTAGCAGATTGCAGGAGAGACATTTACGAGTCCACGAACGTATATCTCTGTCCATATTGGGCCAGAAATACCTCGCGTTCATCAACCGAAGCGATGCCTTAATCCCTGGATATGTAATATTATGAAGTTGCTTGAAAATAGCTGATCTGGAGGATGAAGGAACAAACGGTCGTGGGTATTTAGATGTTACCTCACACCAGAGTTGGTCATGCTCTTGTGCTGCTGCCAAAGAACGGAGATCAAATGAGTCCGCCTGGATCGAATTGACATTCCGAGATAGGCAGTCAGCAACCACATTGTCCTCACCACGTACATAAGCTATGGCATTGACATACTCCAAGATTGCGGTCCAGTTCCGTTGTTGCCTGTCCGTTTTTGCACGTAGTGGCGAGGAGAAGGCAGAGACTAGAGGCTTGTGGTCCGTTCATAAAGTTACTTGGCGACCTTCGATCATATGCCTGAAGTGAAGCACAGCAAGATACGCAGCCAGAAGTTCTCTGTCATAAGTAGAGTACGCTTGTTGTGTTTTACTCAACTTCCCGGAGAAGAATGCCACGGGCTTGGGAGACCCATCCACCATTTGATGGAGCGCAACACCAACTGCGAATTGGGAGCTGTCCGTCACCAATTGGTACGGAGAGTCATTGGGTAATGGGTGGCGTAACTTAACGGAGTTCGTCAGAGCCCTCTTAGTTGCTTTGGAAATTTGTAGTTTCTCCATTGGAAGTGACCTTGGGCGGGCGAAAGTTGGTGGGGTCCTACCTGTCTTAATGGTGTGAACAACGAAATTAGCCGATGTTGAACTAATGTCAACACACTTCGGGTTATATATAGTCTCATATTTGCGGAGAACTGTCCTGCAATTAGGTGGGAGATGCGAGAGTTCATTAATAATTAACGAGATCACTGGTTTGCTTGACTGCTTCACTTTAGAAACAAGCCTATGCTGATTATCAATTAGGATACCACGAGCACAGTCTACTAAGAGGTTAAAATGAGCGATAAAATTGGCTCCTAATAATGCCGATTTGAGCATCACACATAATTTCACTATATTAAATGGAATTAAGGACACGCTCGCGCCCGTGTCTTTTAGAAATTCGCACTTCCTCTCATTAATTCGGGCAGCGACGGTGAGAAAAGTCGGCACGCCGGTCGTCGCATTTAAAGCAGCCTGCCGATCTCGTTTTCAGAGGGGGTTAGGGAAGACGGTCTAGACCAGGGGTGGCGAACCTCTTTGTGCATAAAGGCCATCTTACAATTCATCATCACTCATAAAGGCCGCCTAGAAAAAAAAATTAAAGTTAATTTATCCCTTAAGTAATTTATTAGTAATGTAATAAAAAAGACAGTTTTATAGAAATCGAAAGCATAATAATTTCAAATATTTCTATTTAAGTAAGCACTTTTTATACAAGTAATATGTAAATGAAAAATATTGAAAACGTAGAATTTTCAAATATTTTATTTATGTAAGAAGTTTTCAAAATAATAAATAAATAATAGCGAAAGCATGACATTTTCCAATTATTTTAATTAAGAAAGAAGGTTCTTTGTATTCAAGGAACAAGTAAAGGAACAATAATCTTATAAAAAGATAGCATATAAACATCGAGGATATAACATTTTAAAATATTCAATATACAGTAGGCAAGCATGTACATTTTTTTATACAAATTAATGACTTCTTTGAGTTTGCTACTTTTGAGAAAGCATTTTGATATCAGGCTCTAACATAGTGGTTATTAGTCTCATTAGGTCCTCCAAATGGTCGCCTGTCAACTGTGTTCTCAGTGAATTCTTGATTTGCGCCAAGTACGAAAATGTGGATTCACAACAGTAGGTTGAAGAAAAACAGGAAATCAGTCGTCGTGGATGTTCACGAAGACAAAGATATTCTATCGCGTTTTTCCAAATTTCGACGGGATTTTCTCTCTTGTCAAACAGAGACTTCAGGATATTATCCTCAGACATTTCAATAAGCTCCATTTGTAACTCTTCAGGAGCCTCTGATACATCAACTAAGTGAGGTTGAAAAGCAAGTTTCAGAGTGATGTTATGATTTTCAAAATCATTGAATCTTCTATTGTATTCTTCTATCAATGTGTCTAAAACCGACTCATATTCTTCAAAATATCCATAGATATCTTCACTTTTACTCATTACCTTCGTAAGCTGGGGAAAGTGTTCTTCTGAAAGTTTTGATTGGGCCAAAAGGGACTTAAAATACAATAGTTTCTTTCTAAAAGCCTGAATTTTTTGCCGCATATCATAAATACATTTATTTCTGCCTTTCAATGAAATGTTTAACTCATTTTGTTTTGACATCACATCACATAAAAAGGCAACATATCTGTAAAAAATTGGATCTGATAAATCACAATACTTGTTGTTTTCTTTGAAAAAGTCAATAATTTGCCTTAGTAAAGACAAAATTTTGACCAATACTTTCCCTTGCGACAACCAGCGTACTTTTGAGTGATATGGCAAATCTACACTAATTACTTCGTCATCAATCATCAGCATGTTTTGAAATTGACGATGCTATGAGGCATTCATTCACTCGAATATAGTTAACAATGCTTATAACCTTTTTTTCAACGTGTCATTTAAAGTTACAGATTTTGCACAGAGATTTTGCTGATGTAAAATACAATGAAAAAGAAATCAGTACATTTGGTTCCTGGGTTTTTCTCTTTAGCTGTCCAATAAATCCTTCATTTTTAGCCATCATAGCTGGGGCAGCATCAGTGCACACACTTACCAAATTAGTAAAATTTAGTCCTATTTTAGGACATTGCTCTTTGAAAGTTGTTAAAAATATCTTTCCCCCGTGTCCTTCCTTTCAGGGTGCCTAAAGCAAGCAATTCTTCATATAATTGAAAATCATCTGTTATGGCACGAATAAAATACAATAATTGTGCTGAATCAGTGGAATCTGTTGATTCATTCAAAGCTACTGAGTAATATATATTCTCTTTTTTTATTATATTTTTCAATTGTTCTGTTACATTGCAGGTCAATTCATGTTGTCGATCTGTGTTTGTCCTTCTTGAAAGAGGCACCTCATTATCCTTAATAACTTCATCGAGATCTATACATCCTACCACTTCTAAAATACATTCCTTTATGAGTTCTGCATCGCTGAATGGCTTACCTTTTTTTCCAAGCAAATATGCAACTTTCTAGCTTGCTTCTGCCGTAGCATTCCCTTGATGTAACACAGACTGGAAAAATTGTCTTTGCTTCTGTTTTCCATCTTTAAGTTTCTGCAGTGCTATCTTTCGAGGCTCACCTTCTAATTTGGCATATTTACTGTCTTTATGAAGAGCATAGTGTTGCTGTGCATTGAATTTCTTGACTGTTACAATTGCAGTATCACAAAGCAAGCAAGACATTTTGCCTCCAGTATTCACTAAAAAAATATTGCAGTTCCCATTCTTCATTAAAGATCCTGTTTTCTTCTTTCAAAGTCCGTTTTAATTTTTTTTGACATAATTATGGGCCAAAAAGAAATGTATTTATTCTGAAAAGCCATAAAAAAGGTTAATAATGAATTAGTAAGGCCAGGCGCACACTGACCCAGACAAAACAGTCTTAGACAAGACATCGATAAACCTGCATCCACAACCATGTTATGATAATTATAATTATTATTATTATAACAACAACAACAACAACAATATAGATTAGTTATATTTTTTTTCTTTGATTAGTATTATTATTTATCATTACCTAATTGTTACAGAAACTAACTCAGTCTCACAAAACAAGTCGGTATGAAGTAAGCCACGAAAACACAATTACTGAGTAGAGTACGTAGTTATTTGAAGTAGCACAGACCACAGTGAGGAGGCGGACGAGACAGGAACTTTCCCTGTATCATACGTGAAATCACTCACGCCCACTAGGCTAGTGTAGCTTACATGGAAACATTGCCTTTATATAGCAGTTGCTTTAAGTTTAGATTCACTGAATTTGACTGCTCTGGTTGCCTTAGCAAGTCTGTTGTACCGCTGTAACAAAGTTTGGATCGAAATTGTGCAAAGTGATTTTTTACGAAGGTGAATTGTGATACTCGCTTCGAGTAGTGTAGAGAAAACCTGGAAACAGCGAAAAGGCAGGATACACTTTGAAAAGTGGACCACTGGCATACGATTTAGGAAGGTGAGGGGTGACTCTTCACTCCTTCGTGGAGACAAGGACCAAAGCCTCATCTGGCCCACACGCAAGCCTGAAGGACTTTAAACATCAAGGTAAAGTAATAATATAAAGGTATTTGGACATTGACTCATATTTCTCTCTTGCCCCTATTTTTCTATGAAACGCCTTTAAGTGTACGCAGGAGAGATGAGGGAAACTCTCCGTATCACTCTTCGGGTCCTCTCGGAGGGCCCGAAACCGGATCGTGAAAATGTTTCTGAGAAAGTTTATGGAACCCTACGCATCGCATTGGTTAGACTGATAGACTTAAATAATGGTTACTCAGCCATTTGCGCGAAAGAGGCCGACTATGAAGCCTTGACCTCGGGCAAAGCTGTTGAATGCTTTAAGACCATCAACCTAAAACCGACGACACTGCCACAAATTAAAACTCACCGCAGCTTGATCTGCAGGCGCCTCGACCCCTGGGTTGGGAGCCACTCGACAGAGGATATCAAAGAGGAAATTGAAAGGAACCACTAATGGGCAGAGGTAGCTGAGGTATTAAAATTCAAACAATACACGCACGTATTTGAGGTTGTATTTGAAGACACGGTTATAGCTCAAAAGGCTAAAGAAAACGGTTTACTGCTCTTTAACGTAAGAGTCTGCCCAGAACAGATGGAACGTGAGGAGTTTGTCGACCTTCAAATGTGCTTCCGCTGCTATAAGTACGGCAAACACGCCACTTCCAACTGCCCTGAGAATAAAGACCTAAAACTATGCTCCTCCTGTGCCGGTCGCGACCATTTTTGGTGTGACTGTAAGAACACTACCCAGAAATGCTTCAATTGCGAAGGCCCCTACCGGACCATGTCTGTGGCATGTCCAGTCAAAAAAAGAGATTCATAAACAAACCAAACTCAAACGCGGAACAGAGGAGATGAAAGCCAATTCGACTTGCGTTAAAGTTGCAAAAGCCACCATTGCCGAAACTAACAATCAGAAAACCTACCTACACATCGAAAACGAACTTCTACGAAAATAATGTGCTGCATTTTTTATTCACACATTGCTAACACTACACCCCCTGGTACCTTTGCCACGGGAGGCAACCGCATGCTCGTGAAGAACGGGCTACAGGAGATGTGGTTCCCCGAAAACCCTCCTTCAGAGGAGATTATGCGTATAACCGTAGCTCCTCAGTGCCAAGACACGTGCCAAAAAGTGCCAACATCACAGAACACAGCCATCTCACGAGACCCCCGAATAAACAAACCTAAAGAATCACAGACAGTAAAACAGGCGCCACTTTCACCAAAAAAAAGAACACCACAGTTAAAACAAACCCACAGATACACACACCAACCAAGGAAGCAGTGCGGTCCAAGGAGACCAGGTCTCCACGGTCGAGGAAAATCTCTAAAACTCGTGGCCCAAGGTCTACCTCCTCATCACAGGGTAGGAAACACTAGTTAAAATATCACGCGAGAGGTTTCAACCTGAAATTATATGCCCCCGAATCGGCTCCCTTCCCAACCGAAATCGATTCCCGCGAAATATCGGAGGGTCTTAGGACCGGACGATACAAGTAGGAATGCTCAGATGAGGTTCCGGAGCGGCAGGTCTCTAGAGGAAGCCCTCGCACAAAATAAGATCAAACTGACCACGGACTGCTTCCACACGATCACGGACACTGAATTCAAAAAGAAAAGAAACGGCAGGGAGCGCACCCCGCCCAGTACACCTCATGGGGCTAAAGTAGATCGCGAATAAACGTCTAACTTTAATCCCACACACTAAAGAACCAACATTACACAAAATGACCAGCTGACTTACGATTATACATATGAATGTCAATGGGTGGGACGGAAAAGGTTCCATCTATGGCAATATTATGCGACAGAGTGATCCTGACATTATACATATTTCTAAACACGGACTGACCGCGCAAAAACAATTAAAAATATTTCAATACGACGTCATTAGTAAGAATCATAGCCAGTAACGGTATGACGGTTGCACAATAGCAGTCCCAAAAGGACTAAAATACAGAAAACTAGGTGACTTAGATGAATCATACCTTGCCATTGAAGTAGGTACTGCCCTAGGAGGGCTTTCGTGGCTACGAGGTACCAACCCCCAAGACGCGACTATGTGCCCATGCACAACCTCCTGCAAATTTTTAGCCATAAGAAAAACGTAATCTTTGCTTGAGATCTGAATGCAAGGTGTGCAGCGGCGGGGTATACCTCCTACAACAATGCAGGCAGAAAAATCGAAGTACTACTTGACAGACAATACGTGACAAGGATCGGACCAGAATTCCCGACATACATAAGCGGAAGAGTAGCAACGAAACCTGATATAGTCTATCTAGCATTAGGTTCCCTTATAACTACTACATTGAACCGGGCCCCATCATTCCGAATGACCACCAGGCTATCAAAATTACAGCAGGAGTAAACGCCATTCAAATTGCAATCCCAGAACGCAAAAGCTATAAGCAGGCGAACTGGGAAAGCTATAAAAGTTACCTTCTAAATTATATCCCCGACCCTTTATTTGATGCCAATTTAGAAGAAATAGATAAGGAGATGGATAAAACCACTGACTACCTAATTAAAGCCGACCAAAATAGTATTCCCCGTATTAAATATAAAACCCTTCCAGCTCCCCATTGGACCCCTCCCATGAAAGCCCTGGCCCAAGAATATAGAGACCTGTCTAATGTAGTCGCGCTGATAGGCCCCAACCACAATGCCCACAGAAGACTAAGACAAATTAAAGATGAACTCCAGACACTAATTACGGACAAAAAAATACTTATATGGGACAGACTGGTAGAAAGACTCGACATAGAAAGAGACTCTCACACATTCTGGCAGACATTTAAATGTTTAAAAGGAAAGCTTCCACAAAAAAAAATACACTTATTCACGACGGTAAAGAAATTGACGAGACTGAAGGGATTGAGGAAATGTTTAGGATTTTCTGGTCTTCAATCTTCAAAATTACACCAGAAGAAAATGATAATTATGACATCGAATTCGAAACTGACATACGAGGGGCGGTCAATAAGTTTTGCAATTCGTATATAAGGAAACGAGATATGAGGAAAAGTGTTTTATTATTTTTCAATATAACTACCCTCGACTTTAATGCACTTGCGCCACTTGTCCCTGAGGCTTCGAATTCCCGACAATCAGAAATCTCCCGACTGCTGTTCAATCCACTCCTGGACGGCGAGCTGGACGTCTTCATCGTCCCCAAACCGGCGTCCACGCAGTCAGCCTTGAGCTGGCGGAATAAAAAGTAGTCGCTAGGGGCCAGATCTGGATTGTAGGGGGGATGGTTGAGCTCCTCAAATCCGCAGGGCAGCTTGTGCAACTCTGGCCTTGTCGACTTTGACGACGTTGAGCTCGATCATGGGGCGTGAAGTTTCTAGGGACCCAACGGGCAGAGACCTTAGTCATGGCCAAATTGCCGTGGATGGTGTTGATAACACTTCCATGTGATATTCCAAGTTATCGCTCGATTTCTTCGACCTTCACCCTTCGGTTTCGAGGATGATCCTCTTCACACGGGCCACATTGTCCTCGTTGGTCACGTCTAACAGGCGTCCTGGACTGGGGTCATCTTCAAGGGACTCACGACCATGGCGAAACTCCCTATTCCAGCGAGTAATGGTTGCATAGGAAATGGCGGTGTCGGCGTACACTGCAGCCATGCCTTCATGGATCTCTTTTGCATTCTTGCCTTCCTTGGTTAAAAATTTGATCACTGCGCGGCGCTCAACCTTCTCCATTGTTGAAAAAATTGTGACTAACGATCTGCGATCAGCTACTGCTTCTTAAATAGACCAGGCAGGAGCGTGCGGGTGCAGGTCCTGACTTTTCATAACTTGTCCTAACACCCCCACAAACAGCCATTCCCCTTTCTCTGTTTTGCCCTACCGATTCGCAAAACTTATTGACCGCACCTCGTAATCCAACAGCTAAATACACAAAAAACACAAAACCTCTCCTCATCGCTGTGTGTTGCAGGAAAGAGTAATGGAGGGCTATTGCAGTAAAATAATTACTGCCCAAGAGCTCTCCGTTGTTCTAAAATTCTTTCGTCAAAGAACACCGGGTACCACAGGGCTGACACGGGAGAATTTCATTAAGGCCCCGCCTAACGTTTGGAGTGGCTTACTTAACATCATGAACGCCGCTCTGAACACGGGCTAGTTCGCTGATCAGTGGAAAGTGGCCAAAATGATTTTCATCCCAAAATCGGGAAAGCCCCCGGACTGCCCTGCCAGCTTTCGACCGATATCTCTCCTAGAATTTGGTGGCAAAGTCTTCGAAAAGATATTGGCTAATAGAGTCAACTCTTTTCTCGACGAAGCCAACTTGCATAATGAGCAGCAACACGGCTTCAGAAGGAAAAGAGGGACTGACACGGCTCTAGGCGTTGTCACCGAAAAGCTCGCTAAGATCAAGGCAGACAAAAGGCATGCCGACCTGGTGCTCCGAAATGTCAAAAAAGCCTTTGATAAGGTTTGGAAGAAAGGAGTAGAAATTAAGATCCTACAAGTAGGCCTCAACCCCATTCTTGAGAGGATTTTATGTGACTATATTATGGAGAGGAGAGTGTACATTCAAATCAGAGAACACAAAGGCCCCGAATTCGAGCTCGAAGCAGGGGTCCCACAAGGGATCTGTCTCAGTCCCCTTCTATACAACATTTATATACGTGACCTACCACAACCTTTCTCCGAGGGTACGATATACGTACAGTTCGCTGACGATATATCGCAAATTTGTTCCGCCGCTTATGTTCACAGGGAATTTATGGCGAGGAATACGGCTAGGGACCATTCACGAGCCGTAAATTACAGTCTGGCGGTGACGTGACTCCAAAATACACGTGACAAAACCGACAAAATACAAAAAACAACCAATGTAATGCGCAGGATTCTTTAGTAAAATAAATTCCAAAGTAAACACAAATTTTGCAAAAATTCAAACTCAAATTCAATTAAAATGAAAATAAACTTTTTCGAAAATCCAAAGTGGGAATAAAAAAAACCCCGCCTAAAATAAAGGCTTGAACACCAAATGATCATTAATATCAGTAAGAACTAAATAATTAAAAATTAAATTAACCTGATTAATTTAATTAGATAAACTATAAATTTTCTAGTTTTGTAAATTAAAAAAACAAAAAACAACAACAAAACAAAACAAAAAACAAACAAAATCCATACAAAACATCACAAACAGACCTATTTATTCTGTGTCCTACACATTATCTATTATATAAATTACTCTATTTCACCACTTTCATCTCTTACTATTTTCTCTCTAACTCTCCCTAAATCTCACCACTTTCATATGTGTAATGTCTAGATTCACTGAATTTAAGAAAAATGCTTCCAATCTCTGGGAGCGACATCACTAAACACATAACTTTCCTTTAGTCTGTGTGTGTGCATAATGACTTTAGACAAAATGTTCAATGCCAAAAAAGAAATATATAGCAAAAGGCCATAGAAGGCCGCACCTGATGGCCCAGAAGGCCACAGGTTCCCCATCTCTGGTCTAGACGATAGCTGCATTTGAAGGTTCTCACCTCGCTAAAGCCAACTGCACCACGGTTTACAGTGCTTCGCACTCGACCCGAAGTATAAGTGTGAACGGCACACCACTGGTTTTTGATTACGACCGAAGGGGCGTAACCCAAACGGTACACCTTTTGAATAATTATTAGTATAATTATTATGCACAAACCTAGATTGATTACCACCAGGATATACGCCGACGGGCACTAAACGCGAATTTTTAAATTGCACATTATTTACCAGCCGGTTGACACTAAGAACACTTATATCGGGGAACGCACAAATATCACTAATTTCACTCTTATTTATATTATAGTACTATGCCTTGTAAAACAACCTGAGTTCATCAGCCAGTTTCCCCAATTGGGCAAAAGTTAAGTCCTTTTGCGTGGCGATGTTTGGAGGTAAAGTCTGGATAAACTTGTGGCTCACCAAGTCCTCTCCCACTCCAAGTTGCAGAGCTGTCTTCTGTAGCTCTTCAAGGTTCACTGAAGGTCGTCCGGTTTGCGGAAAAGACGCGATTAACCCTTCGAAGAGCTCAGGTTTCGTCCTTGAAAAAAGTCCCACGATTTCTGTTCGTAGGAGCGAGTAATTCTGCGAAGAGAGGGCCGCAGCTGGGAGACGATCGACTGTCTCTGGAGGCAACGCAGCCAGAATATGATAAAATTTCGTTTCTTCTCGTTGTATCCCTGAGATCTGGAATCGCGCCTCTACGATTTTGAACCATTCGGTGACTGCTACTTCATTAAACACAGGAGGTCTGATGGAGATCGCGTTCGCGAGTTCCACTTCTTGCTGTGGAAGAAAATGAGCAGCTTGTTGCCCGCTTTGAGGAATCCATTTTGTTGTATGATCACGTTTCGTTCGACGAAAAGGGGTCACCAGTTATAGGAGCTCAATAATGATTTCTCTCTCGTTGTTTGGTAGGCTGGGTTAAGTGATCAAACGCTTCCTTAGGATAAAGGAAAATAATGAGCTGGATTCTTTTATTCCTTGGTAAACAGTTGGAACAAGCCTCGAAATGGCGAACGGATATGACAACTTCTTTCTTCTTGTATAATAATGATTTCTAACTTTGTTTTTCCACAAAAATACACTTATATAAATAGTCATTCTATCTACTCATAATTCTACAAAATTCAACCAATCAGGATTGAGATACATTTAATGGTTATACTTATGTTCATTTTTTAAATAATAGACCTTAGCGTTACCAAATTGGCCAATCAGATTTTAGATATAAGCACTGCAATAATTGTTCAATCAGCGTCACGATAGATTTAAAAAGTTAATAACGCTCAATCCGTTTGCATGTAAACACGGCTGAAATTCATTTTCCGAATTTGACTGCGCTTCACTCAAAGAGAGCTTTTCTATGCTTACCTAGAGGACTTACGAAGTCTTGCTCATAAACTCGTTGTCCCTTGTGATCGAAGAGATTCCAAGAAATTCCACCACGCACAGGGACCGTCAACGACCGAAGTCGCTATTCTTATCGGAAGATTTTCGTGCACGCTCGCGCGCGCGTGTCCTTAAGCGCGGTACCCCCGCTGAAGCCGCGACTTGATGTCACCGTTTTTCCACCCGCAGCAGCACATCTCGTGTTTATATAACTTTTCTGTCAATAAAGGCCTGTATAGACCACCGGTTTATGACGTGTCCAAACCCCAGAAGGAAGCCCTATAGGGAGCGCGAAGAAGGGAGCCTCATTAGGGAGCGGAGTGGTCAGGACCGGCAGGTGGGCCCTGATAGACATTTATCTTAGGTAGGGCAGAGAAGGAAAACCGAGAACAGTAATAGGAACAGTTCTAGGATAAGGAGCCTGACAGGTTCCGCGAAGATAACCACCAACGGGCCGTCATGGACGACCTCCGGGGTGAAAACGGATCCCGCTCTGGGTCAAAGAGCGTTGTCCCAAACCGTCGAGGAAGAGAGTATTCGAAGTGATCTTCTCCACGGTGGGGATTGCATTATGCTGACTGGTGGACCAGACCTATGGCTACCTTGCAATATGCGACAACAATCAAGACGTGGATAAATTACTTAGCGAGAAATCGCGCACCATGCTTGAAAACATTAATCTTCTTCACAAAGTTCCGCTTCTCGTCTCTGCCCAGAGATCAATAATATGCCGGCGTTTAGACCCATGAGTCGGCTCACACAGCGCGAGTGAAATTAAGAAGAAATCGAAGATAAACAGAGCTGGGCAGAGGTAGACGAGATCTACAAATTCAAAAACAGGAACGGGGAAGAATATACGCACTTATTCAAGGTGACCTTCCAAACAACCGAGATGGCTGCTAAGGCATCTGAAGCAAGCCCAATATTGTTTTGCACGAAAGTTTCAGCTGCATGCATCGAGAGAGAAACATTTGTCTCTGTGTAGGTCTGTTTTTCATGCTACGCCTTAGAAAAGCACTCTACTAAAGAATGTAAATTCCAAGATAAAGTTTGCTCTTAGTGCGCTGAAACTGGACACACTTGGAAAGAGTGCACAAACACAGGAACCAAGAAATGCCTTAATTGCGATGGACTTCATCGTACACTCTCAATGTCATGTCCGATTAAGAAAAATCTTGTGAGCAAGAAGAAGAAAATACTGGAAGAAATAAATAGAAAGGCAAACACCAGCTATAAGCAGGCAGTTAGGACACAGTGTGAGGGAATCCCCAATCCCCACGTGGAAGATCTTTAGCAGAAAGGAACTCCCATGTGCAGCAGAAGGCCCGCCTAGGCCTAAATTGGTAAGCCTACCCCCCTTTCCTTCCACAAGCGGTAGCCTCGAATCGAGTCCCCCACGATTCACCTTTATGCGGGCTAAAATAGCTCTGCAAAAAGATTCGAGGCCCTTCGAGAGTAGAGGTGTTTACCGCTAACCCCCAACTCCGGGGAGAGCCTCGGATATAAATTTCGCTCGACTCCCCGGAAGACACACAGAGTTGAGAAGTCTCGCTAAGAACCCAGAAGATTTCCCCATGGTTCCAAGTCAAGTGCTAGCAACAAAGCAAAGTGACAACTGGACTATTTTGTGTATTTGGAATTAGCCCCAGCCAGGAAGTAATTATACTGAACGATCGCCCCGAGTGATTTTCCTGACTTCTTTCATCAACTCCTGTCGAAGCCCTCCTCATTTCGGGTAGCCGAAATACTCTCCCCTGGACCGGAAGTTACCCCCCCCCCCATCTTGCTTTTGGAGAACCATCATTACTCCAACCTCCCGTTTTGAAGTCCGAGCGGCCTCACCTCAAGTGCAGAAGACATCCGTAAGCCAACTCCTCTCCCCCTTTTAGTAACCCAATTGAGTTAATCCCCCCCATTTGAATAGTCTCCTCCGGGAATACCTTAAGTTCTAACTTCATAGCCTGATTTATAACTACAATTCCCCCTTTCATTTACTGATGTGATTTTGCCTGTTAATTCTCTGAGGTAATTTTACCCATCAATTCTCTCATTATTTTTGTGTAAATAAAATTATATTTTTGTACATGCCTCTTTAAATAACCTTGAGCTTTGCCATTGTCCATAATTTACCTGACCTCGTTGCATTCTCTCGCTACTCAGCCTATCTGGACTCGTGGTTTTCCGTCCCTTTTGTCGGTTCGCTTTCAAGTTATTGGTCCCTCCTTGATAGATATAATATGGTATTGATATAATGTAATGTCATACCACAACACACAGGAAAAGGAAAAAAAATCCTCCAACTAGACCCCTCCATGAAACTGAACCTGGTAATGTGTATAATACATACACATTTTGTAAATGTGGCCAAGCCAGGGAGCTACGCAACGGAGCTAAATAAGATGCTCATAAAAAACGGGAGGAAACCTATGTGGTTTCCCGACAATCCCCCGTCAGGAGACCTGTACCAAACACAAACGGGAAGCAAACCAACAACGGCACCAAGGAGTCGTTCTAGCTCGAGGGACCCACGCCTGAACAAACCAGTATCGACCGAAACAACAATGGACATGGAAACGAACCAATGGCCCCAAAGTGAGAACCCATTCCATAAAGTGAGCCAACAAAAAAACATAAGTGAACCCAAACAAACCACGACCGCGCAAAAGTCCACCGATCTCAGCATGAATATATACCCCTCGCCATTGGCCCCACTACCGAGGCTAGCAAAGTCAAAAGAGATCGTGGAAGGCATGGTAAAAGGCAAATACAAGTGGGAATATGACTGTCACGCTCAAGACGATGAAATTATTACAACGACCGCATCGAAATATGTCCTGAATCGTGCCACAATCTATCTCACTACCAGTTTAACAAAAAGCGTTCAGGAAGAGTGAGTTCACTAGCGCAGGTAGAACAAGCGGAAGTTAAACTCATCCAGAAAGACTAAAATGGCAGATGTAAGATATATTAACAAAATAAAAATCTTCACGCTTAACGTAAATGGATGGGAAAGCAAAAAATACGCGTATAATATCATTCACGAAAAAGATCCGCATGTGGTCTTGATATCGGAGCACGGCCTAAACACAACCGAGCAATATATCAAGATATACAACTACACTACGATCGCGACCAGCCATACCAACGAGAGATACGATGGGGTAGTGATTGCAATACGAAAAGGGATCAAATTTAAAGAAGTCCTAAAACGAGAAGAATCTTACCTTGCAGTGAAAATAAGTACCACGATAGATGACCTGATAATAGCGGTGGAGTACCAACCTTCAAGACGCCCCTATCTTTCCATCCCCAATTTCATACGCCTCTTTAGAAGGGACAGTTCCGCTATCTTGATTGGTGACCTTAATGCGCGCTGCCTTGAAACAGGGTATACCACGAACTTTAATGGTAGCGGAGCCTCTCTGAGCCTCCTTATGAATCGCGAAATAGTACAAAGATCAGGACCAGACTTCGCCACCTACCTAAAAATGAGATCTGCAACAACCCCTGACATCGTTCTCACAAACTCAAACTTTATCTTGAATCACTCAACTGTGCCAGGGCAATACACTCCATCGATCATATTAGTAAGGTCGCAACCATTTCAACCTCTCCCATTTAAGTAAAGATCCCCGCCCGCAGATGCCTTCCTAAGGCCAACTGGGATATATACAGAAGATCACTCCAAGATTATCAAATTGGGCAACTAGATGGATCCACATTAGAAGACTTGGAACAATAATGTCCATAATAGAGGAAGTGGACAGAGTGGCCATTCCTCGGATAGAATATAAGACGCTTCCGGCACCACGGTGGGACGTAAACATCAGACAACGAATGGATAGACTGGATGCAGTAATAACGGAAATTAGTACTTTCGTTTACACCGTCCGAAGGTATCAGGAACTAAGGAACCTCCGCATGGAACTCAAACACCTAATTAGCGAAAAATCTAAAGAACACTGGGACAATATTATCGACAAAATGGATAGCGAGATCGATCCTAGAAAATTCTGGAACCAAATGAAGAGGCTGAGTGGAACTCTCCCCACCAAAACCAACATCAAAATCTCTGTCGAAGGGATAAACATCACTGATGATCAGACAATAAAACAACTATTCAGAAAGCACTGCTAAAGAAAATTCAACGTCACAAAAGGGGAGAATGAAGATTTTGATAGCCATTATGAGGAGGAAGTACTAACGCGGCTAGAGGAACGAGGACCAGCATTAACTCCCCATCACTACGTGGATAGCACCCAGCAAGGAAGGGAAGAATGAAGAGTGTTTACATACGAGGAGTACGAGACAGCATTGAGAAGCTTCAAGCAAAAAGCCCCTGGCATCTCAGGTATCACCAAGGCGCACCTGATGAACTCCTCTGTTAACATCAACGAGGCACTTCTAAAACTTTTTAATGACTGCCTGAACGTGGGATACTTTCCGACCTGTTAAAAAGGCCACGTATGATATTTTTACTAAAACCGGGAAAAACTAAAACGAACATCAAAAGCTATAGACCTATATCCCTATTAGAATTTATAAGGAAACTGTTCGAGAAATTACTTAACGATAGACTGAGGGACTTCCTGGACACGAAGGACCATTACAATGCCCAACAACACGGTTTCCTCAGAAACCTTGGTACAGAGACAGCCGTTGCACTGATAATTGAAAACATCGCAATGGCGAAACCAGACAACAAAAGGGTCGACGTTGTACTTAGAAACGTGACATCGGCGTTCGATAAGGTATGGATACCTGGCATGAAGAAGAAGCTATGCGACTTGGTCATGGAGATCAACGTAACCAAGCTCGTCTGCGACTACATATAGGACCGCGAGGCCTTAATTAAAATAAACGACCTCGAGGGGGAAACCCTTTCCCCGGAGGGCTGGCGTACCACAAGGGGGTTGCCTGATCCCAACTTTATACACACTATATACTGGTGACCTGCCTCTTCCGACTTCTAATTACGCTCACTATGTACAACTGGCGGATGATATCACGCAGATAGTTAACAGCGATTATCAAAACCCAGTAGACGTCGCAAACAGAACAGCTGGGGACATAGATAACCTGAACAGGTTCGAAAACAGGAGTAAAATCCGCACAAACGCGGAAAACTTCAGAATGATTCCCATCGGAAGAATAAATAGGGACGACATATTGGTACGCGGCAAATTCTCTCCCTACCCCCATAAAGGCCCAGCCCTCGAACTCAAGATCACGTCAAGGGGGTATGGCGAGCATATTGACGAAAATATCGCTCAAGCCAAAACGAACTTAAAGTGTCTATACCGCTTCAAGAACTTATCATATAGGAATAATAGAAAACTATATATGACAATGGTCCGACCATGTTTATTGTATCCCGCCATCCCTCTTCATCTTGCAAGCAAGAATCAAATAAAGAAAGCGCAAATAGTGCAGAACAAAGCTTTACGTTTTATAAATGACCTGACCCTTTGGGACCGGATCGCGTCTATTGTACTGCACAACACCACTGAAATTGATGCACTAAACGTAAGTTTACATGAAAAAGCCAAATCGATATGGAGAAAGATATACTCATATATCCCCGAAAGGATTCTTCAAGACCTAAGATTACCCGAATACGAAAACCGGCGAAGACACTATCGGCAAAGGATTTCACAGCAGCCAACTGCGTACGCTGGAGGCTGTTGTACCTATAGACAGATAACCAAATACCGGAAAAACACAAACGTCATTATTAGAAAACCCAGAAAAGGAAGTTATACAATCCTAATCTGTGACCTAATCTAAATCAAAAATAGAACAATAGATCTGTAGTGAAAAAAACCCGTAGTGGACAAATTAAATAAATAAAACTAAGATAAATAAATAAATACGCATAAACGGACATCATATGATTATAATAAGCTCTATGAATAACAAAGTAAAAAACAAACGAAAACAAAGGATTGAATGCTCTTTTAATAAACAAATAAAAATACAAATGCTTCAAAAAAGGTCTCATTTGAAGATACTGCCAGACGTACTGGCACATCACCCTTTTACTATATTAACATTTTTTCTACTTATACTATCTTCTACTACAATAAGTCTTTTTCCTCTCTTTTAATATCCTGCGAATCCTTTCCGGATTTTTAGCGCTCAATCAGAGCTCGGATCCAGCATACGCTACCGAATGTATTTTTCTCGGGAAAGGAGGTAAAGGTTAGGGAAAGCGACATCGATGGTGTGAACTTTTCCCTACGAGGTCTTACAAGGAGAATAACAGAAGCTCCCATGTAGCATCGACTCAACAATGTCACTCTCTGTGACCTGTACGATTTCTGCTTCCAAAAAGTTCATCACATTGGACCTTTACCTCACTACCCGGCACAGGAGGCAACGGTCTCGGGAGGCTCCTTCACCGACCGAGTACACTGGGACTTTCGTTCCTCTATTTACAAGATATAATACTGCATACTAGGGAGTTTAACTTTTCATTTACAAAAGAGAGAATAGAAAGCCGGAAGTCCATCTTCCCACTTACGAAAGAGATTAATACAAAGCGGGAAGTCCATCTTCCTATTTACGAAAGAGAAATAATACAAAGCGGGAAGTCCATCTTCCCATTTACGAAAGAGAACAATACATACCAGGAAGTTTGTCTTCCCATTTATAAGGTTCAATGTGTGAACCGTTTAAATTTTTCATTCGAATGTTTTACTTGGTTCCACCCCCCACACAGGTACTGGAATTGTGAAGAAGAATCGTTTCAAGAGGACTGCAGCATTTTCTCGAGAGATTAATGAGATTTTGGACATCAATGTCTCCAGGCAAACAGATCCTGCCTGTCACATAGGATAGAGATAGACCAGGTTCCCGCTTGCACATCCACGGTCAAACCATTGATCAGTCGTAAGAACAAGAATGTTCGTCTTGTATTCGCTATTAAGCAAGTTAAATGAGCAATGGAGCCAAATCCACTTCAATGACGAATCTAAGTTCAATTTGTTCGAATCCGATGGCAGAAAGTTCGTTCGTCGTGGAACAGGCGAAAGATTGTCAGTTAATTGTATCAAGAAGAGACAGGTTTGTCGAATGAAATGTGGTGATTATTTTGGTAGAAGGCACCGGGCCACTTTTGCGTTTACGTGGCATATGAATACATAAGTGTACAATGAATGGCTGGGATGGCATGCTTTTACCCATCAGCCAGCTTCCGAATCCTAACCTGCCACACGACCAAATAGACGAAGACTTTACTAGACGACCGCCACCTCACTATTATGAACGTTCTTTTGCACAGAGTCCTTACCAAAATGCCATCGGAAATATCTGGAAAACACTCTTAGAGAGGTCTATGGGAAAATTTTAAGATCAATGTAGCAAAATTACTGAGTAAGAGTGTCAAGAGATAGTTCATTCCTGTGGCAGAAGATGTCAAATCATCATCGAGAATAAAGGCTTCTACACTAAATACTAATTACTTATAACTTGTACGAATATTTTTTACTGATAAATAATTTGGAATTTGTTTCCGCTGTCGTTCTGGTCAATTTTGGACACTTCATTTTTATTCGCGGGCGACTCTACATCTCTCTATGTCGGTCGATCGGTCGCCGTTTTGCTTTATTTGATTTGGTAATAAAATTGTAACTATTCGGCCGATTCTAACAAAACTTGAAACACTTTTTGTTGTTTTACATTCTCTTTCGAATGGTATAATTGCCAAAGTCCCCTTCACGTTAACACATAAATTATTTGGCAATAACATCAGAACTATTCGGCCGATTCCAGCGAAATTTGAAACCCTTATATTTTTTTTTTTTAGATTCTCTTTAGAATGATATAATTACCAGGTTTCCCACAAAGTTAGTCCGGGAATTATTGAAAGTTTTGAGATAATACGCGACTTTTGGCCAGCAGACCTGCCAATGACTCGTTTTGTTCATCCAAATTTTCAATAACTTTTAGCCATGCGTCGTTTATACCGTTAGGTTGCCGAACACCAATTTAAAAACCTTGAATTTTCTAGCCAAAAATTAGGGAAGTTGTTGTGATAGAAATACAGGCGTTGTGATCTTTTCGGACGATAATATACAAATATATATACATATGAAGATTGCTTAAAAATGACTGAATAAATTGAAATTAAAATCCACTTTTTGGCCCAAACCTAATCACTTGCATTTCGTCTTATGTTAGATGCTTCAGGAACTCTTGCAGGTGACTGAGAATTCCACCGTCAAGATTCAATTTTTCAGGTTTTGCAAAGGGTTCTGTTACACTCGTTTTTTAATCTTTCGAGAGGTTTATGTGTGTGATAGAAAAAGTTCCGTAAAACCAACTTAAATTTCTACTTTCCCAACAAGTGTCATTAGAACCCCTTTTTCATTGTGAGCAAGTGAGCCGAGATTGAAGTGAAAAGAATAAAGAGCTCTGCTCTCCTGCGTGAGGGCCACAACAAGTTCAACATCTCCAAGCGGCTCAACGTCAGCCGGATGACGATCCACAGAGTCGCGGAGAGGCCCCCAAACGGGGCAGACCTCAAAGATCGACCTCGTTCAAGCAGACCTCAAGTTTTCAACCGTTTGGCTCAGAGATAGGCCTTCAAAATTGCTCCGAAGCTCAAAATGACCTCGCTCACGAAGAACATCTCGGCCGTCAAGAAGGATGGGGGCAAGAGCTTGAGGTACGTGGAAAAGCCTCTGCCCAACGACCCTATGCGAGAGCAACGTCGAGGGCGCAGTCGTCTCCTTCTCAACGACTTAAAGTGTCAGGTCAATCGAATTATAATTTTTTGCTGATGAGAAAACCTGCTACGTGTCCACGACCAAGCCCCCGGCTTCTGTGATGGTGTTCGGCGTCGTGGCGCAGAATGGCGAGAAGATGTCGCCGGTGTGGTTCGCGGCCAGTTACAGGCTGACCGTGGACTATTAGATGGACATCTTGGCCACGAAAGTCCGCCATGGTTGTGAAAGAACACGGAGAAGGCAAACTAAGTCATTCAGTAAGACGGTGCAATTGCCTACGCGGCCAAGCTGTGCAAGAGTGGTTGGGGTCGAACATCAACTTGTGGTCGAAGGACTTTTAGCCGCCGCAGTCACCCGACCTTAATCCCCTCGACTAAAGCAAGTAATCGCATGTCAAGGGCAAGGCCAGCCAAGTCAGCCACAGCAACGCCATCAACGATCTGAAGTTCTTTGTTAAACGCAAGGGTGCCAGAATGAGGAAGAACTTCGTCAACAATGTGTGCGCGGCTTTCAAGTCACGCCTGCAGCGCGTGCTCGCCGCTGAGGTCAGCCACATTGATTAATATTACAATTTAAATATATATATATATATATATATATATATATATATATATATATATATATATATATATATATATATATATATATATATATTAAAACAATTAAGACGTGTTTAACTGCATCAAAGCTATCACTCTGTCATTTGTTGATGAGAGCGTCATGATGAGTTTAACAGGACTTTTGCAAGACCAGGTACCTGAAACGTGTAGGAAAATATTCACTTTGGCACCCCCTTTTGCTAAAAAAAACCTATAGCAAAGACCAACTGTTTATGTAAGATCATGGAGAGGATGGTGGCACTCTTTCCATACCGAATCCCATTTTCTGTTTTCTGACTGCCAGGTTGGCTTCCGCCAAATCAGCAGTGCTCTAGTTCCTCTCCTTCATTTTAACCACAGCGCCAAGGAGGCAATCTTGCGCCGTAGTGCCGCATTTACTGTATTCTTCGATATCTGAAAAGCCCATGACATTACTCGCCACTCACTATTATCTGTATTTTACATTCGTCTGGATTTCATGGATTCTCGCGTGACCGCTGCTACCTGTACCTCTACCCCATCTTTATTATTATCTGGGGACCACGTACCGATTAAACATTCAGCAAGGTTTTTAAACCTCAATCACAATGTGAAGCTTTCATGTAAGCCTCTCGTACCCCACCAGGTCAATTCTCCATCTAATAAGTCATTTATCCCATAGCAAATGGTGCACTGACCACCATACATTGTCACGCCTTTCCAATGCAATTGTCCAGTTCAGACTGGGCATTGTCTGCACGGTGCAGAGTTGCCAGAAACTTTTGGGCCAAAGTAGCATGGACCAAATAAAAAGTAGCATAACAATTCTCTCTCCTTCCCCTACATACAACACAAGAAAAAAATATATAGTACTTACTTTTATTATTATTTAAAAATTTCTTAAAAGTTTATATTGATTAGGTATTGAACTTAATATTTCTTTAGTTTCTTCTTCTTCTTGAACATCTTGCTCGTTTTTTTTCGTTTTCTGATAAATATATGATTTATAATTAAGCATTTGTATCGAAGGATTAAATTCAGCGCAAAAAATTCCTCTTTCTTCCAGAATCATTTTAATTCTAAGAATGGAATCTAAAAGTTCAAGGCCCATTATATTCCTAAGTTTAGTCTTTGTTGATGTCACTCTCAAAAATGCCCTTTCTACATTTGTATTGCTTATTGGTAAACTGTTTAGCTTTAGAGCAAATGTTGCTAAATCTCTTAATACAGGCTTTCAAATTGGATCTTTAATGTTAAAAATGTGGCACCAAATTAATGCTCCATACCTTGGAAGCTCAGATCCAGAGGTGAAAACATCTTTCCACTGATTTTCAAGAAAATCCAATTTCCACTGGTCTGCTACTTCTAAAGGCAAATCAGAAATAGGAGGACGAGCTGGATTAAGGCAAATGATGGGGGAAAAATTATTAATCATTTTCCAAGTTGTATAATTTGAGGGGGATTCACATCAGAAGTCCTTTACCGCAATTCTTGAGAAAGTTATGACACATTTAATTGATATCCTTTAGAAAATCTAAGGAGATTATTTTACTTTTACTTGTTAGTTTATTTAAAAAGACGTAAACAAAGTCGACTTTTTCAATAGCAAGTCAATATTTGTAGAATCCATATCAGCTTCGGGATTCGCATTTAGTGGATAAATTCTTCTTCTTAGCATAGTAAGGGTACAATCTTCAAGTTCTTTCAGCAATTTACCACGATCACCTTGTTTACTTTGGAAGAGAAAATTGATTCGTTCAAATTTTGCTAAATTAGGCATTACAAATGAGATACAACTCATTTGCTGGCTCTGAGTACATTATGTGGAGCTATCTTGCAAGATATTTATCACAGATTGAGGAAGCAAGGTGAAATTTAAGTTTAAGAGAATCCCAATTATTAAGGATTCTCTTGACGCAATTGTTTCTTGCAAGTCATCTAATTGAATAGAGTGGAATCAATTGTAATAGATCCTTTCCATCATTTATTCTCCTATATAAATTCATATAAGATTTTCTTATTCAATTGAAACCAATTATATGACTCTCTAATCATATAATCTAAGCTAGATGGTAGATGCTCATAGGCATGTGAACACACTAAGTGAAGTGAATGACAGATTCATTTAATTAAAATTAGGTTTGGATTGTCTTCATTCATTAGAGTAAAAAGTGAATGATTTTTTCCGCAAAGATTAGAAGCTCCATCAGTCCCAATAGCCAAGCAATGTCCTAAGTTAGTTCCTATTTAATTCAAAAATTCTTTCACATGCTTGAGTCAGCAGTAGTTTCCACAACTTCAATTAGTCCTAAAAATTGTGATGATATTTTGTTCTCTTTTTCATTGTAATAACGAACATACAAACTAAGATTTTACAGCATGCACTATCTATAGTTGCAAAGTTGGAATTTTATTAAATGCATAGAAAAGAATCTCGATCCCTATTCTTTCCATGTTATAAATTTTACAAGTTAACAACTATAGATTAAAGTAAATGCATTTTTCATAATCTCCCCATTTGTTTTTAAGTATGGTTGAAAATCGTATAAAGGAGCACAATTATCAAATGGAGTAGCATAAAATTCAAAAAGTAGCAGAGGCATAAAAAAGTAGCACACAATTTTAAAGGATAGTAAAAATCGAAAATAATCCGCAAGATCTGGCAACTCTGGCGCGATGTACAAATCCAAATCCCCTCCTCCCAGTTCTGAACCAGCAGCCTACGTTTGGCTACACATTGGCTTTTCACTCTTCTCCAGTATCCAGCCTCCTCACAAAATGTAACCACCTTTCCCCCATTAGATAAACGTGCCTTCGTGTCAGCAAAGGCAATTCCTTCTCTTCCGCCGGATGCCAACGTCTCCCATGTTCTAACAGGTAACTGATATCTCGTCAAATGAAGATCACTGGCATCTTTCAAGGACGGTGGTTCCGCTCTACTCTCCCTGACTGTCCATTCTAACAGATCTCTTTCAAAGGTGTTCAGCTGTGGATGTCTCAGGCAAAAATCTGCAACTACCACTTAGAAGGAGACAAGTTTCTAAAGTCAGCTAACGTTAGCTTGTCAAAGTTCCTTCGCCAAACATCAACCTATTTCAGTCTACGACCATCTTCACTGATGGCTCCCATTCTCTCCGAAGCAATTCTGCTACCGTTGTGGAGATGGTTCTGTGGTGGGGCGAATGTGAGTGTGTGTAAAAGGGCCATTCTGCCACCCCTTTTCTCAGTACCCTCTCCCTCCCTCTGTAAGAATGTGTGTGAATGGGAATGGGTTTGTTTTATTTTTGTTTATTTCATGTATAAAATGATTACCATGTTTTTCTTTCTTTCCAGGCGTTATTCTGGAAAGATAGTAGCTAATTTTGAGATATCACTATAATAAGATTGTACTTTGTTTAAATTAATTTTTTATCAAAGCGTTATTCTGGAAAGAGGTAAGCTAGTCGATGTATTTTCGGGTAATGCCCACTTATTAGTTTCGCCATCCATGTATAAATAAATGGGTCATAAAAGGAGGATATATCTCTTCTACAGAGAGTGGAAGTGTGGACTGGTAGCAAGAGGGGTTCTATAGACGAGTGCTCCACCCAGCCCTGAGAGGAGGGCTTTCGTGCGTCGCTAACCACCTGAACCGCCATACCCGCCTTCGTTGACAATCCTGCCTCCTTCTAAGTTAGCCAACTACCACCCACCTCCAGCAAGTGATAGCGCGTGCCCCCTTTTCGTTCGGTTGTGGTTGTGTTTTTTTGTTTTGTGTAGAATATAAGTAAATTGTTGTATCCGCCGGTTATAAGATTCTCGTTTGGTATCGTATTTTGATTGGGGAATTTAGCCTCATTTTGAAGTGTGCACACTTCCCTAGTAAATATAAAATTGTTGTAAATATAAACTGTAACTATCATTGTATTTTTTTTTGTAAGTAAAGGGACTGTATATACAATCCGTTTTATTCTCCCTCGATTTCTCACGTCCGGACAGTGTAGGAAGCGGGTTGGATCGATTATCGATTGGGATTAGAGATCTATTTTCGGCCCGCTATATTTGGCGCCCGAATAGGGACGTGAGACTTCGAAACTGGGAGCGTAACTGGATTGGATTGCAGTCCATACCCAATTAGTGTGACAAGTAGTTTGATTGATTTTTCCCTTCTCCTATCTTTTTACTAACTTGGGAACAATGGCTGTAGCGGAAACATTGAATGAAGAAGTAGTGCGATTGAGACTGGAGTTGAGAAAGAAAGAAGAGGAGTGTGAAATGTTGCGGGGAATGATGGAGGGAATGGAGAATAAAATAAAAGGGATGAATGAAAAGACTGATAAGATGAAGAAGGAAATGGGAGACCGACAGGATCAGACGAACCGACGGATGCAGGACCTGTATAACATGATGACAGGGGCTGGATCAGTCCCAGGACCTACAACCCTGACCCCTGCTCCTACTGAAGGGACTCCGCTAAATGGAATGGATGGCAGTAGGATTGAGTCTAAAGAAGATACTGTGAGTGGTAGGAAAGGGGGTGAATGGAAGAGAGTGGAAAGTAAGAGAGGAAGTAAGCATGGTTCTAAGGTTAAGGATAGGAAGGCGAGAGGGAAGAGTGTGGATTCCCTATACTCAGATGAGGGAGAGAGTGATGATATGATTGGAATGAGTGAGACTGAGAGTAGCTCTTCGGAGAGTGAAGTGAATGTGGGGAAAGGAATTTTGATTAGGGAAGTGCCAAGGATTGATAAGTTTAGATTGCATGGGGGAAAGAGTATGGATGAGTTCTTCGGAGATTTTGAGCGGTACTGCAAGCTCAAGTACCCGCAGAACAAGGGTCACTGGGTGAGTGTTCTGGGAGATTGTTTGGATGGGAAAGTGTTGGAGTTCTTGCGAGTGATAACGAGTGTGGGAGAGCCAAAGTACGATGTAGTGAAGAAGAGATTGATTGGGCAGGTGAAACGAATGAAAGAGAGTGTGAAGTATAAAAGGGTGAATGAATTTGAGAAGGCTCGAATGGGGAAGAGTGAAAGTGTGAATATGTATGCACATAGGCTTGAGAGTATGGCAAGAACGAGGTATGGTGATGATGATGTAAATGAATGTAAACCACTCATGAGGAAGTTTTTGGACACGATCCCGCGAAAGGTGAGTGAATGGCTGAGTGGAAAGAGGAAAGAGAGAGTGAGACTGACAGGTGAACGGTTGATGTGGGAGGATGTGTTGGAACTGTTAGAAGATGGACGATTTGACGATGAAAGCGATCTAGAAGAGGATGGATGGTACAGTGTGAATGTTGGGGGTAAGAAGCCCAGGAGCTTTCATCCACCCCAGCAGTTTGTCAGCTACAGGGATGCCCTGAAGGCTGCACCAGCTGGAGTGATGTCAAACTTCCTGGGCCGGCAGAATGGATTGGCAAATGGAGGGTGGTCGAATGGAAGGGGGCAGATGAATTTCAAGCGTGGGAACGGATATATGAGAGAGAAACCAAGGTATGTCCCAGCAAACGAGAGACCGAATGGTGGGAGAAAGATTGTGGAATGTCGTCGGTGTGGAAGGAAAGGTCATATGTTGGCAGAATGTAGGTGGACATCTGGTGCGTGTTTTGGGTGTGGTAAGAAAGGGCATATGATAAAGGATTGCCAGGAAAGTGTGAAAGAGTGCTTCGAGTGTAAAGAAATAGGCTATTTGAAGAAAGATTGTACGAGGTTGAATGGTGGAGCAACTGGTGGGGAAAGTATGAAATATGCATGTGGTAATTGTGGAAAGGCTGGTCATTATGCAAGGATGTGTCGTGGCCAGAGGAATGTATGTAGCTATTGTGCGATGGAAGGACATTCAAGTGAAAAGTGTTGGATTAGACTGAGAGCGCAAGGTGTGAATGGAAAGTCTGAAGCGGGAAACTGAATGGTAAGAGGGTACCTGCTGAAGTATCCTCTGGGTGCATGAGTGTGAGTAATGTGTTGGTAAGTCTGTCGAGTGTGAAAGTGCTGTCTGGTAGGAAGATGAGTGTCTGAGTGTGAAGGTGGAATTGAATGGAATTGAGTGTTCGGCTTTAATAGATTCTGGATGCAAGGCGAGCTTGGTGTATAAAGATGTGTATGACAAGGTTAGCGAGAAAGCCCTCCTGTCTGAGTGCAAGGGAAGTTTAGTAGGTATTGGTAATAAGAGAGTGCCTGTGATTGGAATGATAAGGTCAGCTGTTCGAATGCATGGTATGATGATGAATGAATGTGAATTTTCTGTGATTGATAAGGTGAGTAGTGAGTATGGTGTGATTTTGGGGTATGATTTTATGAAAATGAATCGTATGGTTGTGCATCCTGTGAGTGATCAGATTGAGAGAAAGATTGGTAAAAATGGGGTGTATAAGTTGTATGTAGGGAAAGATGGTAGCGTTTTGAGGAGTGTGTTTACTGGTATTGAGGTGACTGCTATGGAGAATGTAAGGCTTGTGAAGGGTGGACGGGTGTCTGTTAGAGTGAGTTGGAGTAAGGATGTTAGTTTGAATGTGAGTGAGAACACTGTGATATTGGATGGAAACGATGCGTGTTATAAGGTAAGGCGTGTTGCTTGTGTGTTTGATGGCTTGATGAGAATGAATGATCCTTTTGTATGTGTGCAGGCGGACCCCAGTGTGAAAGGGCAGGTGAAGGGAATCCAAGTCGGAGATGTACTGGGCCACCTCTCCACTGTCAATGAGGTAGGTATGGATGATAGTACGGATGTCAGGGTGAATGTTGCAGGTGAAGAGACGTCTGAATGGACGTATAATGATGTGAAGAGCATGGTGGAATTGGATGGATGTTTAACTGAGTATGAAAGGGAGGATGTGTATCGAATGATATTTGAACGAAAGGGAGCCCTCAGTAAGGGTGATCTGGATTTCGGGGTTGCAAAGCTCCCGGAATTCAAGATTGTCCTGAAGGAGGATTCCCCAATCTATCAGTGGCCAAGGCATTTCCCACGTCCGGTTGCTGATGAGATTGAGGAGCAGTGCTTGGAATTGGAGCAATTGGGGGTGATTGAAGAGAGCGAGAGTGCATGGAATAGTCCAATTGTACCTGTACGTAAGCCGGATGGAAGATTGCGTCTGTGTGTGGATTATCGAAAGGTGAATGAAAGGACTGTGAAAGAAAGGTTTCCGATGTGTGTGGTATCTGAGTGTGTGTATAGTATGCATGGGATGGAGTGGTTTACGAAGCTGGATCTGGTACGGGGGTATTACCAAATGCCAATTGCTGAGGAGAGCCGGCCAGTAACTGCCTTCTCTTCCTCAAAGAGGCATTACCAGTTCCGGAACCTCAGCTTTGGGTTGGCTAATGCTCCCGGAGCCTTCCAGCGGGCAATGAATGTTGTGTTGAGTAAGTTTGCGAGTAAGAATGTGATTGCGTTTATAGATGATATTTTGATTATGACTGAGACTTTTGAGGAGCATATGAGATTGGTGAATGATGTGTTGAGAACGTTGGAGAGTGTTGGTGTGAAGGTGAAAGTGGCGAAGTGTGAATGGTTTGCGAAAGAAGTGGAATTCCTTGGGCATATGGTGAGTGAGAATGGATTGCGAAAATCATCGAAGTATGTTGAGAAGGTGCGAATGTTTCCTAAACCGGTGACTGTGAAGCAACTGAAGTCATTTTTGGGTTTGATTGAGTTCCAGCGAAAGTTTATACGTGATTGTTCTGGTGTGAGTAAGCCTCTGACTGAGTGGATGGGCAAGAAAGGTAGTACGGTTGTCAAGTGGAATGATAAGATGAATGAGGCGTATGAGAGACTGAAAGAGGCAGCGGCTGAAGATGTTGAATTGGCTTACCCAGATTATAGTGTAAATGCTAAAATGCTTGAATTGTATACAGATGCGAGTGGGTATTGTATGGGAGGTTTTCTGATGCAAGAGCAGCGTTTGAATGGAGAGAATGTCAGGCGAATAATTGGGTATGTATCCAAGGCTATGAATGTTGCAGAACGAAAGTATTCGACTGTGGAACGAGAGCTGGCTGCGATAAGATATTGTTTGAAAGTGTTGCGTCCATTTTTGTATGGTGTGAGGTTTGTGATAAAAACCGATCATCAACCTCTTGTGTATCTGCAGCGTATGAAGTGGGCTGATAGTAGGATTGCAAGGACTTTGGAAGATTTGAGTGACTTTGACTATGTGATTGAGTATGTGCCTGGTGAACGGAATGGAGTGGCTGATTTGATGTCAAGGTATCCTGGTACGAATGATGAAAATGTGTGTGGAGTGAGTGATCCTGAGTATTTGCCGAAAGGAATTATGAATGGAAAAGAGAGTAAGGGTGGTGGTGATTCCTTGTTTGAGAGTGTATGGAATGGTTTGCAAGATTTGAAGAGTGATGGAGTAGATGTGAGAGTGCCCGATAGTGTAGATGATTTAAGGAAGGAGGTAATGAATGAAGTGTGTAGAAAGCCTGAAAGCATTGGTATGGCAAAGGTGCGGAACTTCATGAAAGAATTGAGAGCGATGTGTATGCAAGGGGTCCCGCCATTTCAGGAAGTGTTGATTGTAGTGAGTCGTTTGTATGGAGTGATTGTTTATGTGCACTTTGGTGGTGAGAGGCCGATTGTGTACAAGGATGAGAAGATGAAGGGTTTGAATCCTAATGTGGTACATCTGCAATGTTTGAGCGGTGTGCACTACAATTGGGTAATTGAAAAGTGTTCATATATAAGAGAGAAGAATGATTGTCTGGATGAAGATGAGTGTGTGTTGAGTGATGATATGGGAGTTAATGACAGTGTGGATATCAGTGCTGATGTTGGTGTGCTTGTTCCTTCTGTGTATTGCGAACATGGTGGACCTGATATGATGGAAGCGAGAGTGAAAGTTGGTGAAAGGTTGTTCTGTGGTTTGATTGATACTGGAGCGCAAGTGTCTTTAGTGAATGAGAATATTCTGAGTAAGTATGAAGAGTTTAGATGTTGCGAGCATAAACCTGTGAAGTTACGGATAAGTGGATTAGGGAATGGCATGATAGTGGCATGGGAACAGGTTAGTCTGAAAGTGAGTTTGGGTAATGGTGTGAATGTGAAGCATGACTTTGTGATTCTGAAAGGTGAGCAAATGCCTTGTTGTTTCTTGCTTGGTGTAGACTTTATGAGATTGAATGATTTGTCTTTGGATGCTGATAAGGATCGTCTTATGAAAGGTGAATGTGAGGTGATGAGGTTGAATGAGTGTGGAAAGAATGTTGTCAAGTTTTGCGGTATGATTGAGTTGGTCATGGATGATGAGAATGAGATTTTAAGTGATGATGATATTCTAGAGATGCAAGAGATGTGTCCTTTTGTTAGTGAGTTGAAGAGGTGTGTAATGATGCGTGTTGATTTGAATGAATGGCCAGAGTGTTTAAGTGATTTTAAAAGGTATGCTAAGGATTTTGTTGTTTGTATGGATGTTGTATATTTTGTGAGGCATGTGAAGGGTGGTGATGATATGTATGTACCTGTGATGTCCTTAGTTGGTATGATTGGTCTGGTGAAGGTTGTGCATGATAATTATGGGCATATGGGTAAATTTAAGCTGTGGGAGTGTATGAAGGAGCATGTGTTCCACCCGTTTCTGAGAACTGTTGTGAATGATGTTGCAACTACGTGTGAAAGGTGTCAGAAGCGAAAGGTGCAAGGTGTGCAAGTGAAACCACCGATGTTGAAAGTTGATGCGAAAGAACCGTTTGAATTGGTAGTGATTGATTGTGTGTCTTTGCCGCGTACGAGTGCTGGGAATGTTGGTATGGTTGTGATGGTTGACCATAAAAGTAAGTTTGTGTATGCAGCGCCTGTGAGAGATAAAAGGAGTGTGACTGTTGCGCGTGTGGTTGAGCAGTTGTTCTTTCCTATGTGTGTATGGAAGCCTAGAAGATGTCTGAGTGATAATGGGCCTGAATTTGTAGGGGAAGTGTTTGAGCAAATGTTGAGAGAGAATGGTGTGGAGCATGTGAGAACAACTCCGTATGTACCGTCTTCAAATGGATTGGCTGAACGGACTATAAGAACCTTGTGTGAGATGTTGAGAATGATGAGTACGACAGTGAAGGACTGGGATGTGTGTCTGGGGAGAGTGTTGTGGGCGTATAATTCAACTGTGCATAGTGCAACTGGAATGTCCCCATGTCAGTTTGTGATGAATTTTGAAAGGCGAGTGAAAGATAGGTTTCGTTTGAGTGAAAGTGAGCAGAGTGTATGGCGTGAGGCGCATGAAAGGTTCCGTTCATTTGAATTAGGTACAAAAGTATTGAAGGTGAAAGAAGTGAAGGGTAGGTTGAATGTATCAAAGATGAGTGAGAAGTTTGATGGACCTTATAGAGTTGTGAGAGTTTGGGAAAATGGGGTAACGTATGTTTTGGAGAGTTTGAATGACGGCATGACTGAGAGAGTGCGGGCTCATCAGAGTCAGTTAAGGAGATGGAGAGAACCTCCTGACTACCTGGTGAGCCATCCGGTGTATGGACTGTGTAGAGAGAGAGGTAAAGTGCATGATGATGAGATTGAATGTGATAGTATGGATCTGTCTGGGAAAGAGCTAGTCTTAGTCTCGAGGAGTAGAAAGCGTACAAAGAAGAGTGAAAGGAAGAATGCAAGTACGAATGAAAGTAAGTCTGAGCAGAGTGTTTCTGGTATGGGGGATCTTGAAAGGGAGATTGAGTTTTTGCGTAAACAGGTGAGTGATCTGGCTGGTATAAGTAGACGAGTGAGTGAGCTGCCTGTGCCTGATTTTTCTGGTTTTGGGAACAGTATGAATGACAGTGTGTTTGGGCAGAATGAACCTAGTGTGGCTGATTTTTCGGGTTTTACGAATGGTAATAGTAGGGATGAGTTTGATGTAGTGAATGATGAAGTGGCTGATTTTTCAGGTTTCTGGTGGGAACCAGTCGAAGGGGTTTCTGGTGTGCCTGTTGAGAATACAGGGGATGTGAGTGACCTGTCTGTTTCGCAAGAACGTACCTTGAGTTGGATGAGAGCTGTGAGTGAGGAGCTGATGAATGGGGGTATGAAGAGTGAGGGTTCTGAACGGAAGAGTATGAAAGAATTCTGTCGTGAGATGGGAGAACTGGTAATGAGGGCTAAGAGTATGGTTGATGAGATGATAAATAGTGACGATGAGACTGACAGGACGACTGACGAACAACCCCGACTAATTGCTACGCGTAGCCAGGGACCAGTAGAAGAGTGTGAATGGGTGCAGAAGGGTGAGATTAAGCACAAGTGGTACCGTGGAGAGTGATTGAAAGGGTTTAGTGAGTGGCTGGTCGAATGGCTTAAGGAAGGAGGGGTGTGGTGGGGCGAATGTGAGTGTATGTAAAAGGCCCATTCTGCCACCCCTTTTCTCAGTACCCTCTCCCTCCCTCTGTAAGAATGTGTGTGAATGGGAATGGGTTTGTTTTATTTTTGTTTATTTCATGTATAAAATGATTACCATGTTTTTCTTTCTTTCCAGGCGTTATTCTGGAAAGATAGTAGCTAATTTTGAGATATCACTATAATAAGATTGTACTTTGTTTAAATTAATTTTTTATCAAAGCGTTATTCTGGAAAGAGGTAAGCTAGTCGATGTATTTTCGGGTAATGCCCACTTATTAGTTTCGCCATCCATGTATAAATAAATGGGTCATAAAAGGAGGATATATCTCTTCTACAGAGAGTGGAAGTGTGGACTGGTAGCAAGAGGGGTTCTATAGACGAGTGCTCCACCCAGCCCTGAGAGGAGGGCTTTCGTGCGTCGCCAACCACCTGAACCGCCATACCCGCCTTCGTTGACAATCCTGCCTCCTTCTAAGTTAGCCAACTACCACCCACCTCCAGCAAGTGATAGCGCGTGCCCCCTTTTCGTTCGGTTGTGGTTGTGTTTTTTTGTTTTGTGTAGAATATAAGTAGATTGTTGTATCCGCCGGTTATAAGATTCTCGTTTGGTATCGTATTTTGATTGGGGAATTTAGCCTCATTTTGAAGTGTGCACACTTCCCTAGTAAATATAAAATTGTTGTAAATATAAACTGTAACTATCATTGTATTTTTTTTGTAAGTAAAGGGACTGTATATACAATCCGTTTTATTCTCCCTCGATTTCTCACGTCCGGACAGTGTAGGAAGCGGGTTGGATCGATTATCGAATGGGATTAGAGATCTATTTTCGGCCCGCTACAGTTCCTCAGAACTCTTGCTTGTACTTTCGTGTTCTTCGTATAGGGCAGAAGCCGTACGTCAGCCGCGCGGGCCTCTGAAATGGCTCCCTTTCGCTGAGTTCGTAGTCTGCATGTATTCCACATTGTTTCATTAACCCCCCACCCCCTCACCCCACCAAAATACTTTTATCCGATTGCCCTCGTATGAGGTTTTGAGCGATGTTAAACTTATTACCTTCTGCTTGCTTTCCTCTCACGTTTGCGTGCCTGGCAGGTGACCGAGCTGCTCGGTCGGCCTCTGACCCAGGACTCCGACTACTGATCGCCTTTCACACGTTGAGGTCCTTAATGCTCCCTGGCTAGTTGTCTGGCACAATCTCGGGCTCACACCAAACGTAAGCGCATTAAACCCGTCCTGGGCTACGGAAACTAATCCTCCCACCATAAAGATGAGGTGTTTTCTCACACACAACTCAGGAAAACATGCGCTGCGCTCTAACTATCAGTAACAGCTGATATACCAGACTCCCCATGTTCCACGTGCTCGTTGTAGCCCATATTCCATCCCAGACACTTCTTTCTTCCTCAGAACAATTGCGGTTAATCCTAGCCGAAGGCTCCAGATTCTTCGTAAATAACCTTTCGATGTAATTTCGCTAAAATACTTGCTGCTTTTTCCCTTTTATTTCTACCCAGTGAAAATGCTTCGGTGTGACGCAAATAGATCCATCTGCGGTTAACTCTAACATGAAGAAAACTACCAGCAAATTTGGGGTCGGATTAAATCCTATTTTAACTATGTATTCTTGATCAAATCCATCTCTAAGTGAATCTACTTCGTGTTTCGTGGAAAGCCCATCTTGTACAGATGATTTCATTAAAAAATGGAGAAAAGATCATTAATCAGATCAAGTACATATTTAGTGGTTATCAAAATGAAAAGAGCGTGGTATTTTGAAAGTTCGTCTGCCATCATGTTTATTGTACGAGTAAGTGGAGAAGACGCCTCGTCCGTTGCAACACGCACAGTCAGCGGTTCTAATCCCGCTCCCACCCAACCATATAGGTTTTCCACAGATTATCTTCCTTCACTCTTTATATTTAGGTAATAAGGCCAATTTATGAGACAGGACGAATGAAACAAACGTTTCCTAACAAGAAAAAAAAAAGGATAGTTGGAATGTTGTCGAGAGATATACGAAAGGATTTTCAGTTTATTTGGAGTGAGACAAGTAAACACCAGTCTGATTACACGAGAACCAATTTAATTTCATTCGAGATCTTTCGTTTAACTAGGAATAAATGATGACGTTGATATAACATCAATGCGGCCCCCAAAGCGCACTTGGACAAAGACTTTAGTGAATCTTAAATCAGTTCCTGAAAACAGTGAACAACAAAACAATGACTAGACAAAAACATTAATATAAAGCAACCTAATCGTTGTTTTCCCCTTAAATAAACAAAGATTTTTAATCATTACATCTAATTATACAGGTAATTATCACCGATTATACAAATATTGTTCACCTGGAGTCTATAGGACCTGCAACCATTATCTATCCCCAGAACTTGAAGGCACCATTTCAGGGGAAATAAGTTAATGACTTTAATGAATTCAACTCTTACATAAATAGAAGTATTGAATATTAAAGGCATGAATGTCAATATGTTACGATGTTCGTCCTAACCATATACTCGTATACAAGGACGTCCTGAAAAGTAAACAGGCAACACAGATTTTTCTGCAAAATAGCCATCTGATGACAGTGTAGACCTAATTTATAATTTGGGGATCAAAGAGAAGGGTTGTTGTCGTTTTGTTTTTTATAGCTACCCGGGAGCAGATGACGTCTCTGCTACAGCTTATGTTAGCCGGTGCAATGTCGACCTGACTCAAATCGGTGCCTCATTCCACCCAATGTTGAAGACAGTCAAAGATATAAAATAAAAACAAACGATAAAGTTAAAACGGTCTTCTTTCTGTACTTGTGTTTCCATTAGTTTATCAAAGATCAAATAGGTCAATAGCATAATGCTCTCTAAGATTGTAACTTAAGGTATTTTTGATCACATTTAACTTAAAATATCCAACAATTTCTGTAGCATTGGTTATTTTAAGTTGATTGCGTGGAGTCATGTCTACTCTAGCCATAAGTTGTTCATTTGAGTTCACGTCACGGGTGAGGCTTGGTCCAGGAGTTTGATACCCGTTTTCGCTTTCCATCCTTTCCTACAGTGTGACAAGAAGTTTCCTCATTTCCCGCGGACAAGCAATTTCTTGTTCTAACTTGATCACTTGAGAATAATGGTATAAATAGTTGTCCATGGATATAAATGAATATTTCAAACCAAATCAGATCGTCCGCTCTTGCAAACAAGTACCAAACATTCGACCATGTTTAATGAATGATCTTGTTAATGGGAAATTATGGAGCGGAAATCTCTCTCGTTTTGACGTTTCGAATGTCTAAAAAGTAAAAAGATCTTGACTTTTTGTATTAGAATCTAAACAAAAAACTTAGTAACTTATGACAAAAATTGAACATATATAATTATGGGTGCCCGTTTTATTTCTTCTGGGTCCCTTTATATATAAAATAAAGTACCATGTGGGTATAGTTAAATCCTAAAGCGCCAATCCGCTCACTATACAAGATTATTATATTTAACGGAACGGAGGGAGAATTCTATCCTCTGGAGGCAAAACCAGTTAAATGCCTTCACGAGGCATTTTACCATTTATTAAGCCATTCGGTATGTGAGTGTGTGTGTTTGATAACTTCTCTTCTGAGTGTTGCTAGAATGGGAAGATCGTAAGGGGAGGGGGGCTCTATCGAAAAAAAATATGTCTATCATCTTTGACTAGTCTCTAATCTCGTCTTTGAATTATCATACACAAGAATGGGTTGTTGAAGATTATCATATTGGGGTTGTGAGAGAAGTATCTCAATAAACCTTTGTATGATACTCTAAGACTGGTAGGTACCAGTTACTCTCTTGAAGCTTGGCATTTCTTAAAACTCTATCAATGCCAAAGATAACATTTCGAAGAGAAAGGAATTATTTTTAATCCCATCTCAGTGGGGATCAGCATTTGAATTTGTGATCCAAACCACGGGTCGCTGTGACATATGACAACAAGCGACGAACATTAGGGAATAATTAAATGTGAAAGATTTCTGACAAGGGAAAAACAACAACTTGGTTAGGTTAAGAATGGAATTAGGGGATGGGGGTACCACGAGCTACATGGGTAGGACTCCCACCATAGGATCTTGTAGATAATGTTAAGGAACTTGTCTGAATGTCAGTTAGTGAAAAAAAATAAGTAGAAGGTTGATTGAATGGGAATACAAACCCCAGTTCGACCTAGACACCCATTCGAAGAATTCTCATGGCAACCGGGGCTTTGACTCATGGCATGGCACGGATTCATCCTCTCAGCTATAGAGATCAAACCAGTCTCTTTACTCTTTACAAACCATAGGAGATTATCTTCACTTGGTCAACAACCCCGTGGTCGAAGATTAAGATAAATCACCAACAAGCTATCAGTTGCACGCAGAGCCGTAGCAACCACCCTCGGCCGGGGAAGGGGGGAAGGGGTGCTTTTGAAGGAGCCCCACTATGGCCAAAATATTAAAATTTTATTAATGAAAATATAAAATTTTAGAATACACATTTTCTGTAAGTATTCCGCAGCATTGGCACTGCTGAAAATTTGTCGTGCCTGGCACTAATTATAAATGCATGATATATTGTTATGGGGGCCCCACAATCGAGGATGGGGGGACTAGACATTGCTAGGGCTCTGGACTTGCACGTCATAGAAGGCAAGTAAATGTGACTACACCCATGCTTGAAATGAGCTGAGACGCTAGTTTGGGGGCTCTTGTAGAGGATAGTTTGGTTGCTAGGGTCTATGTAGGGAGGATGGGAACTATCGAGATGCCTCATGTACAACACACAGCGAAAGTGCCGCCAAATCGGAGCCACAATGAGGGGTTAAAAATCCAATTCGGACTAAACTTCGGACCTGTGGATTTCTAGAGGTTTCTTCAGACGTTTAGGCGACATTCAGAGAAATAGTTATACTTTCTTCAATATACGAGTTAAATTGCAAATGATTATGGTTAAATTTTCGAAACGATTGGATAATAAGACTGAAAAGACTTGGTATCTTAGCAAAGACACCCCATAAGACAGAAACACTAAGAAACATGTCCAACATATGACCATCTGCATCTCCTCCTCCAGCACTAAATGTCGCTTAACTACACTACCTAAGATTCATATTCCTTAAAGGAAGACAGATTATACATTTACAACCTAATGATTGACTTATGATATACAACTTTTAGCTGAAATAAATGGAGAGAGGTTTGGCAGAAAACAAATACGACATATCACATATGTTAAAATAAATCACTAAAAAAAACAACGATTAAATGCATTCGCGTTACCATTCAGGAGCACCAGAAATTCATCTGCCGTGACAACATTTTGCCTCGATTGACCAGGAACTTTGGAGATGCAATAGAATAAACGGGTAAAACATCAAGAAATGCAGTGTGGCTCAAAGTTCACATAACTCGGTATAAAATTTTAAACAAAACTAAGTTTAACTTTAAACTGGTTTTCGTCAATCGTTATTTTTGTTTAGAGTATGGACGAAGTTATTGATATACCAGTGTACTTAGAAGTTAATATCACACGTTTCATTTAAAAAGTCATATATACAAGGTTTGTACATGTTTTACAATCAACCATGAAAATAATGTTTAATAAATAATCAGTTCAAAACTGATGTAAATAAAATATTTATCGACGCATTTCTAACAGAAATACATTTTTTTTTTAGCAATTATTATCCTCACCATTTTACCACAAAGTGGGATGGCCGTGCATTAGATCTATAAGCTGAATAATAATAGAATATTTGATCGAATCATTTAAAATTGTAAACTGCTTTGAACTTTGACGGAAAAAATCGAAATACATTTCACGTTTTCAAATTCACAGACTTCTCGATATTCAACCTTGAACTTTGAACGAAGATTTCCTCCCTCCACTTTTTCGAATCTTACCCACCGATAAGGAAAGGTCATCGAGTTCTGTTTACACCGGGTATCATCAGTGACCAAACTGAGGGGAATAGCAGTTGGCGAGAAATGTTAGCTATCTGCCGACGGTCATCCTCCTTCTACGAGACTTGGCTGGTCGTTCTTTTTTTCTCTCCCGTGGATTCTCCATGAAGATGGGCGTCACATCTTTGGGCTTTCGGTAACTGAAATGGATATATTTGCTAAGAGTTGCCAGTGGAACAAAGTAATGAAAAAGAGTAGCCCTCAGAGGCAAGCAAAACCTTCTTCGGGTTTCGAATTCTTAACTTCTCACTGTTAAGTCTGGATAATACAATCTAGCCACGATGAACTGACTTAATTTGGCGTTGCATCAACGCCAACTAAAAAAATACGTCCCCACCCTAAACCTTTTATGCCATAACAACTGAGCCCCCTATCATTTTTTCCGCACTGCTGCGGTGCTGTAATGTGTAGCTTCTCGTCCAATCAGGATTCATTCCGGGGCAGAGGGCCCCTAGTGCGCCCCCTCACAAACACCCTCCATCCACACCTATCATAAACAATATCATCTACTTCCTTCTCGATCAGCCCTTTCGCTCTCTCTCACACATTCACTATACTCAATCGACCTTTTACACCGGTCTTCCAACACTTCATACACCCTGGCACACTCTCTTTCATAAGTCTACTTCAATCCATTTTTCTTTCATCTCTATTCCACCTCAGAAAACTTGTGAGTCACCTCATTCACATCTCTTACCCGGTCGTTCTTCACTATCTTTCGCACACTAACCATCCTACTAGATACTTCTTTAGTCGGTTTCCCACCAAATGAGCTTAAAAAGGACTGTACTCCTCAACAACTAGCGAATACAAGGCTTCAATTAATCCACGCTACCACACTCGGTTTCCATTTTGCTAAGCAGTAGTCCGACGATCATACAAGATACCCAAGGGACTCCCATAGGTAAACGCATTCTCCTACCACCCCCACTCTTTCTTCACAATCTACTGCACACACGCGAGCTATACATTATAGACATAACCACAATACTCACATAACACCCTAACAACAGATCCCTAGCTCGAGCTTTAAGGCGTGGCATCACGGACATGGAACTCTGACTGCAACAGAACCCGATACTTCTCTGAATATATTCTGTCACTCACTTTAGGTCTTTCCCTAAGGAAGACACTACCGCAGTGAATTATCAAACAACCTAGTCGCCAACGGTGCTTGGTATCACTCTAGGCCGAATTAAGACTCAGACAGCCAATGCAAAAATGAACACGGTTCGGATCCTCACAGGACCCCAAAGCCTCATTTGGGCAATCCAAGGAGGCCATCAATCATCAGGGAAGTCAGGTAGTTACGAGGGGAACCCCAGTACAGGGTATTATGACGAACTCTACATATATTTACTAGTTATGAAGCGCACGCGCGATACTTTTATTAAATTTAGAGTGCATGTGCGATATAATCTTTATCTATGTAAATTGCTACTGGTGTGCCTACTGAATATTGCTACTGGTGTGCCTACTGAATATTGCTACTGGTGGGCTACCTGAATATTGCTACTGATGGGCTTACTGAATATTATACAAGAGTAAAAAAAAAACTTTTGTTGAAACGTCAGTTGATCTTTAAACACGTATAAATGTGAGTCACGCCCAAAGGAGGGTCCGTTCGCCGCCCAGATACATCGGGGGTGTGCTCTCTTCAAGGGCTTTCCCTGCCTCATGGGCACCAGTGCAGCCAAACTACCTTCACTATCTATAATTACGCCCATGTCACTACTAACACCTATGAGTAGTATTTCCACCGACACTCATCTATGCCAGTATGGTTTGGCAATGGTATAATGAAGTGGAATCGCAAGATGTAAGTTGAACGAAATTAAGCCATATCGATTGTGGTTAGTCGCAGAGTAGAGTCCCGAGTCCGGTGGACTTTGCGACGGCTGCAATATTATTCATCTGATTCGGTGCTCACTAAGAATACATTAAAAAAACGTGAAAATCAGTAATAAAACCTCCACCAAAACAACACGCCTAATTACAGGATGCTTTTGAAGCATCCCAATATACCATCAATACAGGAAAACCAAGACAGCGGAATCATGCATTCATTACCACCCAAAACAATCCACATACATATAACACAGAACGGCATCTCCTAATACCATTCTACCAATGACCCTGAAGAAAGATCCCTCCGCCATCTCTTAACACCATTCTACCAATGACCCTGAAGAAAGATCCCTTCGCCATCTCTTAACACCATTCTACCAATGACCCTGAAGAAAGATCCCTCCGCCATCTCTTAACACTATTCTACCAATGACCCTGAAGAAAGATCCGTCCGCCATCTATTAACACCATTCTACCAATGACCCTGAAGAAAGATACGTCCGCCATCTCTTAACACCATTCTACCAATAACCCTGAAGAAAGAAAGATCCCTCCGCCATCTCTTAACACCATTCTACCAATGACCCTGAAAAAAGATCCGTCCACCATCTCTTAACACCATTCTACCAATGACAATGAAGAAAGATCCCTCCGCCATCTCTTAACACCATTCTACCAAAGATCCCTCCACCATCTCTTAAAACTATTTTACCAAAGACCCCGAAGAAAGATTCCGCCGCCATCTCTTAACACCATTCTACCAAAAACCCTAAAGAAAGATCAGTCCGCAATCTCTTAACACCATTCTACCAATGACCCTGAAGAAAGATGCCTCCGCCATCTCTTAACACCATTCTACCAATGAACCTGAAGAAAGATCCGTCCGCCATCTCTTAACACCATTCTACTAAAGACTCCGAAGAAAGATCCATCCGCCATCTCTTAAAACCAATCTACAAATGACCCTGAAGAAAGATCCCTCCGCCATCTCTTAACACCATTCTACCAATGACCATGAAGAAAGATCCCCACGCCATCTCTTAACACCATTCTACCAATTACCCTGAAGAAAGATCCCTCCGCCATCTCAAAACACCATTCTATAAATGACCCCGAAGAAAGATCCCTCCGCCATCTCTTAACACCATTCTACCAAAGACTCCGAAGAAAGATCCCTCCACCATCTCTTAACACCATTCTACCAATGACCCTGAAGAAAGATCCGTCCGCCATCTCTTAACACCATTCTACCAAAAACCCTGAAGAAAGATCAGTCTGCAATCTCTTCACACCATTCTACCAATGACCCTGAAGAAAGATCTCTCAGCCATCTCTTAACACCATTCTACCAATGACCATGAAGAAAGATCCGTCCGCCATCTCTTAACACCATTCTACCAATGACCCCGAAGAAAGATCCCTCCGCCATCTCTTAACACCATTCTACTAAAGACTCCGAAGAAAGATCCATCCACCATCTCTTAAAACCAATCTACAAATGACCCTGAAGAAAGTTCTCTCCGCCACCTCTCAACACCATTCTACCAATGACCCTGAAGAAAGATCCCTCCGCCATCTCTAACACCATTCTACCAATGACCCTGAAGAAAGATCCGTCCGCCATCTCTTAACACCATTCTACCAATGTCCCTGAAGAAGATCCTTCCGTCATCTCTTAACACCATTCTACCAATGACCCTGAAGAAAGATCTATGCGCCATTTCTTAACACCATTCTAACAATGACCCTGAAGAAAGATCCTTCCGCCATCTCTTAACACCATTCTACCAAAGACCCCGAAGAAAGATCCCTCCACCATCTCTTAACACCATTCTACCAATGACCCTGAAGAAAGATCCCTCCGCCATCTATTAACACCATTCTACCAAAGACCCCGAAGAAAGATCCCTCCACCATCTCTTAACATCATTCTACCAATGACCCTGAAGAAAGATCCCTTCGCCATCTCTTAACACCATTCTACCAATGACCCTGAAGAAAGATCCCTCCGCCATCTCTTAACACCATTCTACCAATGACCCTGAAGAAAGATCCCTCCGCCATCTCTTAACACCATTCAACCACTGACCCTGAAGAAAGATCCGTCCGCCATCTCTTAACACCATTCTAACAATGACCTTGAAAAAGATCCGTCCGCCATCTCTTAACACCATTCTACCAATGACCCTGAAGAAAGATCCGTCCGCCATCTCTTAACACCATTCTACCAATGAAGCTGAAGAAAGATCCCTCTGCCATCTCTTAACACCATTCTACCAATGACCCTGAAGAAAGATCCCTCCGACATCTCAAAACACCATTCTACCAATGACCCCGAAGAAAGATCCCTCCGCCATCTCTTAACACCATTCTACCAAAGACCCCGAAGAAAGATCCCTCCACCATCTCTTAACACCATTCTACCAATGACCCTGAAGAAAGATCCCTCCGCCATCTCTAACACCATTCTACCAATGACCCTGAAGAAAGATCCGTCCGCCATCTCTTAACACCATTCTACCAATGTCCCTGAAGAAGATCCTTCCGTCATCTCTTAACACCATTCTACCAATGACCCTGAAGAAAGATCTATGCGCCATTTCTTAACACCATTCTAACAATGACCCTGAAGAAAGATCCCTCCGCCATCTCTTAACACCATTCTACCAATGACCCTGAAGAAAGATCCGTCCGCCATCTCTTAAAACCATTCTACCAATGACCCTGAAGAAAGATCCGTCCGCCATCTCTTAACACCATTCTACCAATGACCCTGAAGAAAGATCCCTCCGCCATCTATTAACACCATTCTACCAAAGACCACGAAGACAGATCCCTCCGCCATCTCTTAACACCATTCCAACAATGACCCTAAAGAAAGATCCCTCCGCCATCTCTTAACACCATTCTACCAATGACCCTGAAGAAAGATCCGTCCGCAATCTCTTAACACCATTCTACCAATGACCCTGAAAAAAGATCCGTCCGCCATCTCTTAACACCATTTTACCAATGAAGCTGAAGAAAGATCCCTCTGCCATCTCTTAACACCATTCTACCAATAACCCTGAAGAAAGTTCATTCAGCCAACTCTTAACACCATTCTAACAATGACACTGAAGAAAGATCCCTCTGCCATCTCTTAACACCATTCTACCAATGACCCTGAAGAAAGATCCCTCCGCCATCTCTTAACACCATTCTACCATGACCCTGAAGAAAGATCCCTCTGCCATTTCTTAACACCATTCTATCAATGACCATGAAGAAAGATCCCTCCACCATCGCTTAACACCGTTCTACCAATGACCCTGAAGAAAGATCCGTCCGCCATCTCTTAACACCATTCTACCAATGACCCTGAAGAAAGATCCGTCCGCCATCTCTTAACACCATTCTAACAATGACCCTGAAGAAATATCCCTCCGCCATCTCTTAACACCATTTTACCAATGACCATGAAGAAAGATCCATCCGGCATCTCTCAACACCATTCTACAAATGACTCTGAAGAAAAATCCTTCCCACGACCCAGTCAGCTCTCCCTGACCATGTTAAGATCCGGCTAACATAAAAAAACATAAGCCTCTACAAACAATACACCTGCATATGCTGCAACATGGAATCATGCGTAGTTCAATATTCACAACATGCCCAACATTTGGATGTCTCATACAAAATTTACAGATACTCGTACACGGAATGTTACATCTCTGAAAGAACTACGCCGTCACCAGAGCTCATTAAAGCGATATTCTAGCCATCCTTCATTCTACATCAACTAGCATGCTTACGTACGTTGGATCATAATTGGCTTTCCTTCCTATGTCAATATGAATCAGAAATAAAGATGAATTGTACAAAAACATTTTTACTTACGAATATGGGGAATATGGAACGCCGACCACAAAGATGGGATTGTTCTTCAAATGAAACCGCCACATGCCTTTGTGATGACCTCGTCCGTCCAGGTCCCACACGCGGAAACACTGTAGGAGAAAAACAATCACACCGAGTTGTCGATGAAGACCATAACACAAAAATTGCTTCTGGACTCTAAGAAGATTCGGAAGTATGGCAATAATAGTCTGGAATAACGTCCCTGGTCTTTGACTAAATAAAATTGTACAATGCGAACATCCGCAAGAAGGCAAGGGATAGACAATGAAAAAAGAAAAAAGGAGGGGTAATATAAATAAAACATGAAGGAGTTCGAACACCATGACCATAGTCTGTTGCAGAGAGGGAGATGTTTTTGTTGTTCATAGCTCTCCGGGAACAGATGACCTCTCTGCTCCCTCCGGCCGCTTGGGAGATTAAAGGAGAAAGCTTTGATCTCATTGCCTGTCTTGTAGGGATCCGGCAACGTTACCACAATTAAATGCCGCGCCTTCTGTAATGCTTTCCTGAGGAACCAGGTTAAATTGGAGGGAGGCTGTTGCATGCTGTGGGAATTTGATACCATCTCCTCCCCTGTGTTAGCAGCCCATGCAACAGTTAAGAAGTGGAAGTTCTATTGCAACTTAACCTCACCTGGAATACACCCTGAACCAAGCTAATAGCTTGGTAGGGAAAGTTAGGATTTTTCGGTTCTCTGTGAATCAATTTTGATTTAACCTTCCTAACATTTACAGGGGTGGGAGGAGACGAGCCTCCGCAGCTTTTCCCAGTTAGTCCGGAGTCGGCGGCAATTCCATTGAATGAATATGCCATCCAAGCCAAGCTCTCAGGGGAGCAGCCGGGGTTTAGCGTTAGATCCCGCAGAAGGGTTCCGAATGGGCTCAAGAGAAAATCCAGCTCGTATGGCTGGAGGGGCCAAGAAAAGAGGTGCCTTTTTAAAATTGATGCATAAGACATTCCAGGCAGCACCGGGCGCGCCAGGACGAAGTCCTTAGCTTCGCGAAATGAGAGACGATCCGGAGCCTGAACGGCCAGGATTCCCTTCTCAAGGAGATAAGCACCACATTCCTTTGAAGAAGCAGGGTACAGCTCTCCGCAATTGACACATTTGGTCATACACGATAGTATCAGAAAATTCTAGAATGTGATCATTTACACATACTCAGGACACGGGTTCGAGCAAAAATGGGCCTTGAAATCCGGACCGCCATTCAGGCGAAATTTTCCTCGAGCTTTAATCGTATAGGATGGTGCCGACGTAGCCACCTCATATGTGTACTGGAAGGGGTAGGAGGGTATGTAATAAAGAGAAATAGAGATAGGCGGGTTCACTATCGAATAGGGTGGGTGATAATATATATTATCTATCGCGGCACTAGGTGATCCCAGGATGTCATGCGGTCCAACCAGGTACCATGTCCTACGAACCGAATTCTGTTCAGGTAAGAACAGTTTCTCCTGTTACAAAGTGCGGGTAGACAAAAAGTTGATGGGGAAATGATGATAATAATAATTAATAATAAAACAAAAATTAATAATTATAAAAAAATAAATATAAAGTGCACCAACAACTTTCCCAGGCCCCATCAGAGGTCAACTCAACCCAATGACAGCATCCCTAATTTGCACTCAGGCTGGGAGGATGTGCAGCTCCTCCCTGTACCACGTGCAATGAGGTTAAGTTGCAAATAGAACTTCTAATTCCTAGCTGTCGCATGGACCGCTAAAATAGGGTGAGATGCTATAAAATTCCCACAGCATGCAACAGCTTCCCTCCACTCTAACCGAATCCCTCAGGACAGCACAGGCTGTCCAATCAAAGGTTTTCTCCCTTAATCTCCCAACCAATCAGAGAGAACAGAGGTCACTTGCTCATGGGGAGCAAGGCAACAACAACAACAACAACTACCCAGTGCCCCTCAAACCAACAGCGAAGGAGTTTGGCTGCGTGGGTTATTTTTCTGGGAAATATTGGTGGCATCCAGTGGGCACTTGGGTTAATGGTTAGAGGATCGAATACCACAGAAAGGGCGACGGAATGAACTAAATCCCACGATATTTCCTCTTATATGAGCTGGACACCCCGATATGCCCAATTAAATTAAGGGGCTTTCGAACGCCAATAGACTTACCTTAGCGACTTGCAACCAAGTGTTGAAGTCCTTATAATGGTCCATTTTGATGAAGAGAATCACGGAAGTTCCCGAGAGGGAATCGGGGACGATATCTTCATCGCAGGGACTTTTGCTATGGTCCAGAACAACGGCTTTCTTCATCAAACTGTGGATTAGATCTTCATACGCGCCCTTTTTAAAACTAAAAAGAAAACAGAAAAAGATGAGAGGGTGACACGTTTAAATTATCGTTATCTCAATTCTAAAATGGTAGGCAAGGTAGCAATTCAAAGCACCCAGTGAGAAGTTGGTACAAACCAAACAAAACCCTCCCCGAATAAGTTTCTTGAGTAAAGGGGGCGAAACGGTGAATGATATTTGTAGAACTGAGCTTCGTACTAGATATTTATCTAAGTAGGAGGGGGATTTGTATGGACAGGGGAAGTAAATGTGTAAATAAACGAAGACATACAGCCAGGAAGAAAAGAGGCGTTGTGAGGTAAACTGAGGGGAAAATGTATTTAAAAAATGGAATAAGCAACCGGAATTAATACTCAGTTGAATACAGTGAAGGTAGGTCTCCTCTAAGAACTTAAAAAAAAACCCCCACAATCATAAGTGCACGAACCAGTCCCGGGTACAAGCGACAAGCGGGAGATACTCCGCTCGTTCCGGGACCGGAAAATGTAACGTGCGCGAAGATCCTCTGGACTGGGATATTCGACAAAAAGGTTTCCGACAGTTTAGGATAAGAAGAATCGTCGCAGTAAGGTAATGGGGGAGAACAGGATCATATGGCGCTGCGTCCCTCGAGTGCGCATGATTCGGAGGCGACAGAAAATGAACTGAAGCCGTCGATACATTGGGGATCGTGTCCATGGGAAAAGTCGCGGAGAAATGACATGCACCTTGAGATTTCCGCCAGCCATCTCCCATCTTCTTTGCCAGGCAACCCGAATGGCTGACCTGAATCCTACCATGTAGCCAAAGTGAAAAAGAGCGAAACGATGGTTCGGTCGCCCAGTCATTGTAGACTGTATGGCGCTCTTATTTTCCGCAATCACTACATGTCCACGAATCAAGCAGAAGTAGTCAGGTCCACGACAATGAGGGTGGCGAAGAACTTATGGCCTAATCAGCAGAATTAATCTCCTCGAATAGAGAATCAGTCATTTCCTGAAATGAGGACCCCCACGCCCGCTCCAAGCACCGCGACGCAGAAAAAGATAATATATTTTGATGAGAAAGTAATTACTAACATGAAGGTCATCGACCACCTCCCACCTGAATTCTGGCAGCGAATCCAGAGAGCAGAGGGATAGATCTACAGTAGAGAAGAAAATGAAGTGGTTTTCGGGCAGTGATATGTAAACTCATCCACGAGCAGGACTCCTATCTCCAGCTATTCGATGAGGCAACAGGTATTGATCGTGTAGTCCCATATAGGGGACACCATCGTTCAAATCTACGAGGACATAAGGACTCAAAAACCGTGCAAAGACGCGGTCCACGTAAATCAGTTACATAGAGGTCAGCTGGCGGAGGAATATAAACTGAACTAAATGTATACCTCACATCCAGGAGTAGCTACACTGCAACTTGCTGAAAAGAGGTATTTAAAGCCAGAAAGAGAACGGAGACATTATATCGGATGTAAAACTCTTATACCACGGGAGGGTGGGCAGTGGACAGGCGGCTAACATGTTATCCTGAATATGAGCAAGAACGCTGAAGCTCCCGTGTTGCAGCACTCCTTTCTTGGGGCAGACTTAAAAGAGGCCGAGGATGGTCTCACGACCATCTTTCGGGGGTTTGCCTCTAACGAGTCTATCGAGTCGGTGGAAGCACGCAAATGCTTCGTTTTTGGGAAGGAATTCGCGTTAGAGGTGAGGGTCTGGTTGTAGCCACGATGGATCGTGAGGCAGTGTTATCGCCAGCTTTATCAAAGTGGCGGCAGGGAGAGGTAGGTTCTGCAGATTGGTTCCAAAATGTGCGCGGTGGCTACCGTGCGCGCAGGCCTGAAAGGACCAGGAGTGCGGGGCAGACATACCGGTTTCCAGCAAAGTCACGATATGCTGGTCAGGGAAGAGGGGCATGGCCCAGTGGAACTCTCCGTCATAGGGCGTTTGCTCTGGCCAGGTATTCCCACCTATTTTTTCCTGTACTGGCAGTCTATTGGGTAAAAAAAGGGGAGGGGAACACCTCTGATCCAAGAGAGAGATCGTCTGAAGGCGACTCCAAGGAAGCGGGTAAAGGAAAAACCTCTAACCTTCCGACTAAGGAGAGGGGGAAGCGCCCTCTCCACTAGTAAAATGCTGGAGTGGTCCTTGAGAAAACACAGGGGAAGGGGGTACCTCATTCATAAAGTTTAAGTTGCTCGAGGGTGGCTACATAAATGGTAAAGAAGAAACTTTTACCAATAGAGTGGTGAGAGGGGGTCCTCCACCAGTCAGAGGTGTCTCATCGAGTTCCTCTCCCTCCCCCCCTTCAAACACAAAGGTTGGGTGAGGTTTCGCTAAGTGGGATGAAATCAGATATTTTTTTGTTTTGTTTACTTACGCACACAAAAAAAATCAGAAAACTTCCGACAATAAAATTGAAAAAGGGGGGTTATATGGGCTCTATCCCGCGTGCTCCGCCCCCGCCTAGGATTTTCTGTTGCTTCAGAGTTCGGGCGCGTTAAAGGATTGGGTTCGCGTCTGTGCGGCCGCACACACCGACCCGAAATTGCATCCAGAGAGGCAGTGGGCAGAATGTATCCTTTACTAACTCGTACTATTTTTGGATAAGGCGGGTAGAATCTGAAGATCTGTCAACTCACAGGCCCAGAGACGGGACCCCCTGGACTTTTAGTTGATCTAACAGACAACTTGTCAGTAAGCCCATCCACCATAAGCAGTACAGCGGGGTGGTGATCAACCCATTAGGGTCAGGAAAGTGGTTATTGGGGGTAGAACAGCACATGTCACTCATCGGGCCCCAACACCCAGGACCACTCAAACCCAGTATTTTGCAGCCTGCAGCTGTTGTTTGCATAGGTTCCAAAGCCTCTTTTCTGACACGGAATGAGTTAGCTAATTAGGACCCTGAACTCAGAGTAAATAAGTAGGGGGATTTTCTTAGCATAAAGGGTGCTTATAGGGGAAAGGAGGACCCACCAGCTTCCCCAGTCGCTGGCAATGAGTTCGTGTCAACTCGGCGGAGAGGACATGCCCCTCCTTCAGGTATCAGTCGCAGCAATATGCACAGGGTAGACCCCAGAGGGGTGCAAATAATGAAAATAATCAAATGAATTAATTAAAAAGGAAAAGTTTAGAGAAAACTCGGGGTGGTGGTGGTGTTGTTGTAGCCTTTGTCCAAGGATCCTCCCGCTTTGTCAGCCACCTCCCACACACCCAACATTGCATTTGTAAGTTTTTTCGTAGACATTCAAGGATTGAGCATAGAGTGAGTGTGTCGAACCGTGTCTGTTTTCTGGAGGTAATGTGTAAAGTTCTGTATTGCTGAACCATTGCGGCGTTTGTAAGAGTTTGGAGTGCGTAGTACATCGGGGACAGGGTGCCCCCGGGGTATGGAGGGGGGCTGTTTCTTTCAGTTCGATGTTTGGAGGAATAGTGTTTAGGCGGTCGAGTGGCAGAGATTGGAAGGCTTAGTGTGTGTATGGAGTATCGTGAGTGAACTGGGCCTGGATGCGTGGGGGTGGGGCGCCTCTCTATATTACTATACCATTGGAATCCTAAGCATATTTCCTTGGGATGGTGGTGTGTGTGGGTGGCTTCGATACCTTGGCGAAGTGTAATGCATTGTGTTAAGAAGTGAGTGCGAAGTACGATGGTAGGCATGGCTTCCTTAGGAAGCTCTATTCCGACCCTCGAGGAACAATTTGGAACGAAGAGACTAAAAAAGCGAACCCTTGACTCTCCTTCCTCGTGTGCCAAGAACCCCCCCCCCTCCTCTAGTTCTTAATCATCCAGATTATTTGCGTGAACTAGTTCTTAGCAGAACGGAAACTATCTGGAGGGGGAGGTAGAAATACCGCTACCTTGGTGTCAGCTGCCCGTCGTAAACCGGCGGCTAAATGTCATTGCACTTTATACCCGAAGTCTAAATCGCCTTGGATTGGTTCGGGGGATTCGACAGCCCCATCAGGTGGAGATGATGACTACCCACATCGGGGGTTTTTTTTGCCAGTGTGTGGTTAAAATACACCAATTTTATCTGGTTTTAATATCAAATCCCCATCAAATATAGCTAACGGGGGTATCCCCCCCCAATCGGGAGATGAGGGAGAGGTCAAAATGAAATGTTTGGCGTAACAAAGTTTGCGATGCCAAAACCAATTTTAAGTGTTGGGGTCGGGAGGGCGTGTTAGAAATTCCTGGAACAAATTCGTAGAATGGCCAGAGTTAATCGAAAGTACAAACTTGAGGAGTTATTATGGACGAAGTTAAAAATGTTCGTACCTCGAGTACCTCTAGCCTGTGTACGAGCTTGGGAGGTTCTTTTGAGCCATGTTAAAAGTGTCCGTACCTCCGATTACCCTCGTCCTGTGTACAACTTCTTAAGCAAAAGGTTAAAATGTTCGTACCTCTCATTTCCTCTACCGAGTAGAAACTTGAGGGGTTATTATGGACGAGGTTTAAAATGTTCCTACCTCCGATCACTTCTGACCTGTGTACGAACTTCGAATTTTTAGTTACTGAAAATCCCGCTTTTTAAAAGATTTTAGGAGAAGTTTGCAAATCTGATCTCTCCTGTCGATAAACCTGGTCCTTAATATCCTAAAACTATTAAAAAAGGATAATAAACAAATTTAATCTTGGGGCCCATAAAATAGCTCATAAGAGACGCCGTTCCTAATACAGACTTTGTTTACTTAATAAAAAACGATACATGTGACTCGAAATCTATTCAGTACTCAGCCGAAGAATTCAGCTTTCAGCTGGAAAATTAACCTCGGGTGGACAAGTCAATTTGACATCATTGATAGTTCTAGGCGAAGCTTTCACATATCATCACCACCATGACGACTAGGGCGTTTATTCAATCTTAGGCTACATTACACTTTGGTAATCACGCGTATTGAGAACCTTTCCCTCTACTGAAAGGAAAAACAAACATCTTACCTATCAATATCTTTGAGTTCCACGTAGGGCAAAGTGTTAAGAGAGTGTTTCTTAAAATAGGAATCTTGGAAATAGGAGTTCATATTCAGTCCCGAAGAGCCGAAGTGGTAGGTACGCGAGACGTCGGGAATAATGCATTCGCGTCCTTTGCGAACATCAGGTAACCTCATCCACATATCCCAGTCCCACATCTGAAAAAAAACACGAAAATTTGATGGGAACCAACATGGTAACTAATATGAAAGCGCCATGCGGGAGAGGTTATCAGAAATGCAACGGTGTAATATGCAAAGTATGCTTTTGAAAACGCTCGGAGAACGATGCTTATTGAAGCCTTGAAGTGAGACTCTTGTTCTTCTCGGACGTGTCTTTGAATGGAATTCAGAGTGAACGATTCAATGAGCATCACTATATCGAAAACTCGCAAGGTTGACGCCAATTGCAAGAACAATGCAATCAAACAATTCTATTCTACGCGGCGCAAACTTTCAAAGTTGGATACAACAGTTGAGTGAGTACCAATTGGACCTTCAGTAGACAATTTCTCCTAAACTTCCTACGCTCCATTAGTCAGGATGGAAGGTAGGTCTCACTTAAGAGTAAACAGGAAATCTATCGCTTCTTAGTTTCGATTTGGGAGACACAGTTTCATTTTAGATTTGCATAACGCACCAGCTTTCCCACTTCTAGCGAAATATTCTGCCATAACTAAATTTATTCAAGCTCTGATGCCAAAAATATATCTCGCGTCTCTTGGGAAACGTTGGTAAGTTACTGAAAGCTATGAAGAAAATGGCCGGAGACCAAGGCACTTCTTTAACCCTTCATCCTATTTTCCTTTCTTAGTCATCCCTGTTTTTCTCTGTGCCCTTAACTAACCCTTTCAACTTTTATTCTGACTTTTACTAGACGTAAAGGCGTATCGATTTGTGGCTACCCATGCTATGCTCCTCCCACACATCTTCACTTCACCTCAACATTATTTTTTTCTTCAAATTAGATGTAACAATGACAAGCGAATTCCCTTTACGATAGCGCTATTTATCCATATCCTCCATAACCCTATATTTTAAGAACGAGATTTTTTGAAGGTTTAAATAAGATTTTTTCTTTTAGTTCGGTTGTCCCCGAAGTAGATTTAATTTTTTTATCAAATTTATTTCTAATAATTTCTTTATAATATATAAAAAATAAACTGGTAAAGTTCAGAAATAAATATAAGTATCGAATTTTTCTAAAGTTCAGAAAATTTATTAAAATTTTGGCATAAGAACATAAGAAAAGAAGGAGACTGCAAAAGACCATTCATGGCCTACACTTGGCAGCTCCTGGCATGGAAATTATTAGAGCAAATTTAGATGGAGAAAAAAAAGAATCATGATAGGCCGTAGGCCACAGACCCAAAGTCTGCCAGCGAAGCGCAAGCTCCTTCTGTAAGGAGGAGTGGCGAAGCTGCCCCTCTTGTTTATTATGAAAATAAAGCAAAAAAAAAAACAAAAAAAACGCGAAGAATTATTTTTAAGGGTTCGTAAATCTAGCGTTATTACTTATTTAAAAATATAAAAAAGGGGCCCAAATAAAAAATGGCTAAATTAGGGAAATAATAAATGTATGGGCGGTACATAGGAGTGGGGAAAGTGGGGTCTCCTCATGAGATATAAAATGCTGGAATATTAAAATATCAAAATCCGCCTCGAGGGATTGAAACAGAGGGGTTTAACCTACCACTAAAGTAAAAAAAAAAAGAAGTTTTTGTTCCTTCAAAGAAGTATTTTTAGTTTGTGGATACAAAAGGAAACACGTGTAACGAACGAGTCCATTTTCACTCGATGGAGGCAGGATTGAGGTGACGGACGTTTCTTTGGATTAATGGCACTTGCATCCACCCCCCAAAGTTCCAGACAATTCAAATTCGCATTAATGAACAGCACAATCCTACGGGGATTGAGAGGCCCGAGAGCACCGAAGGCAAGCAACAACAGGAGTTGGAAGTAATGAGAACAAATAAAGGAACTCGGGTCCATCTTGAGAACCCTTGGATTTGGGGTAACAGGGTTGGCATAGCCAACCTACCTGACGCGATTCATGCCATTCACTCTTTTTCTAAGCCGCTAAAGTGTACATGACCTAGTAGACCGCACGGCAAGGTGTAAATAACCTGGTAGACCGCACGGTAAAGTGTAAATCTGGGGTCGGCAAGATACGGCCCGCAGTCCCCAAACAAAATATAGTATCTACTCGGCCCGTCGTGGCTAGAAATAAAAATCTAAATTTTAGATTTTTATTTCAGAACTTTTAGACTCATAGAATGTTTAAAGGTATTGTCGAATATTCGAGAACAATCAGTTATCAAGAATTTACACTAAAGCATTCTGGAATATACCAGAATAGTTCGGCGTTTGTATAAATTCCGATGGAAGCGTTAAGATTAAGCTAGTTAATTTCAGAAAATCATTTAGGCTAGATGTGTCGTAACTTAACAAGTGAATTATTATATTCTACGAATCTACATAATTAACTTTAAAGTGACTTAAACGAAATTGTAAAATAAATTTTTATTCAAGTTAATAAATGGTTTTAAATGATTTAATCAAATTATCAAACAAGTCTATTTTTTAGTAAAATTACTTACTAAATAGTTTCCCATGTAATTTACAAACGTCATGGAAGAAAATCAAGATTCTTATGCCTAATAACTATGATATGTATGCATTTTAGCACTTGAATAGCGTTTAGCCCATAAAAATGAGGCAATTTGGTTCTGAAATATATTGATTTTTGTGGGATAGTGATACAGAATGTGCATCGAATGGGGGCCCCTACATAACTTCTCCTTAACAAAAAATGATTCCATTATTTTGGGGCTGAAATTTGCCATATCAACTAAGAAGGTGTTAATGACTGTTTTGATAGTTTTGTGCCATTAGAACTAACTGGCAATTTTTTTTAGGAAACCCCCAAATGGCAACAAAACGCAGGAAGGTTGATGTGGAGTGTCGAGCTTTTCAAGATACATGGACAGAGAAGTACTTTTTTATTCAACGCTTCGGTAATCCTATTTGCCTCATTTGCCATGGAAGTGTTGCCGTAAATAAGAAGTTCAGCATCAAGAGGCACTATTATACTAAACATCCCAAGTTTAGTGAATTTATTGGCAAAATGAGGAAGGACGAAGTTCATAAACTTAAATTGAGTTTAGAAAAACAAAGTTCGATATTCCTAAAACGAAACATGGAATCAGAAAAAAGTACATGTGCAATCTACGAAGTGTCGAAATTGATAGCAGAAAACATGAAACCTTTCACTGACGGGCAATTCATGAAAAAATGCTTGCTTGCTCTAGTAAACATTTTATGTCCAGAGCCAAAAACTTTATTTTAGAATAGCTGTCTCTCGCCAAGAACAGCGGATCTGAAAATAAATTTAAAAAAATAATTGCAACTATTTAAAATTCTTCGCAATAGCACTTGAGATGAGAGCACCGATTCTACCCACACGGCACATCTTCACTGTTCGTACGTAGAGTAAGCAAAACCTTTGACATTTTTTAGGAAATTTGGTCAACTGGTACCTATAAAAGGCACTAGAGAAGCAGTATTACAAACATAAATCTGAATCCATTAAAGCTAGTATCCGTAACAACCGATCGAGCCCCAGGAATGGTTGGACAAAATAAAGTTGCCGTGGCTCTGCTTCAGAAACACGTGGAAGGTCCCGGAAGTAAATACATTGTCATGAAAGTGCACTGCATAATTCACCAAGAATCATTGTGCGCAAAGACATTTTATCCAGGGATTAAACTATAGTCAGTTTCGACATATTTTAACGGAAGCAGAGAATCAATATAAGGATTTGGTTTACTTCTGCGACGCACGCTGGCTCAGGCGAGACGCTATGCTGGAAAGAGTATATGCACTGCGGGAAGATTAAGCTGGATTCCTTGAGAGCAAAAACATGAATGCCACAAAATTTTGCGATCCCAAATGGCTTTTAAGACTGGCATTTCTAATAAATTTAACATCCCATTTAAACCGCTTGATTTTGCAGCTTCATGGAAAAAAATCGATTAATACAGTTCATGGTATGTCGGGGACAAATAACCGCATTTGGCATTTGAAACAAAACTACAATTGGCACATGTTTGTAACTGTGATACATGATTTAAGAGGGTAATTTTCCTTTCGATTCGCTGTCATGCGATCACACACAATTTACACACATGCGATCAAACTGTTCACTACTCCGCTTGATGTGCAAGTGGAAAACGTACCAGAAGAATTTTAAATGGAACTCATTGACATGCAATGCAATGAAGTATTAAAATAAAAATTTTACGCAAAGGATGGATCTCTATTGGATTTTTATAAGAAATATCTTTTTGAACCCAGGCTGTATACCGGTAAACTTGACTCTTCATAAGATTTTCCCAAGTCAAATATACCGAAAGTATGTAAGCGGAGGATGACCATTTATGTAGAAAACGTACTTCTGGCTTCAACTTCCTTCTCAACTGCGGTTGAAAAACCTTCGAGTCAAAAACATTAACAAGCATCGCACTAATCGTGCCCCGTATAAATATCAATAGTTCAACGTAAAATTTATAAAGTATAAAAACTCAAATAAACATAATCTATTATCATTTATAGTTTCATGTTTTACTATTATTACCTTCATTTATTTATTATTAGGTAACGAATATAATATCTGTAATTATAATAGTTTAATTTTATAATGTAAATTATGAATGTGGCCCTCCACCACTTCAGAGACTCTGCTTCTGGGCTGAAAGCTGAAAAAGGTCGCCGATCCCCGGCGTAAATGATCTGATAGACCGCTCGCTAAAGTGTAAATATACTAGTAGACCGCACGACAGAGTGTAAATGACCTGGTAGACCGTACGGGAAAGTGTAAATGACACGGTAGTGGTAGACCGTACGGTGAAGAGTAAATGACCTGCTATACCGTGCGGCAAAGTGTAAATGACCTGGTAAACCGCATGCTAGTGTAAACAAGATAGTAGACAGCATGGCAAAGTGTAAATGACATGGTAGACAGAACGGTAGAGTGTAAATGACCTGGTAGACGGCACATTAAAGTGCGGTCTACCCCGCCCCCTTAAAGTTTCTGGTGTATTTGCCATCGCTGGTTTTCGATTAATTTTAAGCAACAGCAACAGCAACAACAACAGCAACAGCAGCAGCAACGCCCAGCCTGTCTTCCCTTTGAACCCGTCAATCAAGAGACCGGATAATGAAACTCCTCCATAAATATCAGAATGACAAAACTACTAGGGATCGGTCATCATAAGGGGGAGGGGGGGAAGGTCCAGAGAGAGCTACCCATTTCATGCCAGGGAACTGTGGATATATAAACCCTTTAGAACAGGTTCGAAGCGGAAGAATGATGTGGTGACGTCTGTGGCTGGTGGGGTCTACTAAGACTCGATGCACCGCCTGATTGGCAGCAGCTCCCAGCGAGCACCGAATATTTTGGCATCCTTTCTCGCTGGGAATCAAACACGATACCTATTCTGCATTACCACGTTTCAATGCCGTAGAATTGAGGGGAAAGGTAATCGATACAATTAGCAAACCCACCCGGATGTTACAGATAGTGGGTTGTCCATGTATAGGCTTCACCAATCATGGTAACAAGCCCTAAATGCCGTCATGACAAGGATTCATTGGGTTTTAAGCGCCACTTCACAAACCGTCTCCGAATGTTGTTTTTTTAATTTAAAGGGTTAAATTAAAATCTTTTGAATTTTTAAAGCTTAAATATTCCAATATCAAATTTATTACGAAGCCTGAGAATAATAGCAATTAATTTTAAGACGTTCCTCCAGTCTGATGGATTTGTAGGTTCGCGACATAAACTTACTTTCTGGCACCCGATTGTATCATTTTTTTTCTTGTTTTGGCTTCAAAATTAAATCCTTAAACTGTTCTCCTTTCAAAATAAGCCGTTTCGCATATTTGCGCTGAGAAAGAGCTTGAGACTGAAATTTTGTAGCTTTTTGGACCAAATATTTGCTGTCTTTCCCGTAATCTTGGCAACACTGCGGAGATTAGCTTTTATTAAGAAATTTCGCCCTCTTGAGAATTATTTTCATTTTGAAAATATGATGTAATATCCAATGAGGGCATTATTGCCAGAAAGTTTGTTCGGGGAGATCTTTTTTTATGGCGCTCAGGGACAGAGTCGCAGAAATGGTTTAGCTTAGAAATTATATTTAGGATATTTTGGGGCTATTTTGAATTGAAAATACAAAACGAAGCACAAAAAAGCCAAAATTAAGATTGCAAAGGCATGTTTAGGCGCCTGAGGATGCCTTTCAATCGTCGCGGCGCAATCGTTACAATACAGTTAAGGAGAGCGCTCCATCAAAGGCAGATTCCTCCCGCATCTGTGCCCGATAAAAAGGCAATAGAAAACGACCTGGAGCCACTGATGAATTGGCGCGCGTGGGGGGGGGGGGGAGGTTAAGAGCAGGGTGGGCAAATAAAAAACCCCGGGTTTTGGGGGACTTTTCCAACTTACTTTTTTTTCAAGAAATGAATGCTACTTATCATTATTTTATTGAAAATGCATATGTATGTTTATAATTTAAAACAAATATGTATCAAATTAAGGTTATTTCTCTGATACTGACTTATAATTCATCTCTCCTTTTACAGGTTAGGGCTATCATGGGAACCCACAATTCTCGATCAGTGATCTGTTCTTACTATAATATAATTATTAAACTAATTAATTATTAATTAATAATATATAAAATTAGAGATAGCTATTCTTTTTCTATGTTATTCTAATGCTTGTTGCATTCTTTTTTTTTTTTAAACCAAAGATTTGAAAACCCCCAGAATAAAACCCGGGTTTTATTGGGCTTTTTTGCCAGCCCTGGTTAAGAGGTGCCTTGGCGCCAACTGCACGGTGATCGCGCTCTGAGGTGATTTTTTTTTTTTTAATTAAGGGGCTATCTGGCGACTGCCGACTTAGGCATTAGTTGCCGTAAACAAACAGCCTAGTTCTAGGCTACTTTAAAAATTAAACAGGAAACAATAAAAAGAAATAACAATAACAATAAAGAAGCAATAACAAAAACAATAACAACAACAACAATAAACCGGGTTAAATGAAAGGGAGAAGGCCAGCCTCCCCCCCAAAAGTCAATAAGTCCACTAGTCATGGTGCACGCACTCGTCCCGAGTACAAGGGACAGGCGGTAGCGACCCCGCCCATCCCGGTACCGGGACAGGTATCGTGCGCGAAGATCACCCAGACTGGGACATTCGACAAGAATGTGCCGAACAGTCTGGGGGACGACGCAGTCGTTGCAATAGGGCGCAGGCGAGCGCTCCATCAAGTAGCGATGCGTCACACGAGTGTGTCCGATTCGAAGACGACAGAAAGCAACCTGAAGCCGCCGCAGCATTGGGGGATAGGTCCATGGGAACAGTCGCGGCGCAATGGCACGCAACTTTAAGTTCCCCTCGACCGTCTCCCATCTTCTTTGCCAAGCAGTCCGAAGAGCTGCCCGTATTCCTGCCATGTAGTCAGTGTGAGGAAGAGCGAAACGCTGGTCCGGTCGCAGAGTCCTCGCAGACTCTTTGGCGTTCTCATCGGCGCGCTCATTCCCCGCAATTCCTACATGTCCAGGAACCCAGCAGAAGATAATCTCGACATCTGCCCGGCTCGCCAAAACCGTGGCGTCACGGATTTCGCGAACCAGGGGATGCGGAGATTCCAATGCCCCGAGAGCACTCAGGGCGCTTTGTGAGTCGCTATAGATCACAATCCGGTCTCCGAACCGGGCACGTCGCGTAATCTCCCGTACCGAGTGGTGTATTGCCACCAGCTCGGCCGTGAAGACAGACGCAGCGCCTGGTAGAGCCCCGCTGAATTCAAACAGAGGGGATACGGCGTGGAAGCCGACCCCCTCTTGGGACTTGGAGCCATCCGTATACACTGGCACGGTACCAGCGTGACACGATGTGTGCTCCAAAAAGGTCGAACGCAATACTCCCGGCACAGTACAAGCTTTGGGAGCAGAGGCGTGGCGACAAATAGCCAAATGTGGTACCCTCCAGGGTGGCGTCCTGGGCAGAACCAGGGGCGCCACCGGCCCGAGAGCTATATCTACCTCTCGAAGGAGTTTCCTGGCCCTAAACCCAAAGGGCTTAGGGTATGACTGGCGTCTCTCGGCGGCATAGGCACCATCGAGATCAGCTGCGAATGCAGTGAGAGCTGTTGGCGACTGAGGGAGGCGCCGGGCTCGCGCGTACAGGCGAGTGATGCACTGCACGCGGCGCAGAGCGAGTGGCATCTCCCCAGCATCGACCAACAGGCTCTCAATGGGGAAAGTGCGGAAGGCACCGGTCGCAAGGCGAAGGTCGGTGTGGTGGATTGAATCCACCTTCCGCAATAAACGCTCGGCTGCGGATGCATAAAACTCGCATCCGTAGTCGAGCTTCGAGCGAACAAAGGATCGATAAAAAAGTAAGGCGGTAGCCCTATCAGCGCCCCAAGCGCTGAACGTCACGGAACGGAGAATGTCCATGGCGCGGGTACAAGAGACCCTAAGGCTGCGAATATGAGCCTCCCAGGTGAGGCGTCGGTCGAATACAAGACCAAGGAAACGGTGCGACTCAACCACATCCAGGCGCACCCCATTAATAAACAAATCTGGGTCGGGGTGAAGCCGTGGATGGCGGCAGAAGTGCACCACCTTAGTCTTGGCCAAAGAAAACCGAAACCTGTGCGCTTCGGCATAGCGAGAGACGCGGTTCAATGACTGTTGGAGTCGACGCTCCAGAGTTGGCATCTGGGCCGCGCCAAAAAAGATCGGAAGGTCGTCCACGTAGAGCGTAGCGAGAACATCTTCCGGCAGCACCGAGGTGATGCCGTTGATGCTCAGGGCAAAGAGTGTGACACTGAGGAAACTTCCCTGCGGGACACCCTCTTCCTGCTCCTTTGGGCCGGAGAGGGCTCCCCCCACCCGTACGCGGAATCGACGATCTCGCAAAAATTCAGATATAAACATTGGGAGGCGTCCCCTCGCCCCCAATCGTGTGGAGAGTCTCCATGATACCGTATCGCCATGCGGTATCATAGGCCTTCTCCAGATCAAAAAACACCGTGGCGTAGTGCTGTCTACGAAGGAAAGCCTCGCAGACGGCATTTTCCAGTCGGAGCAGAGCATCCGACGTGGAGTGGAACTTACGGAAGCCGCACTGTGCAGAAGACAGATGGCCTCCGCTGTCCAGGAAATAGGCTAATCTAACATTTACCAATTTCTCCATCAACTTGCACACGCAAGAGGTTAGAGAGATTAGGCGGAAACCGGTCGGAGTAGAGTGATCTCTCCCCGGCTTGCGAAAGGCGAGCACAGTAGCGATTCGCCAAGAGTCTGGGAGAAGACCTTCCACCCAGATCCTGTTGAACAAATCTAAAAGGAAGGCCATGCCTCGCTCACCCAGGTGTCGAAGCATGGCGTACGGGACATCGTCCGGACCATGGGCGGTGTCCGCGCACGAAGCGAGAGCGGAACGCAACTCACTCACGGTAAACTTGTCGTTGAAGGGTTCTCCGCCTCTGGAGGTAAAGTCCAGCCGGCGGCCTTCCGCGACATCACGACGTGCATTGAATGCTGGCGGAGCAGCATCACGGCTAGAGAATGCGGAAAAAGCGGTCGCTAAGGATTCCGCCACGGACGCGGGGTCCGAGATTGCGGTCCCATTCTCCTGGAGAACGGGAGGGATGTCCTGCGAGAACTTGCCCCGAATCCTTTTGACTTGCTTCCACACCTCAGCTAAAGGGGTCTTCCCGTTAAGTGAAGACACGTATGCCCGCCAAGAAGAGCGGCGGGCGTGCTTCGAAATATACCGGAACCTAGCCCTAGCCCGACGAAATTCAGCGACAGTGAAATCGTTCGGGCGGCGCTTATAGCGCATGTAGGCATAACGCTTCTGTTTGAGGGCCGTTTCACACTCGGCCGACCACCATGGGAGTGGTCGGCGTGCAAAACGGCCAGACGTCCTAGGAATAGTAGTCACGCCCACGGCGATGAGGTTGCCGGAGAAGAACTCAACGGCCTCATCTACCGACCTAAACTCCTCGACTGAGATAGAGAATTCAGTCATTTCCTGAAATGCAGGCCACCGCGCCCGCGCCAAGCACCACCGAGGTGGTCTCTCAGGCGGCAGTTGCCCTGAAAATGATATTTGAATGGGAAAGTGATCACTACCATGGAGGTCATCGACCACCCCCCAATCAAAATCAGGCTGTGCATCCGAAGAGCACAAAGACAGGTCAAGGCAAGAAAATGAAGCGGTTCTCGGACAGTGATGCGTAAACTCATCCACGTTTAGGACACCCATCTCAAGCTCTTCGATCAGATCGGCAAGGACTTGTCCCCTGAGATTTATGGAGTAATCTCCCCAGAGAGGATGCCTGCCGTTCAGATCTCCAAGCAAGAGATAGGGCCTCGGCAACTGTGCCACGACGCGGCGGAAGTCCCCCGCGTCGAAGTCAGCTGACGGTGGAATGTACGCAGAAATGATAGTATACCTCCTATCCAGGTGCAACTGCAAGGCCACTGCCTGAAAGGAGGTATCTAAAGAGAAAGGAAGAACGGAGACATCATGCCGGGTGTAAACCGCGCATCCCCCAGCCCAGCCATCCCGCGGTGGTGGGGTCGCAAGACCCTTATACCCCGGGAGGGCAGGCAGGGGGCACGCGCCTAGCATGGTCTCCTGCAAAAAAATAGCTAACGGGGAACGGGACGAGGCGAGCCTCCGCAGCTCCTCCCAGTTGGCCCGGAGTCCACGGCAATTCCATTGAAGGAATATGCCCTCCAGGCCTAGCTCGAAGGAGACGCGGGGGCCCTCCTCGAATTGAAGACCCTCACGGGAATGGCCGTACGCTTCCCGGGGGCAGAACCCCGGGCGCTTTTGGCCGGACAAAGCGCTGGAGGCGCTGTCGCCTTCGAGGACTTATTGGGGGAGGTTGGGCTCGCCATGCGAGTCTTTTCCTCCCTCCGCCTCGAAACCTTAGGCGGGCGCTGCGGCTTCGGAGGCGGGGGGCCCTCTTTTCGAGGAACTACCGTCTCCGAGCCACTCGCTCCACCTCGGAGCGTGGGCGAAGGAGCCGAAGCTCCTTTGTTGCTGTCCTCCTTTCGGGGGACAGCTTTAGGAACCCCTGAAGATGGCCTAGCGACCATCTTCAGGGGTGTTGCCTCCTGTGAGTCTAACGACTCGGTGGAGGCGCGTGGCCGTTTCGCCTTGCGGGAAACGGTCACGCTGGGGGAAGAGGGGGGAGCCCTGGTTTTAGCCGGGGCTGGGTATGAACCCTTTTTGCCGCCAGCTTTACCAGGGGAGCGCCCGGGTTGGGTAGAGCCCGCAGAAGGGCTCCGAATGGGCGCGGAAACAACCGTGCTCGTTGGCCTGGATGGGCCAGGAGCAGAGGGTGCCTTTCGAACTACTGAGGCATATGACGTCCCAGGCAGAGCTGGGCACTCCAGGACCAAGTCCTTAGCCTCGCGGAATGAGAGTCTATCCTGGGCCTGAACGGCCAGGATTTCTTTCTCCAGGAGATATGCACCACATGGCTTCGAAGAAGCAGGGTGCGGCTCTCCGCAATTGACACACTTGGCCACACACGATTTGGACTTATCGTGTGCGACCTTGGAGCAATTTACACAGACTTCGGGTGACCCCGACTTTGCACGTCTACATGAGCGATTCGTATGGCCGAAGCGGTGACAGTAATAACACCGCCGCGGCAGTGGCACGAATGCCTTCACGCGGTAGCGGTACCAACCGGCACGCACCGACTCAGGGAGCTTGTCACTGTCGAACGTGACGTAGAGTGTAGGGATGGGTCTCGAAGCCCCTCCCTGTTTTCTCATCACACGTTCCACCTTGACCACCCCATGGTCGGCCAGCTCTAGGGTGATGTCCTCAATGGAGTAGTCAACGAGTTCCCTCGCATAAACTACTCCTTTTACAAAGTTCATGGTAGAGTGCGGCGTCACACTCACCGGGGTGCCATGAAGTGTCCGAAGAGCACTTATCTTGGCCGCCTCGGCGGGATTCGCCGCATTCGCCAGAAGGCTGCCGTCCGAGAAACGGGTCACCTTCGGCGTAACGCTGCTTCGACTGCCCATTCCAGCCAAAGTATTTGGCACCCTCATCAACCTGCTCATTTACCACAATCACTAAGTATCCAGTAACACTGCAGAAGACAATCTCGACATCCACCCGGTGTGGCGTTAAGAAGATGCTACAAATGTCAAGCTATGAACGAATAAAGGAACGATAGAAAGATAAAGCAGTACTCTTATCACCAGCCAGAGTACTGAACGTCGCAGAAGAAAGAACAAATCGAAAAACAGACCTAGGAAACGGTGCGACTCTGCTGCATCCATGCGAATCCCGAAGTGAGGATGGCGGCAGAATTGTACTACCTTAGGCTTGGCTAAGAAAAAACGAAACCTGTGCATTTCGGCATAGCGAGAGATGCAGCTCAATGCCTGTTGATGTGAACTCATCAGAGTAGGAATCTGCACCGCACCAAAAGAGATCGAAAGCTCGTTTACGTAGAGTGTATCGAGAACATCTTCTAGCAGCACAGAGGTGATACAGTAGATGCTCAAAGCTCAGGAATTTAGAGAATCTGGGCGGAAACCAGTCGGGGTTGAGTGATCTCTCCCTGGCGAGAAAATTAGTGCGCTAGCCATTCACGAGTAATCTGGAAAAAGGCCATACCTCGCTCACCCAAGAGTCGAAGCATGGCGTACGGGTTATCGTCCGAACCAGGGGCGATATCCACTCAAGAAGCCAAAGTAGAACGCGAGTCATTTAGCGCAAACAAGTCGTTGAAAGGTTCTCCGCCTTTGAAGGTAAAGTCTAGTCGGCGCCCTTTTGCGAGCCTACGAGGTGAAAAATGCTGACGGAGCTGAATCCCGAATATAAAATGTGGAGAAAGCAGTCGCGAAGGACTCCGCCAATGACGCTGGTTCGAGATTGCGGTCCGGTCATCCTGGCTGGACTGGAGGGTGGAGGAGGACTTGCGAATACTTGCATCAAATCCTTTTAACCCACCTCTGCAATTCTGCACGAAGAGCTCTCCCGTTGCGTGAAGACATATGACCACCAAGAAGAGTGGCGAGCGTGCTTCGAAACAGACTAGAACCTAACTCTAGCTTAATGAAATTCATCTAGAGTGATATCACTCGAGTGGTGCATAGAGCGCATATAGGGCTTTTCTCTAATAGCTTTCTCACACTCGGCCGACAACTAAGGAAGCAGACCGTGTGCAAAGCGGCTAGACGTTCAAGGAATAGTAGTAAGGCCCATGGTGATAAAGGTGCCGGAGAACTAAACAGCCTCATCAACCGACCTTAACTCCTCGACTGAGTGGGCTGAAATGTGGGCCACTACGCCCTCTCCTAGCTTCACCAAGGCTGTTTCTTTGGTAGCAGCGGCCAAAGGCTGGGTGTGCTGGTTTTACCTAGAAGGTGGGTTTAACTGTGGGTGGTGTAAGCATGTGGAGCAGGCACCGCTAGCAGGCTGACGCGCAGGAGAGGTAGAACGCACATAAGGGTTCCGAATCGTCGGGGCGGCTACCGTAGCACTAGACCTGGAGAAAAGGGGGGTTTTCAGCTGAGAACCGGAGGAAATCCCAGGTCACACCGGGCCAATTAATTATTTTGCTTCTCGAAAAGGGACTCGATAAGCAGCCTGAACAGCCAGGACCATTTTATCAAGATAAGAGTAACATTGCTTCCAGGAAGAATGGTGTGTGGCTCGCGCAATTCACACACAGCATCGGAGCAGTTTGCACAGATTTCGCGTTGATGTAACTTGGCACCTCTGCAAGTACTAAAAGATTTAACAAGAGAAGTGCAAAAGTAAAACTATGGTATATTTCTGTACTGTTTGCAGTTAATTTAACTTTTATACGATTGAAACTTAGTTATAAACATATTCGGTTTTTAATTTGAATGATTATTGTCTATTTTACTCTAGCAGGACTTCCTGTCCTCCTCCTGTTTGGTATTGCTGCTTTGGTAACTACAGTTTCTTGACTTTTCTTAAGCAAATTTTTGATAATTTTCTCCGTGATTGAAATCGGCTTCATTATGTTCACAACAGATAAAATTTTATAAGCTGGCAGGATCTATTAATTAATTTAAATATATTTTACAATTTAAGAAAAGTGACTATTTTGAATTATTGATTCCAAACTCATTTTCCCCATTTTACTTATTCACTTATTTCCATATAGACTCCCGCCATTTCATCTCAACAAAGATGGCGGCCATAATAGCTTCGTGTCTCCGAGTACTGTTTTCGCATCCAATTTTAATCAAACTTTGCTATAAAGAATAATTTATCAATAAACTTCCCATAAACCCAGAAAATGAGTTAACATTAGTCTTAAATGGGAAGATAAGATGCAATTTTTTAAATATCACAGCGAGATTGCCAAACAGGTTAAGGAGTAATTAAGAAATGAACACCGAAGGGAGGGGAGCTGCTGAAAATTTTAAAATACTATTTATCAGACGCTCAAAATGATCGCTTTCGTAAATGCAAAATACACAATTAAGTGCGAGCTCAAAGGTTCGAATTCATTTTAACTGCATTCTAATTTGCCGGAATTCATTCTAATTGCATTCTATTTTTGCCGGAATTCATTCTAATTGCATTCTATTTTTGCCGGAATTCATTCTAATTGCATTCTATTTTTGCCGGAATTCATTCTAATTGCATTCTATTTTGCCAGAATGTGTTAGGGGAACATATGTATATAACCACTCCTTGCCCCCCTCCCCCTGGCATGCCTTATTGTGGAAATTGGGTAGGTTCGGGATTTTTAAACCTAAAGTGAAAGTGCGTGGAAGATACCCGCAGATCGTCTTCCAGGCCTTAGGGCCGGGAGAGGACCAATACCAGATGTCAGCTGCAGCATACTGCTCCATATTACACTTAACACCCCCTCGAGTAATACTGGGGCATGGAGGCGGTACCATTACTTAAAGTTTTATGTGTATCAGGGGTTTTACCTGTGGTTAGCCATTTTTATTGGGGGGTGTAAAAAGGCCCCCCCCTCCTCATGATTAAGAGAGCATAAAATGAGTGAGAGGGGCTGGTAGTTATCAGTGGGGTTGATGCGCGCCGACTCCTCTTTGCACCTATTACAACCTCCCCCGGTGGTAATGAAGTGAGATTGCCGCGGTATCTCCCCCCGAAGAGGTTTGTATGGAAAAGGGCAGATGTGTGAGAGGTGTATGTATAACAAGAGAGGGCAATCGAAGAGCTAGGGATCGAAGGGGCGCGTAACTCTCTTGGACCAGTCCCCAACCAGCAATAACGGTAGGTTTCTCCCTTTGTGGGCTCTTTATAATTTTGCAAATGATTAATGATTCAGACAAATGCTGTTGGTTTGTTGTGTGGGGCTTACGAACAATTCCATCGTTTGAAGCCTATTTCAGAGGAGACCTACTGCTTAAAGTTGAGCATGTACCATCTGGCTAATTACGACTCAAAGCCCGCTTCGACGACCAATAATCAGGAGGTTTAAATTCGCCAATGACGGAAAGTGGTCATTTTATCGGTGGGCGTAACTAGATGAAGACGAAATAAAACCACACACACCGATACCATGGGGTAATCGTTCGAGAAAGTGTCAAATGAAAGTGATTTGGAACAATTGCGAGCTTGAAATCTTAAAATATAAATTGCATACGCTTGTAAGAACCAGAGTGTTCGATTTATCGACATAAACTTAAGTTAATAATTGTAGGTTATAACCAGTGATGTTAAAATATCGAACATTCCAGTACAGGTACCAATACTGATGATTTTCTTAATACCGGTATCAATACCGGTATTAAAAGAAATATGCATTTATTCACTAATTCAAAGTTAAAAATAAGGAAAAAAATTAAAGTGATATACTTTATTGCTTAAAGATTTAATCATAACTTTCCTTCCTCTATTCATAAGCTTCAATGAATAAGAAATAACTAAAAAAGTCAACAAATTTTTCAATTCAGTAAAATACATATATCCATAATAAAAATATACCTTTTTCAGCAAAAACAATTCAAACTATATAAGAACTAGTTCAAAAAAGTATATAATGTTTTTTTTCAGTGCATGACAATAAATTTTTAATGAAAACTTTTTCAAACTAAAAAATGATTATATTATGCTAAGAAAATGTGAATTTCCTAATTCAATGCCATAATAAGTAATGAAAATAAAGATTTATTGAAAGAAATCAGTACTTCCCTAATGCAAAAAAATAACGACCTTTTAATGAAAAGCAAACTAATAAGATTATTTTTCATTTTGAGATACAGACTTGAGAAAATAAAGACTATTCAGAGAATTTTCTGAGAAAGATTTGATCTCAGTTTCGTGAGGTACAACCTCGTTGCCAAGAACGCCCCTTTAGATTCTACACTTGTAGTTCGACTGAAAGTAATGCATTATAGAGCTCGTCTATGTTTTTTGTTCTTTTTAACGATACTTCAAAGCTCTTAAATTCCATGTTGACATCTAAATGTGCTGAAAGTTCCTTCCTCATTGGAATTTTTTTCTAACTCTTCTATTTCTTGCAAGTATTCAGCAAGCAATGGGTCATCATTTGCCCCTTTACCAGCTTCTATTCCCACTGCATCTTTAGAGTAAACATATTCTTGTTGGCTTACTTTCTTTTTCGTGCTGATCCAACTGTACATTGATTTCGGAGAAAAGCCTTTTAAAAAGTCTATCTGCAGTTTTCGTAAAACTTTAAAAGGCGAAAAAAGCTCATCATCTTGAGTTTTCAAAGTTCAAGGGTCATGGAGGTATTTAAGAAAGCCTACAATCTCTGACTGTCTTCTGGAGCAATGGTATTTAATCATGTTTTCTTTTAATGACTTTTATAGTGGAGTATTCCTCTCTGAAAGTTTCTTTATAATGAACTTGAAGGACACTTCAGCAGTCAAAAGTGTTGCATCTCTTGAACACAGCCTTTAAGAGCTATATCAAGGGGACAAAGCATATTACTGATGTCTTCCAAAATTTCCCACTCTTTTAAAATGATTGTCTCAGTGGAACGAATTACTCTCAATGCTTTGGGGATACATTATTTCAGCTTAAGAAATCTCTCTATCATGCTTATAAGACTATTCCAATTCGTATTGCAGTCTAGGATTAATATGAGTTCTTTCCCATTAAACTGGTCTTTTACAAAATCTTGGAGCTTCTCGTTTTTAGTGAAGATTTCTGGAAAATTCGATATATTCTTCTAACTTTATTTATTTTAGAAAAGAAACTGTCTTGAAGTAATGGATTCCGAGATTATTTTGCAGTTCTATAAGCAAAATATTAGAAAAAGGACTTTTTAATTCTTTATCTGCGTCTTCTTCATTTTCACTTGAAATTTCACTAGGTGTGACACTAGATCTATCTTCCTCCTCTCCGGTTTTTTCACTTTTCACTGTCTTCAACTCATTTTTCAGTTTCTTCACTGAAATCCTTTTCACACTGATCACTTTCCAATCTTTTTTTTGTACAAATCTGAAGCAATGGCTAGATGCATTGCATGAGCTGCTAAACACTGTTAATGCTCAGGTAATATTTCTTTTCTAAACTTTACCATGACTGAGACCCCGTCGATTGTACACTCTACTATGTGCTTATCAAAATCAAAGCGAAAATCAGCTAACCTCTTTGTTTCAATCTCGACGACTTTGGCATTGTTTTGGTTTTCAAGAATTTTAGCTAAACCCAAGGACCAATAATTGTCTTTCTGATGCACATTAATATTCATGTATCTCGCATTTTTTATGGATGTATATTCACCAAGAGTGGCACACAGAATCGTACACCTTCACTAATTAGAGTTTTTAAATGATTTATCAGCTCAGTCTTTTTCTTATCATAGAAAATACTCACCATTTTACTCACAGACTGTCTCGTAGTTGGAGGTAACTTATTATATTTACTTTTAGCCAAACTCTCTTGAATGAACTTCTTGAAAGAATAGAATTGAAGCAAAGTCATCGAGGGCGGCGAGTTTTGCAATTTCTTGTTCAATAGAATTGAGAGTGAAAATGATGTGAATATTTTTTTTGTCTTTTAACTGTTTCACCTTTCGGGTTCGAGTCAGAGTCAGTAATCTTCTTATGTACGATTTTCAAGTAAACAAAGAATCCTGTTGTTGGACCTCCAGCGCACTTTAGCACTTTTTTACACTTTAAGGCACTAGAGTTGGTTATTACCTTTTCAACTGAAATAATTCCAATCATTTGGTTTCTTCGACATTGTATGTAAGGGGCTACAATGCTAATTACTTTAAAACAAAAAAATATATTTAAAAAATTAAAATTGTGCTGGGCTCTGGTGGAGGCCAGTCAGCTGAATAAAGATTTGTGTTTATCATACAAGAACAGGACAGCAACTGTGCGTCGAGCAAAAACGTTTTCATTTTATACAGGAACAGAACAGGACAGGACCTCACTGTATGTCGTGTTGCGCGCTGTCTTGCAGCTCACAGTTGTATTAAAACGTCTTTTATTCATATGAAACTGTTCTTCTTTAAGTTTCTTTTGACAGAAAACTATACTTTGATATTAAATTTTTATATTGCCTAATTATTGATATATATATATATATATATATATATATATATATATATATATATATATATATATTTTATATATATATATATATATATATATATATATATATTGTGTGTGTGCATAATAAATATACACATATGAACTTACTTCCAATACCGGTATTGTCTCTTCGGTAATGATACTGATATCTTTCATTTGATACCAGTAAAATATCGCTATCTCAATACCGGTATTCCTCCCTAGTTATAAGGTACAAGTCCGCGGTTCTCAGTTGGAGTATGCAGTCAAAATTTGGTCTCCATACTTGCAAAATATTTTTTTACAAAAAGTGTGCAGCGTTGCACCACCAAAACAATAGTCGGTTTAAAATACAAATTCAATGAATAGAAGAAACTTTGGGGATTAAATGAGCAATCTTATAAACAAGACGACTGAGAGAGCAATTATTGCTGCTCTTTAATGTTCAGTGGAAGGCAATGGGAGAAGAGAAACAACGATGCACACATAAAACTACAATCCATAAAGATTAACAACAGAGGCTCAAAATATTTTATAAACCTATACATACCCCTAACATCCACAAGTCTACCCCTAAACTACATACCAAGTGTCGAACCGCTGACAAAACCTATCAACCTCTTCATCTACGGTGACTTCAATGCACACCACCCATCCTGGTTCAGCTCCCAAATAGCAGACAACAGAGGCACCCAGATACCACAACAACAACACACCCTTACCACATTAAACAACACATCCAAATCAACCCGACAACCCACCCAAAGGTGTACCTCCGCAGACATAACGTTCTGCTCACCTCATTTGCACACCAGAACCACGTGGAACACAATAGTATATCTTCCCTCAGACCACCTTCCCATCATCGTAACATTCCAATCTCACACCCCAATCAGCATCTTTCCAAAACCATATAAATAATCTAAAGAAAACAAACTGGCAAAACTACACCCTATACAAAGAAGATAAACTACAGGACTTCTCCATAAACAATTATAAAACATTGGAGAAAGCACTGAATCACACCATCAACAAAATCACAAGCAAGCAAAAAAAAAAATTCTCCAGGGCCATGGAAGATCTTACAACCCCACCCTCACCCAAGAAATAACAGACTTTATAAAACAAAAGAGAGTACCCACATAACAAGCAGCATTGGCAAAAAACCCCAAATTTTGAAAAAGCCCAATAAAACCTGGGTTTTATTCTGGGCTTTTACAAATCTCGGGTTTTTTCAAAAAACAAATGCTACAAGCATTAGAATAACATAGAAAAAGAATAGCTATCTCTATTTTTATATAATAATAATTAATTAGTTTAATAATTATATTATAGTAAGAAAAGATCACAGTAACAGATCACTGATCGAGAATTGTGGGTACCCATGATAGCCATAACCTGTAGAAGAAGAGATGAATTATGGGTCGGTATCAGAAAAATAATCTTAATTTGATACATATTTGTTGAAATTATAAACATAAATATACATTTTCAATAAATAACGATAAGTATCATTCATTTCTTGAAAAAAGGTGTAATTTTGAAAAATAAACCCAAACCCGGGTTTTTCAAATTTCATTTGAAAAAGCCCCCCAAAACCCATGAATAAAACCTGGGTTTATAAGGGCTGGGTTTTTTTATTTGCCAACCCTAATAACAAGTTACAACACATTTAACAACACTCATCTAATCTCAAAACAATTATATGAAAACTGGAACAATACATAAATACAATAAACCACTAGACAAACTCTCCGCAGCTCTGGAGAACCTTAAAGAAAATTCACATGTCACACACAACCTCGGCTCGCACACAAGAGTCCCTATATAGTGATCTGAAACAACAAAATTGCAACTTCTAAACGACACTACAACATCCTAATGAAACACTATTCCAGCATTCGCTTCCTTCCCACACAGACCAAACAAACAAATCTAAAGGAAAATAAAAACATAAGAAAAGAACAGTCAGCCTCATTTACCAAATATAGTATACAGCAAGTCATCAACCCTTCAAAATATTCAAAGCCACTGGCCCGGGCATCTCCAACATACACCTCAAACACCTTGCAACACAGCAATCTCCGCCATCATGAAATATATAATCACTCATGGCTAAACAGCACAATCCTCTCAATTTGAAAAAAGCGCACATCATACCAATACTCAAACTAGACAAACCCTCAACACAACACAACTCTTACCGTCCCATCTCATCACTGTGCACAATATCCAAAAACACTTGAAAAACTAATACACAAAAGAATAAGTCCAAATATCCCCCTATTTCAAACACAACGCGGTTTTCGAAACCACGAGTAGACCATGACCTCATACAATACATACATATTCGAGGGATTCACCAAGAACCATCCAACCTCACGCACTAAACTCGCTGTCATAGACATAAAGAAAGCCTTCGACTCAGCACCAAAATAGAGACAAAGAAAATCTTGGACAATGACAAAAAATGGTTAACAAACTTCAGCTTCGGCAAGCAAGGCCAAGGGACACAAAGCGCACAATTTTTGAGATTACTATATTTTTTTATAGAAGAATACTAATTTAACTAATCAAATGTTACATTTTGTTTTTGTATGTTTGTATCATAATTTGAAGGCGATATATATATATATATATATATATATATATATATATATATATATATATATATATATATATATATATATATATATATATAAAATAGAGCCCAAAGCCATTTTATTAATAAATACGGTCAATTAATTCGCGCAGACAATATTTACAATGATGCTCCTTGTTCTTCACGACTGCTTCAATTCGTCTCGGCATCCTGGAGACGAAATTTGTGATATCTTAAGTGACATTGCTCCGTCCTTTTGTTCAATCACCTCCCACAACTGCTCACAATTGGATGGCTTCTGTTTCGAAAGCGCCAGTTCGATTACCGCCCACAAATAATCTATTGGGGTCAATCTGGAGAATCCTCGGGCCAACGTTCCAAAAGTTTGATGTTACTTTCAACCAAGAACGTTGTTATTGCTTTCGTTTGTGTTGCGGTGTGCCATTATGCTGAAAAATACAGTTATCACCCCCAAATTGGTCCTGAACTGTCGGGGAAAGGTGCTGATGAAGCACGTTTTGGTACCATGAGTTAATGGTAGGGTTCTTAGACAGAATTGTTAGTGCTCCAGTTCCCTTAGATGAGAAGCAGCCCCGGACATGGAGAGGGTCTGGATGTTTCACCGTGTGCACGACACAGGACTAGTGAAAGCAATTACCTTTTCTCCTCCTATACAGCCATGGTCAAAACTTTTTAGACTAATATATATTTTTATTTTTTATTCGTTTTTAAAATTTACGTGATATGAATAATTATTCTAATATTTAAATTATCGCGTCATTAAAAAATCATAATTTCAAAAATAATAATGCTGCATTCCTTCGTTGAATCCAAATCGCGCTCTGGAGCATTCTTATTCAATCAAAGGGTAAAGTTATGACAAATCTGGGTTAAATGAAGGATCTCGTATAATCATAATCTATTTTATAATATTCTTTTGTAAAAATAAAGACCCTTGCTCTACACCAAGGGTCTCCAAACTACGGCCCGCGTGCTCAGTTCATCCAGCCCGCCGCTGCACTGTGCCACAAATGAAAATTTGAGAGCAATTCTCTTGATTGGATGCATCAATTTCAAAGCAAATATTGATGATCCTTTAAAAGCTAAACGCCAGTTTCACAAATCTCACTAACCTTTTTTGCTGCTTAGTTTGTGAGACTCGGATATGTGCGCACTGGCTGTGATAATACTATCTTATTGCTAACGACGCCTTCTTTGATAACATTTTGGTAAATAAATATGTTTGTTATCTTTATTTTCTGTGTATTCACTATATTGTATTGAACAAAATGGTTATGCGGCCCGCTTTTGTTATTCTCTGTTATCTGGCCCACTGTGAAAAAAGGTTAGCGACCCCTGCTCTACACCAAAGTGTTCTGAAATGCAAGGAGATAGTTGCTTAGGGTATTGCATCAAGGAGCACCATCTTAAGTACTTTTAAAAGACGCTACACTCCTGTGAAGAAATCTTCTAGACGCCTAAATAACTTCAAATGAACGCAGAGATCGCCTCCTGGTAAGATCTCAAATTCAAGGATCAGGTTGTCTCCAGCGCCTAGCTTGCTCACGATTGGAAAGAATCAGGTGGGAACACTTCACCACCGCACAGTAAGGTATCAATTCGAGAAGGGATCCAAAAAAAAGCCTCATCTCCGGAGGAGGACCTTACGGATAGGCTCCACTTTTGTAGGAAATATAAAGAAGGAATTATTGAAGACTGGGGCAAAGTAGATATTCTCCGATGAAGCTCCTCTCTTCCGTATGTTTGGAGTTCCTGGAAGATCCATCGTTAGGAGGAGGAAAGGGGAATACTTCCGTGAGACCCGTGTCGTACTCACAGTGAAGCAAGCATCTTGACTCTCTCCATGTCTGAGGCTACTTCTCATGTAGGGGAACTGGAGCACTAACAATTTTGCTCAAAAGACTGTTAGGAACTCGAAATTTAAGCAAAGGTTACTTCATCAGGACCTTTTTCCAACAGTTTAGGACCAATTTGTTAGTGATAACTGTATTTTTGAGCATGATGGCGCATCTTGTCACAAAGCAAAAGCAATAACAAAGTTCTTGGCTGAAAATAGCATCAAACTTTGGGACCTTGGCCCTGAAATTCGCCAGAAGGCACCCAATAAAGTTTGTGGGCGATTATAATCAAACTGGCGGTTGATAAACAGAAGCCACCCAATTGTGAATAGTTGCGTGTGGTTATTGAACAAAAATGGAGCAAAATCAGTCAAGATATCATCAAAACATGGTCTCCAGTATGCCAAAGCGAAATTGAAGTAGGCCTGAAGAACGAGGGACATCATTCTAAATATTAACTGCACGCATCAATTGACTGTATTTATTAATAAAATGGGTTGGGGCTATTTTTTTTTATAAATTTCCCCTTCAAATTATGACTGAAACATACTAAAACAAAATGCAACGTTGGATTAGTTATTTAAATTTTCTTATAGGAAAGAAATCTAGTAGTCTCTAAGCATTTGGCCATGACTGTACATTTTCAACTTGCGTTTTTGTTTCTTGAATTTTTTCGTCGAGTCGACTCATTTTGCTCTCTAAGTTTTTCATTTTACCGTTGTTTCCGTTATGTTTTTTCCGATTGGTGGTGCGAATCTTAGCACATCGACAAGGCGATTACTCGACTTTCTAAGATTCTAATTATTTCTTTATGTTCGTTTGTTTCCTTTTTGTATTTTTCTTAAAATAACAAAGAAGCGATAAATCCCACAGGTTGATTCTACAGCTTCCGGAATCGGAAGTCGCAAGTATCGGTACTTTTTAGTAGTATCGGAATCGGAAAATTTTATCTGATTTCCGATTCCTCAACCAATTTCCTTGAAATTTATATGCTTAAAATTTAATATTTCTTTCCAGATAATAATTAATATTTTTCAGAAAATGTTTCTCTGTAAAACCTCGCATTTGAGCTCTGGCTTCATTCAGCACTAATTGTTTAAAAATTGTAGCTCTAACAGAGTAGTAGCAATAGCAATCTTAAAATTTCCATTAGGTAGATCCTCGTTGATGAGCTCTAGCTAAGTTTTATAAAGATTAGATGGAATTCAACCTCACTTTAATAAAATTCACTGGAAAGTGAGGAAACTGCTATGGAAGAAACCCCTATTTTACAAGAAGAGGCACCTCTATTTATATAGCTAATCATTAATCCTCATATTAGCGAGGCAAATGGAGTGAGGAAATGCAACATGTGATTTACTTTTTATTGGACAAATCATGACATAAAAGAAACTGTTATTGAGCTAAAATATTGAAATTATTTATTGCAATATCCCGTTATAAAACATTAATTTTTAAGCAAACTTAAAATTTTAAAATAACAATAATGCATGAGTCAATGTTATTCAGCTAAAAGCAAGTGTTCCCATATTTAAATTTAAATGCTCTAGCAACGAACGTTGTCCTTTCAGTTGTTTCTCCAAAATGCGCGAAAATACGTCTTATATACTGGTCGGTGGCACAAGGCAGTTTCAAAAACTGGCAAGTACAAACTGTAGCTGATCAATTAAGTTTTAGAGTTTTTGTTTCTTTTTTACTTGATTTTGAATGGTCACAAAACTCAGTCAATATTTAATACTGCTGAATTACACAAAGGCGCTCATATGGATTCCAATCTAACTTAAACCTAACAAATACAATACCCTATCCATAATAGAAGCGAATTGCTGGATAATGCAGTGCTGTGCAAAAGTATTTGAACGAGATTATTTTTCGGAAGATTTTATCTGTAATTTAAAATATGATGGAACAAAAGAAGTAAAATATGGAAAAATATATATATTTATTCAATTTGACAATATTAGTGTTTTTGTTTGAACATTTTTACAAAAATTAATATTTTATATGAGATTCTCCTGAGGTCCAAAATAATTAATGACTTAAAAATGTCTTGACAATTTTTTCCAATTATTTCAAAAATATTAGTCGAAAGTTCAGAAGTCAAAATTTTCGCTGGAAAATGGCAACAGCTATGTAGTTTTTTTTGGGAGTATAAACAAATAGCAGCTATTTTTATAGTTTGGTTCAACATTCACTGTTGGGCATTATCAAGTATCTCATCTAACATTTTAGAATGTTGTTTCTTTGGCTCTTTATTATGTACTTGAAGCTTGCCCCTGGAAAATCCACGCTAGTAAATTTTATTAACAATTAAATATGCAAAAGTTTTGTTTCAACTCGGAAAAGAAAAAAAGAAAAATAGGCTTACAATTGTTAACAATTAACTATAAAAAAGTTTTACTCAATTCAAAAAATATTCTTTATATTTCATTAGCAAATTATTAAATAGGCACAAACTTTTTACCATACCCACCGTTGGGTATGGATTGTTGGCACATGGTTGAAGTCATGCTTCAACACTCCATGCTACTTGCCTGACAGTGTTGGAGTGATCTCACTCCAACACGGTAGGTTTCAATTTCCCACTATTTCTTTCGTCTTTCCTATCTACTTCCTTATCCCCTTTCTCTTCTTCCCTATATCTTGTCTTGTTGGGTGAGTGGCTTAGCAACCCTTTCCTGACCTGACCTTCTGTTACTTCTAAAAACGAAGGAAAGGAGTTTCATTCTTTTGGCTGGTGGTGTCTTGCTCCCTTCCCATTGTTATGGACCACTTTTTATCGTGTATATCAAAAGTTTTTTTAAGCTATTTTTATACTGTTGATGTGATCCATAGTATTTGTGGGAGGTTCACTTTGTGGTGGGGTGCCATTGGAGGTTGAGGAAGTGCTCCTTTCCAGAGTTTGGGTCATGCTCCATGTAGGGGAAAATAGGAGCAAACGACCATCTTGTTCCCCCCTCCCTCCAAAAAAAGCTGAATTAAGTACCTGGACTTTAATATTACATTTTTACATAAAAAAGTATATGGGAAGATAGGAATTTCACATATTTGTTATGCGTATTATAATTGCAGCAATTATTCTGGAATTCGTATCAGAGCATTTGACAGTTTTTTTTATGTATTCAATCTTTGTATCAAATATATTGAATATTTACGTATGTAATATCACTAATAATTCAAAATGGAAATTGAAAACACTTCCTTGTGGATTGTTAGTGATTCTTGCAACTCTGTGAAATAGAGTAGAAATCTCATCGTATGTACTGTTAATATGTAAAATACAATAATATGTGTCAGTGTAATACATAATCTTAGTTAAACTAGTCTAAACTTTAAGTTGCCATCAGCAAGCTTAAATTTGAAATTTTATTTTTGCAAAACTATTTAATTTTTTTTTCAGAGATCCTCTATGGCAAGCATATCCAAGCCCAAGCAAAGAACCAGAATTTGGAATTTTTTCAAAATATTTCCGATCAAGCTAAGGCAGTATGCAAACTCTGTGAAATGCAGAGCTAGAGGAAAAAAAATCCTAGAGTTCACTATATCAAACATGTTAAAGCACTTAAGTTTAAAGCATACCCAGGCACTTCAAAAGGAAAGAGAAAAATAAAAGAAAGAAGAAGAAAAGAAAAGAACTCTGCCTTCTTTTATCCAATCTTCATCTTTAGTCAAACGGAAAAAATCCCCAGCGGTCACCGACACTTCTAAGCAACCAACTTTACAGGAAGTTTTAGAAGAAAGTAAAATTTGAGATATAAATGATAACAGATCACAAAAAAAAAATCACAATTACATTGGAGAAATTATTGCAATCAACTTGCAACCATTTTCTGTTGTAGAAGACCTTGGATTTATAAGACTCTTGAACCACTTGAGCCCACGTTACAAAATTCCCTCTCGGAAATATTTAAAAGAAAAGATTGTAAAAGATATCTATGATAAAGTTAGAAGTAAGATACAGGAAGAAATTAACGATACTACACATTTTTCGCTAACTAGTGATGGCACGACTGATAGTTCAGCAAATATATCATTTTTAAGCATAATGTCTCATTAGCTTACTGAAATTTTGTTGACAAAAAAGTGCAGTTCTAGGAGTATCTCCATTGGAATTTCACACACTGCAGCAAATTTAAGTAGATGTATCAGAGAGAAAGTAGAGCATTTTAATATTCCTCACGATAGAATTCATGTCCTTGTAAGAGACAATGCAGCTAATATGACAGAAGCAGCTGTACACGCTGAATGTCCTTGCCTTGTTTTTCTACACCCTCTGCGGTTGACCATTAATGATTCCATCTTTGCACAAAGATACGTGAAGGATTTGCTCTCTATTTGTAAACAAATAGTTGGGCACTTCAATCACTCAACAGCTGCCTTTCCCAAGTACAAAGAATACCAGAAAAGATTTAATTTACCAGACCATAGGTTTATTCAGGATATTCAAACAAGCTGGAACAGTCAGTCTTATATGATGTCTAGAGTATATGAGTAAAACCAGGTCTGCTGACCAAAGTCGCGTGTTTTCCCTCATTTTGATTTATAACCTTAGGACCTTCAAAACTTTCAATAGTTCTCGGACTAACTTTGGGAGGACCTTGTCAATTATATAATTCGAAAGAGAATGTAAAACAACATGAGGTTTTCAAATTTCCTTAGAATCGGCCGAATAGTTATGAAGTTATTGCCAAATAATTCCCCGGCTAACCTTAGCAATTATATCATTCGAAAAAGAATGTAAAACAACATAAGGGTTTCAAATTTCGTTGGAATCGCAGAATAGTTATGATGTTATTGCCCCCCCCCCAAAAAAAAAAATAATTCCCGGGCTAACCATAGGAGGACTTTGACAATTATATCATTCGAAAGAGAATATAAAACAATATAAGGTTTCAAATTTCCTTAGAATCGGCTGAATAGTTATGATGTTATTGCCAAATAATTTCCCGGCTAACCTTGGCAATTATATCCTTCGAAAGAGAATGTTAAACAACATAAGTAAGGATCTCAAATTTCGTTAGAATCGGCCGAATAGTTACAATATTATCCCCCCCCCAAAAAAAAGAAGCAAAACGGGACCGACCGACCGGCATAGTGAGATACATTGAGAGCGAAACATTGGGAATTATCTTCGTACTCGTATTTCATTTTATCTGTGAATAATTATTCATTTGATAAAGGCTCTGTGATTTTGGAGTTAACTCCTGGCACAGGTATGTATGTAGCTAATGCCAGAGAGTGATTTATAATTTAGCTAATGGAAATTATTCTTTTCTTTTAATCATTTGATTTATTTCGTTTTTGAACAGATATATTTAAGTACAAATTTATTGCATCTAATTATTAATGGATAGGTATTATATTTACCTAAAGGTTAATTAATAAATGCACTTGTTCCTAAAGTATTTCTGTTCGCTCAAGCTAACTGCCAATTGGGGGAAAAAAACATGAATATTCTAATTATTAAAGGAATCGGAATCGTTAGAAATTTTGGTATCGACCCATCACTAGAAATAATATAAACGTTTATTAAATATTAACCCTAAAAATGGGAAAAAATAAATAGAAAATAAATAAGGAGATTGGAACGAGGTCGAAACCGGAAAAATGTAAACGTGATATGCTGTTAAATAGCATAATTTCGCTTCATTTTCGCATCCCAAGGTTAGTTAGTATCAGGGCCAGCCACCTCAGGAAATCAACAACCGCGATAGGTGGCGGATTTGGTTTTGGTTTTGTTTTTTGTATTTTCGGTGCCTCGGTTGCATCTTGGGCTGTTTGTGTAATTGAACTGTTGTGTTAGTTGTTTATGGTACTCTAGATATGGGTTGTGTCCAAACCTTAGGCTCGAAAAAGGTGACTTTGGTGTGTCTGGGTAGGGATTATTCATTCTTTTTTAATGGCCAATGGTCGTGCTCGTAAGAATTTTTATTTGTATTCCAACATTTATTTTCATTTTAATTCTTCTTTTATTTCGAGATCTATTTCTTTGATCTCTACTTATACCACTTAAGAGTATGAGATTAAATAGTATAAATAGAGATTAAAGAAATGGATCAGGGAATTAGAGAGGAATTAAAATGAAAATAAATGTTGGAATACAAGTAAAATAGATTTCCCTTTTCTCGATGGGTGAAAGCACGTGTTTAGGCGGTCAAAGAGAGGTAATTACAAGCAGTAGATAAATCACTATACTAATTCATGCCTCTATTTACATTCTTAAAAACTAGCAAAAATCCACCTTACGGTCGTTTTTGGCTATGCCTGAGGCGCTTATTCGCTTCGCTCACAAAATTAAGAAAGTGTGAGAGAAAAAAAAGACCTTTTTATATTTCACAACACATTCCAAATTGGTTGACAGGAACAAAAAATCATTTCCTAACATTTTTTTTAAATGCACAGACGGACACACACACACACGCGCGCGCTAGGATCATTATAATAAGATGATTCCTAACACCGGTTCTTTGTCCCTAAAAACAAAAGGAAAGAAATGAGAAAGACGCCTATCTTCTGAATCAGGGTACAAAGGTCTTCCAATGGTTAGTGGTTTGTACCCTTTTCACTCTACCGAAAATGCGACACAATATCCCTACCGATAAGGGTCATGGTTAATTAATGAAGATGATTAAATAGTGATTAAAGAAGCGTTTAAAACCAATGGGACCACTTTTACTTTCGGGGGAATGAGGGTAATGACAGTAGTAGCAGGAGTTCGCCAAACTGCCTTTATCCGGAGGATCCCGACCGGATAATGAAATAGATATAAAGGTCAGTATGACAATCGCTGGTGAACCTGAGGGCAACAGGGGCCGGTCCTCTTTGTAGGAGAGGTGCCAGGAAGTATTGCCTTTTAACAGCAAACAGCGTCCAGGTGGAACATTCGTCGCCCCGGGGCAGAGGAACCTGTTTCGCGTTAGAGGTATGTGGATATAGATACCCATCGGCAGGAATCATTGTAACAGAGAGTGTGTGTTGTGCCGAGAAGATGGGAGAGGAAAGAAAGCAGTGTTGTAGTTGGCTATGTGTCTGATGAGAAGTGTAAGATCTACCCATCTCAGTAGAGGGTTGAGCACAACGCGTCCACCAGTCGGTAGCCAGATATCTCCGTTCGCTGACGTTCGTGTCCGCTCTTGCCGTGAACGAACCCGATACCACGACGTTGGCAGACCAACACCGTATCGACGCGAATGAACAAATGAGATGGGAACAGAAATATGAGTTATCATAATAGGCGGCGGAGGGGCACTTACAAATAAGTTGGGAGTTGTTTTTTTTTCCTTTCTCAGTGAGGACCTATAATTCCCATATCGGAACTCCATCCGGGGAATAACGGCACCCGATGTAACTCAACTTCGCTGGAATCAGGAGCATAGCTTGCCCTCGGCTATGCCGTAGCTTGGAGAAGCGGGAGGTGAGGGGGGGGAGAGTATTACAAATAAACCTACAGAAAAAAGTTCGTATCAACACTCGATAGTACGAATTCGTCCCTTGGAAATCCTGGGTGCTCGCTAAGGGGTGTGAAAAGGAGAGGGGGAGGGGGGGGGGGTACAAAGGTGCTGCTCCCTCAACTAGAGTCGTTCATTCTTACCTTTTCTGGGGTGGGCCAGTGGGGTTCGAGTTCCTCCTTATACAGCTGACGCTTGAGGATCCAGCCGAGGCCGGGCATCGTTTCGACTCTGTACAGAAGCGACGGATCTGCACTCGTGTGTTCGTAGCCGTGGTCGTTCCAGGCGCTCACGCAGAACACGCTCGGGTCCTCTTCCATCAGACGAAGAGTCTGGCTGAAATAACTGAAGAGACGTGTGGGATTATTATCAAGTTGAACACCAATCGTGGCCATTTTTTAGTCGCTTGCCCGCGACTCTATGAGTTACTATGTCGGCTGGGTGGTAACCATTATACTTTTCAATGAGTCTTTTGGCAATAAAATCGTAACTATTCGGCCCATTCTAACGAAATTTGAAACCTTCATGTTGTTACACATTCTCTTTTGAATGATATAATGATTCAAGTCCTCCCAAGGTTAGTCTGGGAATTATAAAAAGAAAACTAACTATAGGTCGGATTGCCCCCACTTGTTGAAGTTTTGAAGGTCGAAAGGTCATAAACTCAGAATATTTGAGATCACGCGACTTAAGTATGTTGACCTTTTCAAAAAGGCTCGTGAAGAAAAAAGTGACGTTCGAAGTGAAAATGCGTGGAACGACGAAGCTAGTCGTCTCGCGTGAGGAGGCATCTTTCCGTTCCCGTTAAAAGTCGCATTGAATGATCCCCCTCCCCCTAAGAGAACCCAGATGTCGATTAAACAGAATGAATACAGGGAACAGACTGATGCTGCAACAGATCGATAGGCCCAACATTGAATGAATACAGTGAGCAGACTGATGCTGCAACAGATCGATAGGCCCAACATAGAATGAATACAGTGAGCAGACTGATGCTGCAACAGATCGATAGACCCCAAACAGAATGAATACAGGGAACAGACTGATGCTGCAACAGATCGATAGACCCCAAACAGAATGACTACAGTGAACAGACTGATGCCGCAACAGATCGATAGGCCCAAAACAGAATGAATACAGTGAACAGACTGATGCTGCAACAGATCGATAGACCCAAAACAGAATGAATATAGTGAACAGACTGATGCTGCAACAGATCGATAGACCCAAAACAGAATGAATACAGTGAACAGACTGATGCTGCAACAGATCGATACACCCAAAACAAAATGAATACAGTGAGCAGACTAATGATGCAACAGATCGATACACCCAACACAGAATGAATACAGGGAACAGACTGATGCTGCAACAGATCGATAGACCCAAAACAGAATGAATACAGTGAACAGACTGATGCTGCAACAGATCAATAGACCCCAAACAGAATGAATACAGTGAACAGACTGATGCCGCAACAGATCGATAGGCCCGAAACAGAATGAATACAGTGAACAGACTGATGCTGCAACAGATCGATAGGCCCAAAACAGAATGAATACAGTGAACAGACTGATGCTGCAACAGATCGATAGACCCAAAACAGAATGAATATAGTAAACAGACTGATGCTGCAACAGATCGATAGACCCAAAACAGAATGAACACAGTGAACAGACTGATGCTGCAACAGATCGATAGACCCAAAACAGAATGAATATAGTGAACAGACTGATGCTGCAAAAGATCGATAGGCCCAACATACAATGAATACAGTGAACAGACTGATGCTGCAACAGATCGATAGGCCCAACATAGAATGAATACAGTGAGCAGACTGATGCTGCAACAGATCGATAGACCCAAAACAGAATGAATACAGGGAACCGACTGATGTGCAACAGATCGATACACCCAAAACAGAATTAATACAGTGAACAGACTGATGCTGCAACAGATCGATAGGCCCAACATAGAATGAATACAGTGAACAGCCTGGTGCTGCAACAGATCGATAGACTCAAAACAGAATGAATACAGTGAACAGACTGATGCTGCAACAGATCGATAGGCCCCCAAAAGAATGAATACAGTTAACAGATTGATCTTGCAACAGATCTATAGACCCCAAACAGAATGAATACAGTGAACAGACTGATCCTGCAACAGATCGATAGGCCCAAAACAGAATGAATACAGTGAACAGACTGATGCTGAAACAGATCGATACACCCAAATTCCTCCAAATACAACGGTTACTCGAAACGACCAAGGATCCGCCAAGGAGGTGGGACTCCGTCCAAAGAGTCGACCAGAAACATAAACAATATTGCTTATACAAGTCTGTATTTACACATATTTTATTACAGAATGTTGAAAAGCAAAGGGAAAGCTACCAAACATACCGAAAGGCATGTTGCTGGTAGGCTTTTGTTTTTATTTGGAACCAGTATTATTTTCAGGTAGGTTCAGCAGACTACCTAAGCAGGTTCAGTATAAATGTTTAAGTGACAATTCAAACTTGTATCTGATGTCTGGTTGCATGAAATAAACTTATGAGTTTGTTAACCATGTTTTGGAATGTAACGCGAAATTAAGTGTCAATTTCGTTATTAAATATTACACTGAAGAAAAATTAAATAGCACCCTGTCTGCTAGATTAGTGGTAAGAGAACCCAACTGATAATTGAAAGACCGGGGTTCGAAATCCGGGCGGGATATTGCATTTTTTTTCTTAGAGCGTTACTTGTTTCTCTTTGCTCTACCAAAAGGAGAAGAATTATATCATGAAAGAGTTAGGTAAAAAGATGCTTCTCTGAAATTTTCAAAATATTGGAAGCGTCATGATTGCAGTGTAAAGGAAAGTGTAGAAAATTGCATTCGACCCCCAAAAATAAAGAGTTCAAGTCCCAGGCGAAATTTGCTTGGATCAGTTGACCACTCACCCCACGCAAGGGGAATAGAGAGGCCAAAATAACACCGGAGGGATGAAGCGAGCTGAAAGAGGCTGACTATTTAGAAGAAAGGTTGATTCGGGCGCACTACAGTCAGTAGTGTGTTATTTTAACCTCTAGCCACCCCGTGGGGCAAGAAGAAATAGAGGTGGAGAATGGTGATCAATCATCTCCAAGTGGATAAGACACGACCACCCCACCTGGAGTGGGACCACCTCACTAGGATGCAATCCCGGTGGAGGTTAAATTGCAATAGAACTCCCGCCTCCTAACTGTTCCATGGATCGCTACCACAAGGGTGGATGGGGCTATAAAATTTCCCACAGCATGCAACATCCTCCCTCCACTCTAACCTCCCTCACAGAAATCTCAGTCCCATTTAATTGTGGTAACAGGCCGTAGGATCCAAGCTTTCTCCCTTATTCTCCCAACGGGTCGGAGGGAGTAGAGATGTCATCTGTTCTAGAGGAGCTATTACCAACCACAAGGTTGAGTCGATTGAAAGTGAAAGAAGTTATTGGTGTGATCAACCAGGGATTGTTCGAGCCTTTAGGAAAGAGAATCCAGTGAGAAGAACATTTTTGGAAAGGGATTTAACACCCTCGGTTGAGATTGTCAAGGCATATGAGGGGTGAAGCAGAAAGAACAAGAAAAGATTCAGAGGAAAAGAAAAGGAGAATAGTGAATAAGAATATGGAAAAGTAGTGATGTTGGGGCACGTAAGGTACATTCGAATCTTCAAGGAACAAATTTGAACAAAGAAAACTGACACTTGTGACTAGGAACATGAGTAGCCACTCTCGTATATCTTCAAGCTCAAATGAGCTACCAATTAAAGACTACATATGTCAATATTGAAGCCATGCAGTTGTTGTGCGGAGCCCAACCCCTACCATCTGTCGGTAACTGGTCCATGGCATCATTTGACCCCCATTTAGACCCAATTCGGTTATAAATCAGCGTTGCGGTAAAGGATGAACTGATGGCCCCGACAGAGCTATTATTGATGGCGTTTCATCTTTATACGAAGCGCCTGATTTATTGGAAAACCCTTCTTCCCTTCAGATCTCTTTTGTGTGTCCACGCGCGTGTGTGTCTCTAATGCCGGCATGTACGCAGCCTATTCGGACATCCCCCCCAACATGATTTCACATAAATGGTTGACTTAGTGTCAAGCGGGACACTTCGTCTCTCCGTGGCGGATGCACCGGGGAAAATTTGCACGAAAATTGGCCATTAAAGTGGTGTACCCTAATGCGCTTGCATCACATAAGAAGAAACAGAACACGGAATCGCCACAAATATATTTCGGTCTATTTTTATTATCTACTGAGGGAGGTTTCGCGGCGCAATGATCCGAGGCCAAAGTTTACCGGCCTAAATGGGAAAGGAATGATCAAAAATGCGACTCATCGCATTTAATCGAGTTCCCAAGTAGCGCATAAAGATTTTAATGAGGACAAACTAAACATTTATGGTAAGAAAACCTGAATGAAAATGTCACGATTAAAATCGCTTGAGGTAAATAGGCAAATACGAGCTTAAAGCGTTGATGCAATTCTTCCTTCGGCCACTAACTGGATTCTCTTACCCGCTAGTTTATTTCAAGGCTCAATAAAGACTGGAGGAATCGAGTTAACAAAAACAATGATGAGCGATAAATTCATCTTCGAACTAATATTAAAGATTAACCATTGAGTTGCATCTTTATCGCTTGACTGCACTTCTTTCGCACAGTTGAATTTACAAACTGGCTTATGTGATTGTTTCCTTCCTAATCGTATGTAGTTCTGCATCCATGATTTGTGCATCTCAAAGGTGTAAGTAGGAATTTGAGTACCCGAATCAATTCTTATCATATTTGTTAAGCTAACATCGAAATCACTATAAATGGGAGGAGGATAAAGGGCTAAAGAGATAGGGTGATTCACATTGCGTGTCTTGATGATTAATGACAACACTGACTACATGACTCACGGGCGAGAAAGTAAACTACCCGCCAATCAAATGCTGCCAACGTCTCCCTTAAGTGTGATATCTCACAACATACTAAGAGTAATTAATTGAAACTGAGGGAGCCACCTCGCTCAAAGGGAATAGGATTAATCTAAATATATATTCTTCTTATTCTTCTGTTCGCTTTCCAAAAGTTCCGCCTTTACAAGTGAGTACCTTTACTTGAGCGTAGTGCGCGTGAAAGCAAATTGACTGAGTCCTAAAATTCCATAGGCATGAGACTACTTCTAATACCCTTATGAAGCGAGAGATACGGCCTAAATGCGTGGAAACACCGTTTTGCACCACAGTTAAGTAACACTGTGTATGGTAAGGGGTCGGATGGAGTGATTCTGGTTAACTTTGCGGGGGCCGCTATGTTCCGTAATGATCCGAGGCTCGGATCCCGAGAAAGGTTTCAAACAGAGCGACTCACGGGGTAACAACCATACAAAAACATATGGGACAAGATAAAAATAGTGGCGTACCCCAAGATAGACAGGGGCGGGTGCGAGCAGTTAATCACCAGTGATAAATCGTCTGTCAATATTGGATTTAACATCGGCAACTGCCTATGGCGCAAAATGGCAGTTACTTGTTCTGTAGAGTCAAGTGAGTCAATATCGCATTTGCTAAATGGCACAATCCACTCCATTTTCCCCGATTTATGACGATTCCATTGCAGCATTCAATCCCTTAAATTTATTTGTTCAGTGAAAACAAATATTTCATGTCAATTTATAAACAATATTCGAATTTTCAAAAGAAAACTGTATGAATATGGATCACCATGATATTTACCGACTCGTGTGAGGACATTTGAAAGGAAAATTGATTATTATTACCGGGGAGCATTTGGTACTATTCTGGTGTGGAAAAGAGGCTAATGAATTTACCTAAAGAAATCCGGAGAAACATCCAAATCTTCTTCCAAAATGATGGCGTATTTGGCCGATGGAAAAATGTTGAATGTGGCCGTGAGTGACGCTTTATAATGCTGAGCGATACGCGCGTTTTTCACCTGAAAGGAAACAAACAAAAGCAAGTTTGAATTCAGAAAATATCCGAGTTTCGTTTCCATGGAAATGATTAGTGGAAATGAACGCAACCTGGTTTGCCGGGGCAGGCGCTTGACATTCTTCCGGGATGACTTACACGTCTCAATCTAACATAGTGGTTTTTATCGAAGCCAGGGGAAGGTAACAAAGAAAGGATTCATACAACGTTAACGTTTGCTAATTTATGCCAAAATGCAAACAGGCCCAATGAGGGAGGAGACGCTCAACAGGAATCAAATGAAAGGGAAAACAAACCAAATAAACACGGAAAAAATAATTATATTGATGCAGGATGAAAAGGATGTCTATGGCAAACATTCCTTGACAATTATTATTAAAAATAAAAAAGCTAAATTCAGCGAGCGGATCTCCATCAAGTTTTAAAGAATTTTGTATACTAATTTAAAATATGTGCATGCTACATATCTTGAGAAGTAGAGTGATGAGGTACTGTGGGTATAGGAGGTGTCGAACAATGGTAAAAGTAACACAACTTACGAAGGAACTCCCCAAAATGCTGACTGTTTATTATAGAGTTCCCACGCGGAACTTCAACGACCTAGAATTGGTCACTTACCCCTAACGGCGTGTGCTGAATGCCTCGGAGACCAAATAGTTTGGTGACTGCCAAGGGCTCCTCGTAGTAGCCGTCGATGAACACAGTAATCATCTCGGGGTTGACCCCTGGAGCGATGAGTAAGGATCGCAGTGACCTGTTACAGAAGGATCAATTAGATAGACAGTCGGGAAGGGGCAGTCCAAATATCGTCGGGTCAAGATTGTTTTGTCTCGGGGACCACAAGATCCTCGGATATCCTAATATCGTCAGGTCATATTTCGGGCTCATAATTGCTGCCTCGGGGTTCACAAGATCCCCGGATATCCATATACTGGCGGTCCGTGGACTAAGATAAAAATTTCAAGAGGTCACTGTATTTAATTATTCATGATACAAGTGAAGAAGATAAACTTTCCGCATAGGATCGCCAAACCTTGGTTTGAATAAGTTATAATGCTATTTATTTAATGTCAAATTCAGTGACATGTCTCACAATCGTGAGATAAAACTGTCAATAAGTAATTTGCTGGTCATTAAAAGAAATCAGATTGCAGCCTCAAATGACCATGAAGAAAACTGGATCTCGGAGGAAAGAGGATGTCCAAAAGTTCAGCATCATGCGGGGAATTAAGTTTCTCTTATGGCAGGGATGGCCAACTAATGACCCGGCGACAATGTTTTAGGCACTGCTTGCTAATATCTCATTTTTGTACCAAAATAAACAGCTCATAAGTACGTCTCTATGAACAGAGTCGCCATGAGCGTTTTTGTTGGCATAATTGCAAAATATATGTCTTTAATTTGTCTTTCTGAGTTTCATAGCATTTCGTTCAAACCTAAAAATAAACAGGGCTAGAATAAGTTTAATTTAGATGATGGACTAAGAATTTTGAAACCGAAAATTAAAAAAAAAAATAGTCGCACGTTTGTAATTCTACCGATTTTCTAAAAATAAATATTTTCATAAATTCAATACATTATTAGGATACTTAAAAATAAATATTCAAATAATTTGATATCCTTTTGTAAGGAATAAAATAACAATGCAAACTTAAACATGTACCCATTTTTGACTGATTTGGCATTTTTTTTTTAGTTCTCTTTTTATCTTTTCTCGGCTAACTTTCAGTGTCAGTCAGCATTCTCGAAAAGTGTTTTCTTGCAAGCAATTTTTCCACTATTCTTAAGTGGAAAAAATCTGTAATAATTCCTTCAGAAGTGTTGCAATTATGACCCATAAAAATGAGTATAAAGAAAAAGAAAGTTGGGAAGGTGGTGGAAGTGGGATTTTTTGTAAAGAGCCCATCTGGCTACTGCCTACTAGGGCAAATGTCAACGTAATAACATTACAGCCTAATATTAGGCTAAGTAAAAAAAACAAGTCACAAAAATACAAAAACAAAGTCAAACAAAAAAGCAAAAATCCAAAACAATAAGCAAGAAGAACGGAGGGAGGAGGTCCGCCTCCCCCCGGCGCAGGAACATGCGAGCTACCATGGAGGTCATCGATCACCTCCCACCCTAAATCAGGCTGTGCATCCGGAGAGCACAGGGATAGATCAAGACAGGAAAATGAGGCTGTTCTCGGCGAGTGATACGTGAATTCATCGACATTTAGGACACCTTCTCCAGCTCGTCGATCAGGTCGGCAAGGACCCTGAGTCCTGGGATTGATGAGTAGTCTCCCCGGAGGGGGTGTATACCGTTCAAATCCCCGAGTAATAGAAAGGCCCTCGACAACCGCGCCACTATGCGGCTGAAACCCCCCGCATCGAAGTGGCTGACGGTGGAATGTACGCGGAAATAACAATACCTCCTATCTAGGTGCAGTTGCACTCTTACTGCCTAAAAGGAGGTATTTAAAGCAAAGGGAAGAACGGAGACATCATACTGGGTGTAATTCACGCCTCTACTTATATCCTGGGAGGGTGGGCAGAGGTTACGGGCCCATCATGGTCTCCTACAAAAATATAGCTAACGGGGGAACAGGCGAAACTAGCTTCCGCAGCTCCACATAATTGACCCGGATTCCGGTGCAATTCCATTGAAGGAATATTCCCTCCAGGTCTAGCGCGGAACAGAGGCGGGACCATCTTCGAAGAAAAGAGCCTCACGGAAATGGGCGTACCCTTCCCGAGGGAGAACTCCGAGCCTTGTCGCATTCGAGGACTTATCGGGGGAGGTTGGACTCGCTAAAGTCTTTTCCTCCCTCCGCTTCGAAAGCTTCGGAGGCCTGGGTCCCTCTTTTAGAGTATCAACTGTCTCCAAGCCACTCTATCCAGCCTTGGGTGGGAGCGGAGGAGCAGAAGCTCCTTTGGTGTTGTCGTCCTTTCGTGAGGCAGCTTTAGGAACCTCGAAAGACGGACTCACGAGCACCTTCAAGGGTGTTGCCTGAGGTAAATCTAACGAGTCGGTGGAGGCACGCGGCCGTGTCGCCTTACAGGAAAGTAGTCCTAGTTTTAGCCAAGGCTGGGTGTGAACCCTTTATGCCGCCATCTCTACCAGGGAAGCGCCCAGGGTGGGTAGAACCCGCAGAAGGGTTTCGAATGAGCGGAGAAAATACCGTGCTCGTAGGCCTGGAGAGGCCAGGAGCAAAGAGTGCCTTTTTTTCAAGTTGAGGCATAGGACGTACCAGGCAGCGCTGGGAACGCCAATACCAAGTCTATAGGGCTCGCGAAATGAGAGACGATCCGTACCCTGAAGGGACAGGATTTACTTTTCCATTAGATAGGCACCTCAATGCTTCGAAGAAGTAGGGTGTGACTCTCAGCAATTGACACACTTAGCCATACACGATAGGGACTTATCGTGAACAGCTTTCAAGAAACTTACATAGAATTCGATTAAACCCAACTTTGCACGTCTACATGAGCAATTAGCATAGCCGAAGCGGTTGAAGTAGTAGCACCTCCCCGGCAGTGGTACTAATGTCTTCACGCGATAGCGATACTAACACCGGTACGTACCGACTCAAGAGAACCTGTCACGGTCGAACGTAACGAAGACTGTAGGGGTGGGGGTCGAGGCCCCTCCCTGTTTTCTCTCACACGTTCTACATTGATCGCCCCATGATCGGCAATCTCTATGTAGTCCATGAGTTCCCTAGCATAAACCAGTCCTTTTACGAAGTTCAAGGTAGAGTTGGCGTCACAGTCACTGGCGAGCCATTAAGTATCTGAAGGGCACTAATCATGGCCGCCCGCCTCGGAGAGGTCCGATTCATTCCAGAGAAGGCTCCCGTCCGAGAAACAGGTCACTTTCGGCTTTCTACCAATCAAGCTAGTTAATGCTCTCCTCTGATGGATCATATTACCCTTGGCCAACATGCTGCCATCAGTGGAGCGAATAACTAGAAAGCATTTAAAGCTAGCGGGCTCGAAAGTTCCTCTCAATAGGGGTCTTAGTATGAGTCCCCCCCCCCCCGCCCAAGGCGCCTCAGGTTCGGACGTGGTGATCATGAGCTGGTAGCTTGCCGAAATGGCAGCGGACCCGTCCGTCCTCCCAGCCTCCGCGGAGGGAGAGGAACCAATATTCATCTTTGTCTTCCTGTTCTTTTCCTCTTGGGGAAGGGAGGGTGAGGAATGAACTCGCTTCTCTCCACCGCCAGAAAAAGCCTCTAGGCCAGACGGATCATCCTCAGCAAAATCTTTATCCAAGACGGAGACGGTCTTATATGTCAGAGAGCCACTAGGCAGGAGAAGAGGCCCCTCCTCTCCTTGTGAGGCCTAGAAAGGACGAGCTGCCTAAGAAGTTAGTACAGGGGTGGGCTCAGGTTCGATGTTTGGCACCGAGCCTGGGTTCATCAACCTTATCGAAAATCCTGCCGCCTGAGGCTGGGTTACCTCCGGGACCATATCCATCTCGGGGGGAGGGTGGGCTCCATGATGCCATCCCTTTCAAGGCATCACGGTCCCTTTCGGGGTACCTTTTGCCATGTATCTGGTCATCGAACCGACCTCCATCGGAGAAGAGAGGGCAGCAGGCACCCCGACCCCCTGCAAACTGTCAATGAAGGAATATAGAACTGTAAGGGGCACGAACCGGCGGGATATGCTATCCCTTGCCCCCCTAAGTGGGTTGACCCATTCGAGGGTGGGAGCGGTTAATTTTGAGCAGCCCCCTGTGATAGTAAAGGAGGGAGATGGAGTCGCCCGAGGGCGCCTCCAAAGAAGGGGGCGAGGGGGAATCCACCGCATCCCGAGGCCTAGGAGAGGAGTAAGCCTCCTCTCCGGTAGAAGAGGGGAGAGGAGGGTTGGGGGGGCTCCCGAGAAAGCACAGGGGCCACCTCCTTTTCAGAAGTGTAGCTGCCCAAGGGGCTGCTCCAAAGATGACAAAGGAGAAGCCCCTTCGCCTCATGATGAGAGGGAAACCCCTCCACCAGTCGAAGGGGTGCCTCGATTTTCCTCCTCCTCAAAGAGACAAAGGGAGGGCGAGGCCGCGCTCGGAGGCAGGTCTTCATTGCGCTTTCCCACTATTGCTCTTTGTTGTAGTCATTTATAAAAGGAGAAAAAAGAACTCATGTAAAGTTCCCGTTTGCAAAAGTTCTGTTACACTTGGTATTTTATCTTTCGCGAGGTTTACGTGCGTGATAGAAAAAGTTCGGTGAAACGAACTTAGTTTTATTTTTCCACCACGTATCACTAAAACTTTTTCATTGTGTGCAGATGTGTCGAGATTGAAGTGAAAAGAATAAAGATCTCTGCTCTCCTGCGCGCGGGCCACAACAAGTCCGACATCGCCAAGCGGCTCAACGTCAGCCGGATGACCGTCTACACATTGTAGTCGATAGGATTGAGGTGGGGCGACTGCAGCGGCCAGATGTTCTTCGACCAGAAGTTCAAGTTCTATTCCAACCAATCTCGCAGGGTCTTGGCCGTGTGGGCAGGGACACCGTCCTACTGAAAGACGTAGTCCGCCTTCCTCGGTATCTTTATCACCCATGGTAGGACTTTCGTGACCAAAATGTCTCTGTAATCGGAGGCAGTGATCCTGTAACCGGCTGCGGACCACACCGGCGGCATCTTCTCGTCATTCGAAGCAGAGCATCCTCACGGAGCCGGATGCTTGGTCGTGGACACGTAGCGGATCTTGGAGAAGGCCTGGCCGAACTTACCACGCGGTCGTTCTGCTTCTTGATACGTGGATCAACCGTGAAGGTTTGTTAACCAGAAAAAAAATCAGAATTCAATAGTTATGCCTTTTCAAGTCGTTGAGAAGGCGACCGCAGCAGTCCCGACGTTGTTCTCGCATACGGTCGGTGAGCAGAGGCCTTTACACGCACCTCAATCTCTTGCAGCCCTCCTCCTTGACGACCCTGGACACAGTGATGTTTTTCTTCTTCGCGAGCGATGTCATTTTGAACTTCGGAGAACTTTCGAACGCCTTTCTCACAGCCAAACAGTTGACAACTTGAGCTGTGCCTGAACGAGGTCAATCTTTGAGATCTTTCCCGTTCTTGAGCCTCTCTGCGATTCTTTGGACGGTCATCCGGCTGACGTTGCGCCGCTTGGCGCTGTCGGACTTGCGTCCCGTGAACTGAACAGAGATCTCGATTATTTTCGCTTCCATCTCGACACACAATGGAAAAGACGTTTTAATGACGCGTTCTCGAAAAGTAGAACTTTAAGTTTCTTCGACGGAACTTTTGCTATCGCAGACTGAAACCTCTCGAAAGATGAATAAAAAACCCGAGTGTAACAAAACTTTTACAAAACCCGCTATTTAATTAGATAGAGGTAAATGGCCATATTTTATATTTGGGGGTTTAAATTCTAAGGCGATCGGTTGGCGCCCACAACCGATGGCAGATCCCGAAAATAAATAAAACGTCAATTTAGAATATAGACAATGTCAGTCAAAAACAATAAGAAACAAAACGAACAAAAAATAACATTGTTTTCTTCTAATAAATAGTAGATTCAGTTAGATTAATTATAATTAGCCACTAGCTACAGCGAGGTGGTCAAAACAAGCTAGACCAGAGCGCTTTGGGTGTACTTACTTGTAGAGATAATGAGGCCGGTTGCTTACCTGTAGAGATAATGAGGCCGGTTACTTACCTGTAGAGATAATGGGGCCGGTTGCTTACTGTAAGGGCAGCTCAACCTAGCTGCATGATTCATCATATTTTTTGACCTATTCCGCTCGCGCGCCTACCTCGAGGCCATAATCTGCGAGCAACCTACGACTGACTCGTCTTGGAAATGTGTTAGTTCTCGCGAAAAGTACGCACACGCGCGCCGAATAACCTACTAAGCTACTATCGGAAAGCAGTGTATCTAGCCCCCGACTGCGTGACCAACGTGAAGTACGCTCCTCTAGCGAGCTCGTATAAATAGAGGTCCCCTTCCCTACTCGAGAGAGAACCGTTCTGGACATCGTTCAGCGAGGACCTTCTGCCATTATACCCTGCCAGCTTTGACGCTGATTCCTTTTGCTGCTACAACCATTTTTGCTATCTCCAGACTCGTACTGCATTCGTTCTCCGTTGGGAAGACAATTACCGTGGACTAGTTAAGGCTATCCCCTCGTCACTCTACCACCTCCACCCTTGGATACTTGGACATCGAGTCTTCAGTCACCCGTGGATCAGTCATCATCTAGACCTCTCTCTCTCTCTCTCTTTTTTTTATAACAAAAATAGAGGGAGAGGTAACGCCCCCTTGTCGCGGGAAGAGAGCTTGTGTGGACCTTGGACTTTTCGAGCTATGTCGGCGGGGGTACCTCTTCTGGGTACCCCTGGTAGGGCTTCCCTTGTCGATTTGGTCGGGAACGAGGTTCCAGACTAAGTGCGTCATTCCTTCCTTTTTCTACTCTATCCCTCTCTTTTTTTTTACTTTTATGCTATCTCCCACTCATACAAAAAGAAAAAAAAACAAAAAAAAGCCTACTCCTATCGTGTCACTCTTTCCCTTTCTTCCTCTATCTACCTATAAGGACCTGGCAGCTACCTCATGCGTCAGAAGAGAGGCTTTGGAACCTCTATAAACAACGCCAATCGACGCTCACTGGTTGCGAGAGACTAGGACTAGAGGTGTCCTAGGCGTTGGGGCACGATTAATGGGATGAGGGTAGTGCCTCGTTAACCCCTTCCCTGGCGCGTAATTATTGACCGTTGACGGGTGCTTATGGTAGCATTGGTCCGAGGTGACGGCCCTTTGTTCCCATATTGGTTGCCAGGCCAATAAAAAGCCTTGGGTCGAGTTCCTTGGTGTGGCGGGATATCCATTGAACGCTACTCCGAGATCCTGGCCGTTGTGAAGGGAACTAGTAGGAGTTTAGTACGGGGCGTGCTTCGTTGTTGTTCACCTGGTGAGAAATCGATGGCCCCTTCGGGGACCGTCAGTGCTGCTTGGTTGGGAGCCACGGCACGCCGAGGTTTGACGACTCGGTCGGACGAACAGCAGCACATGGAGCGTGCCTTCTGAAAGATCCGAAACCTCTCCGATCGATAGGCGGGAGCGACTCACGCTGGGAGAACTCACCAACCCCACTTTTTTATCATTGATTGGTCACGAGTTTTCAGAGAGAGAGAAAGCGCTCAAAATGACAGGCAAAAAAGGACCCGTTCGTCTCAAACACAACTGTGCAATATGCCAGTTAGAAAAGTGGTGCGTTGACTTTCCGGAGGGCTGCTACTCAAAATGCAGCCCTGAAAGTATCTGCACTACTTGCATATTGACGCGAGAGGTGGAAAAATTAAAAGACCTCTAAAAGAGCCTCAGAGGAGAGAGCTAAGGTCCTTGAGGGAAAGTTGGAGAAGCTCGAAGCCCTTAACGTAGCTCAGGTTCGATGCCTAGAAGAGGCGCCGCCCACTGACGTTTCGGAATCCCCTGGTAATGAAGCGGACATTCCGGCATCATCTGAGGCTAAGCCAGCTGAGGCGAGAGAGAAAGAGAAAAAGAAGAAAGGAGGAAAGGAGAAACGAAGAAAAAAAAGAAAAAGATGATAGTTGAAACAAGAGTAGAACCCAAAATAGAAGAAAAACAGATAAAGAAGAAGAAAAAGAAAGATAAGAATGTGGAGAGTAAAGAGGAAAAGGGGAGGCCTCTTCCACAAGGGAAGACCCCGTCTTCAGAGACCAAGTGTCCGAAGGTCACCCTCATTGGTGACTCGCAAACACGGGATCTGCAGCCGCTGCTAGCGGCCCGCCTTCGCACTAGCGTGAAGGTAAGCTGCCTGTCAGGACGGGGTAACCACACCATCAGAGTAGAGGCAGAGAAAGCTCAGATTTCTGAGAATTCTGTTGTTGCTCTGATGGTGAGCGGCAACGACATCTACCTCAGAGGGGGTAAAGTGGGCCTCAGTGGTAAGACCATCCAAACAGTGATGGGAGCCGTGGACGACATAGGGCTTAAAACCCGCAAATGTGTGGTGGTTGGGATGCTTCCGAGAAGAGGTCCATCCCGAACCGCTCACGAAAGAAACGTGGCAGTGAACAAAAGGTTGGCGGATCTCTGCACGGCAGAAGGAGTCTTCTTCGTGGACCCCTATCGTACCTTTATCGGTAGAGACGACCTCTACCAAAGGGACGGGGTACATCTCTCCTTTAAAGGGAAGGCCTTTCTCGCCAATCTAATTCAAGATGTCGTGGAACGCACCCAAAGGAGCGTTCGAAACAGAGCGAAAGCGGACGTGCGCCAGCATGCCCGTGTCACTCCTGGAACGACCTTCTCGGAGGTCGTCAAAAAGGGTGTGACCACGAAAACAGAGAAGCCGGGAAACGGAAGAGCGTAGGGAGTCCTACACTAGGGGACTCCCTCAAAGTTCTTCTGTTCAATGCGAGGTCAATCAGGAATAAGTTTCTTGATCTCCGTGGCCTCGTAGTAACAGAGGAACCTGAGATGGTGGCCATAACGGAGTCGTGGATAAAAACCTCAAGCCGAGATTTTGAAGGTGAATTCACGATTCCCGGTTACCAGCTCTTCCTGAAAGATAGGCCAGACAGAGAGGGTGGCGGTGTGATGTTGTATGTCAAGGATACTCTCAACTCGACGGATTGCAACATCATATCCGACCATGAACTACTAGGTGTTGACCTAGAGATAGGTCCTGCCAAATACAGGACCCTTGTGCTTTATAGACCTCCTGCCCAACTCGTTGAAAAGGACAGAGATCTGTACCAGCTACTAGGAGAACTTGTCGAAGACAGAGTGTGTATCGTCATGGGTGATTTCAACACACAAGTTGACTGGGAAACCAGAGAACCCTGTGGCGAGAACGCACTACTCCTAGAGTTCACGAACAACGAGTTCCTCACTCAATGGGTGAGAGAGCCAACGAGAGGAGACAATATCCTCGACTTGGTTTTCACCTCTGAGGATGACATCGTTGAGGACCTCTCTGTTGGCGAAGAGCTCGGTGGCAGTGACCACCGACTAATTAGATTTGTAGTCAAAGTCCCCAAGGCAGAGCCTGCAACTAGTAAATCAAGGAAACTGGATTTGAGAAGAGCAGACTTTGCAGGTCTACGCGCGGGACTGACTGACGCGAGGCTAGAAGAGTGCGATGGTGTTGAAGACTCTTGGAACAGTTTCAAAACCACATTCATGAGTCTTCAATCGCGTTTTATTCCTCTGAAATGCCCCCGTCGGTCTTCTGTTCAACCAAAGTGGTTAAATCGAGAAATCGGGCAACTGCTTAGGGAGAAGAGAAATGTGTACCGGCAATCGAAGATCTCGGGTGACTTCGACGAATACCGGAGGCTAGCCAGGAGAGTGAAGTCCAGCATAAGGGCGGCTAAGCGGTCTGAGGAACTCCGAGTGGCGAGACTCTGTAAAGAGAATCCCAAGGAGTTTTTTGGATATGTGAACAGCCGTAAACCAATCCGTCGAACGATTGGCCCTTTGAGGAATAAGGAGGGGACATTAAAGCATTCAGATGCAGAAAATGCCAACCTCCTCAACGACTACTTCTCTTCAGTGTTTACTTAAGAGGGTGGTCCCATTCCCCAGCCGACGGATTCCTACTCGGGGGAAAAGCTGGAGGCAATGGACTTCACCGAAGGAGAAATAAAGAAAAAGATCGCTGACCTAAAGACGAATAAGTCCCCTGGACCGGACGGGTTTCTACCTAAAGTGTTGAAGGAAGTGTGCGATGAAGTATCACGACATCTGTGCGCTATCTTTAACATGTCAATCCGGACCAAATGCGTTCCTAGAGACTGGCGTGAGGCGGAGGTGACTCCTATCTTCAAGAAAGGAGACCGTAACCAACCGTCGAACTACCGACCTATCAGTCTGACTTCGATAGTCGGTAAACTCATGGAAAGCATCATGGTGGACAAAGTGACGTCGTATTTAGTCAAACCTGCTACTGAGGAGTTCCCAGCACGGCTTCCGAAGGCAACGGTCATGCCTGACGAACCTTGTAGAATTCTTCCACTTTGTTTTCAGTGAGCACGATCGGGACAAGGCGGTGGATGTGGTCTACCTAGACTTTCAGAAAGCCTTTGATAAGGTACCACACCGCCGCCTTCTCCGGAAAGTGCGAGCGCTTTGGCATAGACGGAAAGGTAGCCGGCTGGATCGAGAACTGGCTAAGTGGCAGACGGCAACGGGTGGTGGTAAATGGACAGTCTTCTGAGTGGGTGCCCGTTACTAGCGGGGTGCCTCAAGGTTCTGTCCTGGGACCACTACTATTCATCATCTACGTCAACGACATGGACGGTGACATGGTTGCCAAGATTTCCAAATTTGCCGATGATACCAAGCTTGGTATGAACGTTGCAAAAGATGGAAATACTGCCCGCCTGCAGGAAGATCTTGGGAAGATTGGGGAGTGGTCGGACACGTGGCAAATGCCTTTTAACGTAGGGAAATGCAAAGTGATGCATATCGGCCACAGAAACCCCCAATCTCAGTATATCCTTAAGGGCACTGCTCTTGAATCGAGTGACACTGAGAAGGACTTAGGTGTAACAATAACTAGTGACCTCAAGTTCTCGAAACAGTGCATTGAGGCGGAGAAAAAGGCCCAAAGGATGCTAGGCTATATTAAGCGCCAGTTTGGTTATCGGAACCAGGAGATTGTACTGTGCCTGTACAACTCACTTGTCCGACCGCACCTGGAGTATGCCGTACAATTTTGGAGTCCTTCATTGCGAAAGGACATCGCGAGATTGGAACGCGTACAAGCCAGGGCAACCAAGCTGATTCCCTCTATCCGACATAAAAGTTATGAGGATAGACTAAGGGAATTAGATCTGTTCTCGCTGGAAACCCGTAGACTGCGTGGTCAGCTCATCGAAGTTTTCAAAATACTTCGAGGTTTCGACAATGTTGACTACCGGGATATTTTCACACTGAGTGAGAACAGAACGCGCAATCACGGCTTCAAACTTGAACTGAAGCGTTACAACCGCAATCTGTGTGGAAATTTTTTCACTTACAGTATCTGCGGTATGTGGAACGCACTTCCAGTAGAAGTTGTCAACAGTGAATCTGTTGACCAGTTCAAGTCAAGGCTAGACAAAGTCTTGAAAAGTGGCCGTTTAGGGACACAAAACAATTGAGCAGCCTTGTGCCCGCTCAATTGCTAGTCCAAAGGTACCCTCTTTGAATGGACCGCAAGGTCTCCTAGGGTACCTTCTTTCCTTGTTGTTACTCCTTGTTGTTACCTCATTCATCCTCTAGATCGCGCCGCCCGTGGGTCCTGCGCCATCTCGATCATCTACTCCACCCGTTGGTCTCTGGTCATCTCAATCGTCACCACCCATGTGTTCTTCGTCCCTTGTATTTCCGTCACCTGGGTGTCGCTCCATTGCTTTCATATCGGGTATCTGGAATATTTCTTTCGTCTTACGCCCTTTAATTTCTTAAGTGCTCGTGTCAACACTCATTGCTTTTGTGTGAAGGACGAAGGACGGGGGAGTTATTCTTTTATACCTCTTACCTAAGTAATGTAGTTAATTATTTTTAACGACGCGTGTCGTTTCGCCGTAAAGTGCTTATCTTTTTAATATCTCTTATTATACGCGGGTTTTATTTAATGACGACGTGTTGTCGTTAGGTGGTTTCGAAGTTTGTGACTTTTTATTATTTTTAGTACCCTATTGTACTCCATTGACAGGTTATTTTTCCTTTTTGTAAATAATACGGTTGAATTTTCCTGTGTATTTATTTTACCCTTGCGGATATTTGAGCACTCTCCTGGTAACCTTTTTGGTAACCTTTCTTTAGTGTGTATTTTAGGGCCGAGAGAACAGAATTCCTCGTTTGCCCTCACACTTACCTGTAGAGATAATGAGGCCGGTTGCTTACCTGTGAGAGATAATGGGGCCGGTTGCTTACCTGTAGAGATAATGGGGCCGGTTGCTTGCTATGATCGCGACCGGGATGTCGTTCACTTGGTTATTCAGCAACTGAAAGAAGCGGACAAAAAGACGCCTCTTACTCAGGGTGATCGACTAAATGCACCTACCAACAGGTTCAAGCGTGACCAGAACCCGCATCCCTAAACTACTCTTTCGTTCTTACAGAAACTCCTCTCAACAGTTTTCTCAAAAATGTCTTAATGCTTCCCCACCCCACAAGTTTCTCGACTAGTGGGATAGGAACGGAAGAAAAAGGGGGAGGGGAAGAGACCAATAAAAAGGATAGGGAGGGAGGTGAAAAAGCCCAAGGATGGAGAGGCACAACGGGCGCTGACTTGAGCCCCCCCCCCCACCGTTTTCGCCAAGGGGGCCCGGCCTCACTGACTGAGTTTCTTATTGTTCGATGCTTACCATGATCATCTCTTCATTCACAAAAGTTCTAAAACCTATAAAATTATTTACTTAAAACTAAAAAGTAGAACCTCTCGAGGAAATCTCCACCAAGGAACATATAATACTTGGATCCCGGTACATTTTGAGTTCTCTTTAAGGCTAATTATAAATCCGAAATATGTAACAAAAATAGATCTGAATAACGGGTAAAAATCCCTCTATCGTATCTGAACAATTCCCCGCATTTGAAAATAAACCCACGCGGGGAGACAAGTAATTGGGGTACTTGAAAGCCCTATGACTTCGAGAATGAACCTCAGAAACACCCCTGGGACATCTCGATCACAGGTTGCCCATAAACATTGAAACTTGGTGGGAGAGGAGGGCAGGGATTAATCTGCAGTGGATGTATAAGTGAAGGTAAGGCATTGGTGCTGTGGCAACGCACTTTCATAAGGGTTATAATCGTGATAATAATGATAAATAGATACCGGAATGATTACTGATTTAAGTTAATAGGGGGTGTTGGATCATCTCTTATACCTGACCATATGCCGAAGACCACCCAGTAGAAGGTCAAGAAATTTCATAATGACCCGTTCATAATATCAAGTAATTCAAATTGCGAGAGAAGAGAAGTTTCGACGGAGAAAGATGGCATCCTTGATAAGGTATACGACCGCTCTCACCCTTTCATTTCATTAAGGGTCTGTTAAGAACTTTTTGCGCAATCGGCCATTTGGAGAATAGGGTAAAGGGATGAACAACCAAAATTCAATTATTATTCTAGTATATTTCACCCTCTGGCAGAAAATGTTGAAGGATAACGCTCAATACCCCAATAAAATTTTAGAAACTCAACCTAGACTGTCTTTTCCATTAAACTGTGCCGCTACCAGAAAATGAGCAATGGGACTCGAAACGGGACTTAAAAACTTCTTAGTGGATTTAAAACTGAGGCGTCTGCGCTTCAAACAAATAATTTGATGAACGAAATAGTCGAGCAAACATGCAAATCTTGAGTGAAATGAAGTAAAAAACTATACGCTCCAGCTCTTCATTATAAGAACCTTAAAATCCGAAAGTTATATTTTCATCAAGTTGTTTATAGAAATCCAAGTACAAATTTATTTGGTCGGACATCCACAGGAAAGAACAAACCCCACTCGCTACAAGTGGTGACCCCGGAGTGACATAAAAATTAAAAAATCATCATCATCGATCGCAGTGACTCGAAAAATCAAAAATCTTATCATCATACGAAACCATCGCAACTAAGTACAACCATGAACTCCATCCAACCTTTCATCAAGGAACCACATTCATCTCGCCGAAGCACCAGCTCAACGTCCGCGACGCGCAACTCTCACCGAAACACCAACTCGATTCAACGGGACGCTCAACGTGCGCGACGCGCAACTCTCCCACCCTCAATTGCACCACTCCCTAGTAAGTGACACAAATTGGACAATTCAACTTAAGCCGCAGATATGGTCGCCAAACCCCTATCTAGCCGATTTGCTAGATCATTGAATTATCTGTGCGCTGAAGCGCAAATTATAATTTATTCACTCGCACTCACATAGTGATATGGAAACGTGCCATGTCGCTAAAGCGACATGCTTCTCATCTAAGAAACAGACTAGCTTAGTAAACTTGAAAATGTACAAGCTATGCAACGCGTATAGTTTTTTACTTCATTTCACTCAAGATTTGCAAGTTTGCTCGACTATTTCGTTCATCATATTATTTACTTAAGTTAACTAATTATTTTTCAAATTCACTTTATTCACGTCTACTCTCATTGTATTATTAAGAGGAAATGTGTGCACTCAATCCCCATTTTTGTTCCATCTATGTACGTTCACAACTGTAATGACACACGCGCGTTCATGTGATCTACACCTGGACAAAAATTACCTCCTTACCACCGACTTTCAAAGTTTATCGCTTGAGATTTCAGTGTGTATCATTTGTATGGGCTTCATCGTGTAAATGTCGACTTAATTATTATCATTCACCTTGTACAAATTTGACCTCAATATTCTGTATAAGCATTTTAATCATCATTCTACTTTATTAATGCTTGATGTGTCGAATTGATATTTAGTTCACAAGAACTAATATAATTTATACTCGTGTATTATTTTAACCAACGAATTAGTGTTATCATGTAAATACTGATTTAATTATTACTACGCACTCTGTACCAATTTGACATAAATATTCTCTATAAATATTTTAATCATCATTTTACTTTAATGATATTTGATGCATTGAATTAACATTTTGTTCACAAGAACTAATGTCATTTATACTCATGTATCATTTTAACCAGCGAATAATTGTACATCTTACCGTATACTTTTATTATTCTATTTCACATGTTGATGAATCTTCATCATTGTATTTTTAACTGAGAGATTAATTCCGATTGAATTATATCATTGTTTTGATTCGAATGCTCTTAATTATTGCTATTTTCAACTTATTTCATAATTTTATATCTTGAATGTACCACACAAATGTTACTACATTGGTTAAATCAGAAGGCTGGGTGTTCTTTGTAGTGATCATGTACACAAAAGTTGTAACATTCATATACACGTTCTTTCTTACACTTAGACATCGCCCTATAACCAGTATTTATTGGCCCTTGACCTCTAACACCAATAATTCTGTTTTTCAATTCCCCTCGAGAGTCTGTGTTAAGTTAACACGACCTCGCTCCCTCTCTCTCTCCCCTCGTTCTCTTTCTCTCTCTCCCATGATCGTGCTCACCTTGTATAAAACAAGAGAGATTATGCTCGTGAACCCAGATCAGCCTTAGAAACAATCGAGGACACTTCTTCATCGTTGTGATCCGTTCCACTTCGGTGGATGGATTCACCAAGCTCCTGCCCCTCATTATAAGAACCTCAAATTTCGAAATAAAGTTATATTTTCATCAAATTGTTTATAGAAATGCAAGTACGAATTTATTTGGGTCGAACCCCTCTCGCTACATATATATATATATATATATATATATATATATATATATATATATATATATATATATATATATATAGGTTCACGAATGCATCCGTTATCAAAAAGTGTATTATAATTCCTACATCAACCGTGCTTTCACCCATTGCTCCACATGGAAAGAAACACGACAAACTTGAGCGTGCTATACAACAAGTAGTCGTGAATAACTGTTTTACAAACGGCCACATACACACCGGTATACGTAAGAAGATGGTATACGTCACCTACAAGCAGTAGCAATCAGTAAGACGAAAGAAACACTATTAAACTATACTATAAGAACATTATGAGAACAGCGTACAAAACGGATGAAAGAGTAATGAAGAAAATCATAAACAGAGGAGTAGTAAAACTATCACAAAATGAAAACAATGTATCACTCATATTCTACTACAATAGTCAGTCGAAGATAATACCGAAATCCTAGCACATGCCCAGAACAGCCGACAGCTACTTATATTAGAAGACATATATAAAAGAAAAACAGCCCAAATTGAATACGCAAACAAACATACAATTCACTCTGCCTTCCTCACGTCCCCGCGCCACGAATAATAATCCCTGCCCATCTTAATCCTGTGTCTATTATAGATTAACCATTTAGGGCAATTTCAATCCTCATTTGAATGTACCCTTTTGTGTTTAAGAATTTCCATTCCCTATAAGAATGTTCACATATTTGTTAACATCTAAATAACGATGTATATAAAGTTCTGTCTTCAATTCTTCAAGTTACAAATATCAACATTTGATAATGATACAGGTGTGTATCGAAACGCGTCAAGCCAATACATATTTTGTTTTGTTCAGTGAACTAGTTTCCTAACTTCGTTCGTTACCACTTTTATAATGAATTTTGGCAAACTTATCCACGAGTTAACTCACGACCAAAAGCGAATATAAGACAAATCGAGACGAAAAAAGAAAATAATAATTAACGCTAAATTCGCAGTCGCCTTCAATAAAATATGTTACGAAGAGAGTATACTGCCCAACTATATATATATATATATATATATATATATATATATATATATATATATGAACAAATGTTTTGAGACTACTATATGCTTTGATTTTATCTAAGAAAATTAATAGAACTAATCAAGCGTTACATTTTGCTTTAGTATGTTTGTATCATAATTTGAAGGCGAAATATACACAAATTTAGAACTCAAACCCATTTTATTAATATGTAGATAAGAGTCAGATTGATGCCCGCCGTCAGTATTTACAATGATGTCCTTAGTTCTTCAGGACTGCTTCAATTCGATTCGGATTGCTGGAGACCAAAGTTGGGATAATATCTTGAAATCTTGACTGAAATTACCCCATTTTTGTTCAATCAGCACCCGCAACTGTTCACACATGGATGGCTTCTGTTTATCAACCGTCATTTGATTACAAGAGCCAATACCAACAAGATTTTCTAATTTCTTTAGTTGATTTAGGACCATTTTGATGTTCTGAATCCAATTTCAGATAAACCTTTTGATTTATCTCCACATGATGTTTTTACGGGTTTTTTATGTACGGATATTTCCTATTTATATAATACAAAAATCTTTCTTTTTCCTTTAAATAAACGAATTCTGAAGAATTTACTTGCGGCAATGACTAACTGGTATTTTTCTTTTGCAGTTTCATAAAGCGTGTTTACCATGCTTATTCAGTATGAAACCTGGACCCCACAAATGGCATGAAAGACATGGACCGAATATCTCCTTCATTGGACCAATCAAGAGAAGAGTTGTCTGAAGTTTGTAATTTGACTGGGATCAACAGAAAGAACCGGAACAACCTTAAGTATCCTGATCTTCAATCAACACGCCGATCGTTTGCTCATTGTGATGAAATTCCTGACATTAGTGACGAAGATTCCTCTAGCGTTGAAGAAAATGAAGGTGTTCTTTACGATGATACTCCACATCCTTTTCCCCCAAAGAGCTAAATGATCTAGTTCGCGATCACATCTTGTTAAAGTCTTCTGCCGAACTGTTGGCATTCAGATTGAGAAAAAGAACTCTCTGACAGTACTCGCATCACCTTCTACCGCAACAGACATCAAGAAGATCTCCGTTTTTTGTCTGAAGAGAAAGACTTGGTTGTACTCTCTCTAAGAGATGTTGAACAGCTTCTGCAACTTCAGCTTGGAGTGCAATAGACCAACCCGTTCATTGACAGCAAGAAGCGATCGCTGAATTATGTTCTGCTGCACAACGGTAACCAGTTTGCCTCTGTACTCCTCACTCACTCGACTGCACTGAAGAAGTATGAATCGGTGAAGTACGTGCTGGAGAAAATTCGTTATGATCAGCATGAATGGTTGATTTGTGTTGACCTGAAGATGGTGAACTTTTTGTTGGGACAAGTTTGTGTTCACCAATTACCCGTGCTTTCCGTGAATGTGGGATAATAGGGACCGAGTTCAGCATTACACGAAGGAGTAGCATGTACGGGAGGAATTGGTGCCTTGCAGAACAAGGAACTTCATAAGCAAACTTCTGGTGGACAGATACAGGATACTCTTTCTACCACTTCACATCAAGCTCGGCTTGATCAAACAGCTTACCAAAGCTTTGGACAAGGATGGTGGTTGCTTCACTTACTTGTGCCATGCTTTTCTAGAATTGACTATGGAGAAGTTGAAAGCTGGCATCTTTGACAGTCAACTCCGTCAGCTCATCAGAGAGCAAGAATTTAAAAACTCAATGAACGAAGTGGAAATGTAAGCGTACAAGGCACAGAAACCTCGGATGCAACATGAACATCAAAATGCATTACTTATTCTTACATATGGATCGGTTTCCTAAGAATTTGAGATCAATGAAAGACGATCAGGGGGGGGGGGGGAGATTCTATCAGGAAATGAAAGAAATGGAGACCAGGTATCAGAGACGCTGGGATGCAGTCATGATGGCTAATTACTGTTTTATTTTGAAGAGAGACAACTTTACCGCTGAACATTTAGGAGTTCGAAGAAACGGAAGTTAAACCCTGAATTCTGAACAATGATGACCTAATATCCAATTTATGTACATGTACTTAGCTTTATTAATGTTTATTTACTATTGAATGCACACTAATAAATTTTTGTAGCATTTAATTAATAAATTGTTTTAGAAAACATGTTTTTTTATCTTAAAAACTTATTTCGGATTAGAAATATTAACAAAAATCAAACGAAAATTTCACAAAAATGTAATTTTAGGAAATTAGATAAATTCAGGGTCGTAAACTATTTATTTGCATATCATTAATGAATATAACAGTGAAATAAGGAATAAATAGCAATAGGTTATGCCCCAAACAATCAACAAGAATTAGTCAAATTTGCAAAAACATGTAACATCAGCAACACATAACATAAAAGCTCTGTGAAAATTACACCAACACCAAATTGACATTTTCACTAACAAACACCCCATACTGATACCAGGATTTCATACATTTCAATAGCATCGCAATTTTACATATCTCAAAAAAAGTTATAAGGAACTTGTACTTTCATTTTGATTTCCAAACAGTTATAAGGAACTTGTACTTTCATTTTGATTTCCAAAAAGTTATAGGGAACTTTTACTTTCATTTTGCTTTCAAGATCTATTGGACACATGCCTCCAAACTTTGGGCCGCTGCTGTAAATGCAACAACTTTTTTTAAATGTGTAACAGCCTAAATGATAAAATTAACCAACGGGAAATTAAAGAAGATATATAAGTTGGGGGATGGGGGTGCTTTCGGTCTCCAAAGTTGCATGTGCACTCATAAATATACATATCTGATGGGTCCGTTGTTTAGATTCAGGGTTAAGGTAGTTTTTCATAATTATCTACCATCAAACTAAAAGTTCAAATCGAATTATGAAAAACAACCCGACACCTACCTCTGACCCAAAACAACCGGCTCATCTGAGATATCTATGAGTACACGCATGCAACTTAAGGGACTGGGAGCTTCACCTCTAAATAATGCTCGTATATATTGGAAGGACCATAAGGTTCAATGTAATGGTTGCTTAGACTAAGTTGCTTCCTTTCTAAGAATAAAAATCTGTTTTCAATCAATTTCGGAGAATTCATTCGCGAGTTTAATTAAGACCGGTTTGTAACAAAACTTGTGATCTATTTGTGACGATCCTTAAGGGAGATCCATTGTGAAATCTTTTTAAAAGATTAAATAATGCTTAATTGTTGTGGTTGTTCTTCCCCAAATATTATATGAACATTTGAATGGAATCCCTAAACGGCAATAATTATTTATTGATTTTGTCTCCGAATTTGGCTCAACGAGATACCCTAATTATAAGCGAGCATAATAGAGCCATAACAGATCTTCAGATGTCGAAAGGAGAAATTCAAATAATTGTTTCCACGTTTGAGAGAGAGAGGAAGAATGACTGGCATATATTTTATTGTTACCACACGGAATTCACTTAGAAATTCTGTCCGGTCATTCGAAGAGGTACTCGATTACACTTCTATGATACTACAAATTTTCTAACTTGTAATATTTAATCATAATAATCATATTGAATACGTTTCTGCTATATTACTCATATAGGTGGAGATCCTAATATTTGCAGGTGGTGTCAATAAAAACTGTAAAAATCTTCAGATAATCTCTGACATTTTTATTTTGGCGTAAATTTAATAAAATATTATTTATCATTTGCATTAACATACTTGGAGCTGCAAACTTAGTAAAATTATTTGGGTACTGATATTAAATAAACCTACCAAGTAGAGATAGAATTTATTTTTAGAGCTCATCTGGCGACTGCCTACTAGAGCAAAAGTTGACGTAATCATGTTACAGCCTAATATTACTAGTCTAGATTAAAAAAAAACATGTAAAAACAAATAAAAACATGATAAGCAAAGAAGAAACAAGATGGAAGCGCGCTCAGACGTCGGGGGTAAGCTCGCCTCCCCACGGCGCAGGAACATGCGAACTACAACATAAGTCAAATAAAGTGGAGGAGGCCGGCCTCCTCCAAAAAGTCGTATAGCCCAAGGGTCTCTGTGCACGAACCAGGCCCAAGTGCAAGGGACAAGCGGTAGCGACCCCGCTCGTCCCGGTACCAGGACAGGTAAAGTGCGCGAAGATTACCCAGACTGGTACATTTAACAATAATGTGCCGAACACTCTGGGGGACAACGCAATCGTCGCAATAAGGCGCAGGTGAGCGCTCCATCAAATGGCGGTGCGTCCCGCGAGTGTCCAATTCGGAGCCACAGAAAGCAACCTGAAGCTGTCGCGGCATTGAGGGGTAGGTCCAAGGGAACAGTCGCGGCGCAATGGCACGAAACTTTAGGTTCCCCTTGCCCGTTTCCCATCTTCTTTGCTAAGCAGCCCGTATTCCTTCCATGTAATCGGTGCGAGGAAGAGCGAAACGCTGGTCTGGTCGCCCAGTCCTCGCGGACTCTTTGGTGGGCTCATTCTCCGCAATTCGTACATGACCAGGAGAAGATAATCTCGACATCCGTCGGCTCGCCAAAACCGTGGCGTCACGGATATCGCGAACCAGGGGATGCGGAGATTCCAATGCCCCGAGACCACTCAGGGCGCTTTGTGAGTCGCTATAAATCACAATCCGGTCTCCGAACCGGGCACGTCGCGTTATCTCCCGTACCCAGCGGTGTATTGCAACCAGCTCGGCCGCGAAGACAGGTGATATTGAGAAAAGAAAAGATTCTATTCATAAAGGATACTTTTGTGAACTATTAATGAGATTGCATAGAATATACCTCGCCACGACATCAACATACAACAGATGCAACCAAAGCCAAGACAAACATATGTAGAACATCTACAAATAGACTTCTCAAACCTCACACAATCACGCGCACACCCAATATATCCTCTCATAGGAAACTGTGGACGCACTCAGGGACCATAGTGGCCTCACTAGGGGCACGCCCACCTCGCAGATGAGAGGGAGGTTGTCTAAACCTCTAATTACTGTTGTGGTTTATATAGTTTTGCATTGGTCATAATTTTACTCGTTAAAATGTTTGAGGTAGATAAGTTTATTTCTTATCTCATTTAAATCGTTGAGCAAAAGTGAAATGATACAGGTAGTCAAATCCATTGAGATAAATATTCCTAAATCCCGAAAGAGAAGACTCCAGATGCTATTTGCTCACAGAGGATCTTCTGAAAGAGGCAATTATGCCTGTGCTTCCAGAGTTTTGAAATCAGAGTTATTCTTCTCTTAGGTGGATTGCCTCTCATGGCTACCTGCTCCACCTACCCGTCCCCACCGTGATGCCCAGTGGAGGTTCCTCCCGAGTGAAAAATGTTAGCTTTAAAAAGAATCCGGACGGAGATTCGAACTGCTGACCCAACGATTGCCGAGCAAGCGTGCTAACCACTATACTAGCCGGGCGGCTAGGATTCAATGAGGATAATTCAAATTGGTCTGGTGAATCACAGTCCGACGACCTAACAAGAAGAGAATAAACCTTATGAGTTAGAAATTAGGTTCTAATGAATGCATAGTAATAGGACTAGAATAAATACTTTTGCTGAGAGTTTAACTCTGAAGTCTCGGAAAGGGGTAACTATTCCGCCAAATATTGATGAGGCAGACCCAAGGACCTATTACAGGACATTTGAGAAGAAAGCCGATATGTTTAGATAGACTAGAGATTTATGGCTTGATTCATTTGCTCATAGTTTAAAAGTTAAAGGCATAAGATGCGTTCATCATCATCATCATCATCACTAACTATATAATTTAAGAAAGGGATTTTTTGGAGTATTTGAATAATAATTTCATCTTAGTTTGGTTATGACTTATGTTTTTTATCAAAGTTATTTCTAATAATTCTTTTATAATATCAAAAAACCAAAATGGTGAAGTTCAGAAATAAATATAAGGATCGAAATTTTGTGAATTTTTTAAAACCCAAAGAATTACAAATGGTAGGGTTCATAAAATTGATTTTTATATATCTTCTTCTATAACTATATTTTAGCAACGTGTTATTTTGAAAGGGGGGAAATTTAGTTTAGAGTTCCTTTTTAAAATTATTATTATTGGCGAAGTTCAGGAAATTTATAAAAATTTAACCATGGCTGCTTTTTTAAAAAAATTTAATCTTAGTAGCGAAGCGCTAGCTCCCCCCGTAGAGCGGAGTGGCGAAGCCATTGCCTGGTTGACCTATTATTTGAAAACAAAATTTAAAAATTAAGTCGGGTATTTTAAGTCAATTTCAGGAAATAACAGAAAAAATAAGAAAAGATTTAGGTATAAAATAGAAATTCGATAGTTCATGTGTTATCTATATACTTAAGTTAGAAAGGAACGTAGAAATATGGTTGAAAGTTTCAAATGCTATTTCGTTAGGCAGACGCAAAAAAGAAGAATTTTTGTTTTAGTCATTCATGCAGAAAATGTCGCCAGATGTCCAGACTTATTTAGACCGAAATAAAAGTCATAGATCTAATTGAAGCGGTAGAGATGGTTTGTTTTTAATTAATTCCAAGAAAGGAATAGGAAAAAAATTTACAAAGGAGAGACATATACAAAAATATTGTCTCTTACTTAAGAAAAAGGAGAGTATTGAAGTGAACTGTGGAAGGACAGATTTTGAGTCGGTTGAACAAGAGTCCCGCGACATTAAAATAGGACTAGTTCGAGGCAATTCTTCCATTGCTGATTTTGTTTATAAAAGTAGCCTATGAGGAGGTGAAGGTATAAATTTAGTCTAACTTCGCGAAGCTCTGTGAAGATTGCTGCTGTCATGCTTACCAGAGAATACGTTCAAATTAGAGGTATTAACGAGAATAAAAAGATCCCTTGATTTGGGGAATGGATATTATACCTTTGGTGTATATGATTCATTGCCAGGGGGTTTTATCCTACCAAATCTTATGGTCGTAGAAGAGTACTTATCAAAGGATTGCGAGGAAATAGAAGATAAGGCGATAGATTTTTCCCGTTCCTTTACAGTAACCATATCGATCATTAAGGCTGGGGAAAGGATTAGGTGCCATGTCTTTTGCGACCGAAATTGTGGAAGAAACAAGGTCTGCTGACCAAAGTCACGTGCTCTCACTTATTCTGATTTATGACCTTACGACCTTCAATAATTCCAGGACTAACTTAGAGAGGACCTTGGCAATTATATGAATCCAAAGAGTATGCAAGATAACATAAGGGGTCCAAACTTCGTTAGAATCGGCCGAATAGTTATGATGTTATTGCCAAAACCAAATCATTCCCGGGCTAACCTGGGGAGGACCTTGGCAATTATATCATTCAAAGGAGAATGTAAAACATAAGGGTTTCAAATTTCGTTAGAATCGCTGAATAGTTACAATGGTATTACTATCCCTCCAAAAAAGCAAAACGAGGACCGACCTACATAGTGAGATATAGAGTCGCCTGCGAGTAAAAATGGGTGAAGACCACTTAGATTCCTTGTCGGAGAGAAACATGTAATGATGTCTATCAGCAAAATGACAGGATGAATTTACCCTTTGAATGATAGATTGAGATGGACGGGGAATATTCAACGAACAAATGGAAGGATGTTTCTTTGCGCGAGTTAGCGTCGGGAGACAATGAGAAGAATTCAGATTTAGAAGAAACTAGCAGAAAAATCTCACAGGTGAAGGTGGTATGAATTCGACGGCCTTGGAGGCCTAAAAGGTATTGTTATTGAAGTGGGTAAAGAAAGGAATGACACGTGTGAGAATGTGGCTCAGTTTGTGGATCTGAATGGTCAACGAGGAATTTGTAAAGAAATTTTGTCCCATTTGGGTGAGAATGTTGTTAAACCCGAGAAGGAAACTCGTACCTTATCAATTAAACAAAGGAATTATAAAAATCAGGATAAAAGTTTCGAGAAAGTAGGGAATGAGGCTATTTATTCCTCTTACTAAGGCATATACAGTACCGTTCTAACAAATCAGAAGCCTGTATTTTATCACAACTTGTTCCGGAGAAATCCAGGTTTCAAGAATTGGTCTACAATAACCTACAGGTATAAACTAAGTATCGGTAAAGATTTTGCAAATTTGGATGAATAAAACGAAGGTTATCAGAAGATAAACCATTTACTATAAGAAAAATGGCGTCCAAAATTATCCGAACGACATGGATGAAAATTTCTATTGTACAGGGTGGTCCGAAAATCTTGTCACCACCTGTAAATATTGCTTTAATTTTCTATTTCAGATGACTGGCACAAATTGGAAGAGAGTCTGAGTGCAAGTGTGTGGGCACATAATGTAGTACATTTTGGAAAAACCATGGATGATGTGCGACATGACTTCACTGCAAGATTCGGCAGACAATAAAACTAATACAGTGTTTGATATTATTATATATAGTTTATACAGTTACTTTTCAGGAGGGGGTGAAAAGACTTACGGACCAACCTGTACAAGTGTTAAGTATTTACGGTAGAGTCATTGGTTCTTGATGATGCTTTGACATCTGCCACAAGAACAAACCAACTGTGACATTCTTACGCAGTAAATTTGCCCCATTCATTCGAAGAATTTCCCAGAGTTCTGAAGCTGTTTTTGGATTCCTTGCTTTCGACCTCTTTCCGAATGTCGTCCAAACATTTGCAACGGGACTCAGCTGCGGACACCGGGAAGGCCAGTTCATAACAGTGATGACCAGGAAGGTCTTCACCAACTTGGCTGTGTGGGAGGGAGGCGGGCATTATCCTCTTGAAAATTTCAGAGTAGGAGTCGGAGGCTCGCAGGTGGGGTAAAGCATGCATGCTGTCGCAACAATTCAATGTGACCCGTACGGCAAAAGAGATTTGAATGGGAAAGCGATCGATACAATGGAGATCATCAACCACCTCCCACCCAAATTCTGAGTGTGCATCCTGAGAACAGAATGCAAGAAAATGAAGTGGTTCTGGGAGAGTGGTGTATGAACTCATCAACATTAAAGATTAATTTCCTCCACTTCGATCAGACAATTCCTTCGAGCAAAATGCCCTCCATGCCCATTTAGGAGGCGCTGCGAAGGCCTTCTTCGAAGAGAAGACACCCACTAGGATGGCTATATGGCCTTCTGAGACAGACCTCCGAGGGCTATTAGCCTTGAAATGCGATGATACCTTCGAGGGCTTAGCGGAGAAGGTCCAACTCGGAACGCGAATGTTTATCTTCTTATGCCTCGTACCCTACTGCTGGTGCAGTTGAGGCCGGGGAAATGCGACCACCAGGAGGGGCCCGTCCAGTTTCCGGCATGGGTGACAGAGCTGAGGTTCCCTCGGTGTTGCCCTCGTTTCGCGAGACAGTCTTAGAAGTGAACAGGGTAGTTACCACTTCTACCATTCTGGACTTTTCAAGCGACTGGGGGGTGGTAGTGGTCAATGTTTCCCTCGAAGTTGCCTCGTTGGGGGAATGGAAGTTCCGAGATTGGCAGTAGAAGGGAATGGATCGCGTTATTTAAGTTACCAGATGGAGTTTGGTTTTGATGGGGAGGGGGAGGAAGAACCTACAGAAGGGTACGCAATGCCTCCGCGATAACGGCACGAAGGGGCCTCACACGATAGTAATAACAGATAGCTTTGCACCCGCTCAGGGAAACTGTCTCGGTGAAACGTGACGAGCAGTTGGAGTAATATGTTTAAAACAACAAAGGAAACAAGCATAAACAAAAGGAAGAAGGAGGCGCGCTCCAGCGTTGAAGGGCGCCCCCACCCCCCGGCGCCAGAACATGAACCCAAAACCAAAAAAAGGCCAGCATCCTCCAGAAGGTCCAGTGGTAGACATCTGTATGCACGAAGCTGTCCCGAGTACTAGGGACAAGTGGTAGTGACCCCGGATAGAGTCGCCAGAGGGGCGAAGGAGTTATATCCTCACCTGGTTCTTGAGGTAGAGGGGAAAATCCCTGCTTCATCGGCGGAGGGGGCCAAGGGGAGACACCTATGCAAGTTAAAAGTGGTTGGAGGAGCTCTCCGCCAGTTTAAGGGATGCCTTAAATCCTCCACCTCCCGGACACCAAGGTGGAGCGAGTCCAAGCTTAGAGATGGAGTTCCTCCCGAGCAGATTCCAGTATTTACTCCTGTTGTGGCAATGGTGCAGTGGAAAAGAGAAAAGGGAGGCGGGGAGAAAGATATTATGTCCTCCCAATGCTTTGGGAGTATTTTTTTATTTTAGGTTCTTCTCTGGCGGTTGCTAACAATGGCACAGCCGCCGAAACTAAAAACAAGCCTATTTCTTGACTAAATTAAAATATAACAGAAAACTACAAAACAGTAAACCAAAACAAACAAAAAAGAAAAGAAAAACGCTACCCAGAATTACCCATAGGATCAAAAACATCCAGATTGTATGTTGTTCCATAGGGTATATGGGAGAGTCAGGAGAAGATGTAATTGGAAGGGGTAGAGAAGAGGACAATTTTAGAAAAGAGGCTGCATAAAGTCACCAGGAGATCGTACTAGCTTCCCCAGAACTTGACCAAAGAGTTGGAAGTTCACTAAATGAACAAAGCCTTAATTGCAAACATTGGGGCCACGAGGGCGTGCCTGCCCTTCAGGTGCAACGTATAGCAGCTCCGCCTTGTGAAGGGTATGAGGTGCCATTCAAAGGGTAGAGAAGAGGATATTCATGAAAAGGGTGAATAAAAAGAGCGGGGGAGGTGGGAGTACAGTCGTCGAATAAACAGTGCCAATTTAACAATAAATAAAGAAACAACAGCAATCTTGATAACTACATAAAAACAAATCGATTAAAAGGCGTTTAATCAACAATTTTAAAAAAATAAACAGTATGGGGGAGTCTTTACTGGGGCGAGATGCATCGAAATCAAATATAAATAAAAACATTTATTCAATTATTGAAGGGTTAGAAAAGGACTAAGTATATATAGACCCGCTCGCTAATCTTACTAGAGGAATTATTGGGAAACAAAAGCAATACAAGTGAAATATGGTACAGGTGAAATGAGGTATAACGCTATGAAATACAGACGAAATGCAATAAGAAAGATATATATGTTTCTACCTCGAGTGTTCCCGTTACTTTCTGACACGCGAGATGCAAAGGGATCTCAAGTTAGGCGGCCCAAACGTAGGCATAAATAATATTAACTTGCTCGTTACTTATGCAAAGTGTGGATAAAAACCCTCATTGATCTCCCTGGTAAATAAATCCCCCCTTTTCTGCCTTTTTAACGTTTCGCCTTATCTGTTTCTAATTCCATTCTCTTTTTGTCGAGGAAGTATGGCGGGATTACCTTTCAGTACTCTATATAAGACCAATTTGGCCGTGTAAAGGGGAGCTGATTTCGTGGGGGGGGGGGGGCAACTTCAGGTCGGTTTTTCAACTCCCAGATTCCAAACGCTGCACGTAATTTCCTCTTTCGGGTACGCGGAATGTCTGCCACAAGTCTTCACTCCACAATTATTTATCTAGTGCCATCTTGTTACAGACTTTCTGGCGGAGAAAAAGAAAGACCAAACTGGCCCTATCTTTATCAATCTTTACGGTGTCGTGTTGATGTCGGGTCTGACATCTGAAGCTAAGTAAAACAAACAACGCCACTACAAGATTTCCATGGATGACTACCAAAGGCGCCTCTGCTACCTGACCTTCTTCCATGGGCGACGACTTGGCCGAGTGGGAAACATTGCGTCCAATTTGGGCAAAGTTGTTACATCGGGTGTGTAGTTTTCGCATGGTGACCATTTTGGTTCCACTTCGCGAAGGATGTCAGGCACTGTAAATACTGGTGGTTCCGAGCCCACGTTAATCAGTAGGCCCCCTTTGAAAAATAAAAGGATTCCAAACGAGTGACGATCGGTGGTTAAACATCTGCCATTTATTTTTCCTCAACCATCTTTTACCAATTCCTCACTACCATTCTGACGGTTATTCCTTCGTTGTTGCCCCCCCCTCCTCACTTTAATTCAACACAAATAACAAACCCATAAAACCTAAAGATTATTTTATTACAAAAACCAATGAGGGCATCTCTCTCAGAAATTTTTTAATGACATCTGTAGTGAAAAGAGGAAGTGAAAATGTGTGGATATACATATAGCCGCAGGTACAGGATGTTGGGGTCGGTAGGGAATGTAATCTTATAGATATAACAATTTTTACTTTTGAAATCGATCGTCTGCCACCAATTAAGAAAATGGATTCATAGATTAAGGGATGAAATTAAGAATGTGTTGAAGGTCATGGTTGGAAAAGCTTAGTGAGGTGAGTAACAGAAGCACTTGGGCACGGAGTGAAACGCTCACTCGACAAAGGCGGATCTTGCAAGGTTAAGAAAGAATGGAGAAGGTCTGTAAGTATTTTGAAGATTTGCAATTTATCTGATCACAAAGCTATATTTCTATATTTGATTGGTATAGAGAAAGTGAGCCCCTTCCCCCCTTGTTCATATCCTACAGCTACTCCTTTGAAAATCACTACTGGAAACGCCAGTTTCCTTTCACAACAGAGATAAACGAATAAAAGGACAGAGTGGTAGCAGGGTTGGCAAATAAAAAAAAACAGCCCTAAAAAACCCGGGTTTTATTCCCGTTTTTTGGCGGCTATTTCAAGTGAAATTTGAAAAAACCCGGTTTTTTTTCAGAATTACACGTTTTTTAATAAATGAATGCTACTTATTATTTTATTCAAAATTCATATTTATGTTTATAATTTCAACAAATATGTATCAAATTAAGGTTATTTCTCAGATACTGACTCATAATAATTCATCTCTGCTTCTACAGGTTATGGCTATCATGGGTACCCACAATTCTCGATCACTGATCTGTTACTGTGATCTTTTCTTACTATAATATAGTTATTAAACTAATTAATTACTAATACGAGTATTATAAAATGAAGATAGCTATTTTTTTACTATGTTATTCTAATGCTTGTACCATTTGTTTTTTGAAAAAACCCGCGATTTAAAAAAAAACCAGTTTAAAAAAAAAAAACCGTGTTTTATTGGGTTTTTCAAAATTTTGTGGGGTTTGCCAACCCTGAGTGGTAGGCTTCCAGAAACCCCCCAAAGCATTCTTTCTTTATGAAAGAATTCCGCCGACGACAGATGCGGATTACGCGCGAGAAATCCCGCGTGGATTTCGAATTAGGCAAAATTATGAAAAGAAGATTCGTGGAGAGAGGGAAAAACAAGGCTGAATTCCTTTGACAAATCACCAACTACTGTTTCGTTGGCATTCAGGGGGCGCTGTCGTTGTAGGAAACGAGAGGGGAGGTTACTCTGCATCATTTATTAAAACCATTGTGACCTACTTGCACGTTTAGCACGTTCCCAAAATGACGCCCAAATTTGACACGGTCTTTGCACAATGAGGCTGAGATGAGTTTGTGAGTGACATCCAAATAGCCTTTGCGGGTGGTGGTGGTTGGGAAGGGGGGCAATTACACCTCCAGCGGGTTGTCCGCTAAGATAAATTAAATCGACAGTCTGAAATTTATCATTTTAGTGTATTAATCTTTAGAGTGAAAAAGAGCAGCGCTTCTCCGCTAATTAAGCTGTGTAAAAGAGTATGGCGAGTCACGAAAAGTGATAATGTGTGGTTGGTAGTTAAATGTCCCCTTTTTTTCCCAAAATGCTGAGCTTAGGACCATCTCGAACAAACAGACAAGTAGTACTCCTCAAATTACCCAGGCTGATTCGATGGCCTTCTGGGCCAGAGATCTTTCGAGTACTAATCGTTGATCACTTAGAAAGAGGAAAAGTAGAAGGAGGTTTTATTTAAGAACATAAAACTGTTGGAGAGGTTAGGAGGATGCGAGGAGAGAGAAATTATTAAACAGATTAAGCGGATCAAATTAAAAAAAAATTCCACCATTTTTTCCTTCGAAATTTAAAAGCGCGATAGCAACGAGGCCGTCATGCAAAAAGAATGCAAAGAAAATGGTGAAGATGGGGGAAGTGAAAATAGTAAGGAGTGCGGGCCGGAGGTAGTGCCCTTCCTCCATGTTTCCGTTGTAGCGGGGAAATTATCCCTGCTCCATCCCCCTCTACGGGGTGCAGGAAACAAAACCCGCCCGTTGCGACTAACAAACCAAATAATGGCGATAATAAATGCAATGGCTAGGAATCCCAATTAACCGGACCGAGGGAAACAGACAAAAATAATAGGGACGGGTCAGTAGCCAACCACAGTGGCCCACAAGGACAATGGCCATGGATACGCGAGTGGACCCCATCGTAAATAACAGTGTCACTTACAGTTCCCCCGGTATTCACCACGAGACGACCCAAAAGATGGAGCAAAGAAACCCTAAAGGTTTGATTAAGGCAGAAGATAAACCCGAGTGAATTTTAAAGCATTGACGCGATACTATTGCCATGGTACGGTCGATAGATAATTGCGCCAAACAACTCCCTTAAATGGTGGAAGATTAAGAAATTCACATAAAAATTAGAATGAAAATCGCTGGCAAACCCGTAGGTATCCCCGTAGGTATCAGGATGCCGTTCATCGTTGGACAGAGAGGTCTAGAATGAGCGGTAATGTTTTGACGCGCCCTGGCGAGTAAGGCACCCCTCCGTGGCCTAAGGGAGGGCCTCCTGTCCCAAGTCAGGGGAGTGAGGATAGGGACACCCAATCGGCAGGTTCCGAGGCGGAAGAGTGATGTGTTGTGTGTATGAAGAGGATTGGAAGAACAGGCAGAGGTGCAGATGTGACGTGTGTGTATGTGTGTGATGTCGTACGTAGCCGGAGCTGCCTACCCATATGTTCAGGCTCGACGCAGCGGCTCATTGACGAGTGCCCCCTGCGAACACCGTAACCTTTTAGCTCCACTCCGGCCGGGACTCGAACCCGATAGTAGAAATCGAACGCCTTACCCACTCGGCTGCGACAACCTGGGGCTGTCGTCAGGCGAGAGAGACAGCTTCACGTGGAGGAAGAAATGCTTACTCCTTGTATCCTGCAGGAGGAGGAGGGGGCGCTGATCAGTGAGGATCGAGCCTGTTTTCGAGAGAGTGGCGATGGTGTCAGGAGACATGCGACAGACCTCTCCTTGGCTATGTTTTTGGTCTCTGGTCTTCGGAAGGTAACGAACGAGGCTGACTCGGTTGCCGCTGGAGCGTAAAGTTCCTTCATTGCTTCCAGGCGCGGATCCAGGATTGGGGGGAGGCAGAGGGGCTGAAGTCCCGTAAATTTCAGACTGATTTTTGTTCATATTTCTGTTATTCGGAAAGAGTTATGTAACAATATAGGATGTATGTAAAAAACCGTTTTTAAAGCCTTGCGATCGAATGTACCTAATATGATACATGTCTAAAATGCAGGTAAATATAAAAATAATTAATTATTAAATTGAGTATTATACTTTAGCTGGGGCCCCCAAATTTTCTAATGTGTGGAAAAAAAATGGATCTGAGGGAGTTAGTTCTCTCTCCTTTATGAGATGCTGTTATTTATTATAAATTTTGTGCAAGATAATCATTATTAATTATCAATACCCTTTTCTCAGACTCCTCAGCAGGAGGAATTCAGTCTAGCTCCCCCCCCACCCCATTTTTATCCTGGATCCACCGCTGATTTTGCTTCTCTAATGAAGAATGGGTCACCTTAGACTACTCGCCTCTAAGTGGTAGGGAGTAAGAATACCTAAAGTGGTGGTCCCTGCTAGTAATAGTAAAGTTGACCGCACTCATGTATGGAAAGGGTGGAGCTGTTTTGGTAACCTTTCTCCCTTAGTAATAATCCCATAAATGTTTAATGACCTTGGATGCGGCATTTGCCGGTTCTAAACTATCTCAATGCAGTTTATTCTATCTTATCTTTCCTCTTCTTTATGATGATGATTACTCATGTCGAAGAATATAACTCATGAATATTTTGCTAATCCACAAATACAATTACAGTCGGTTTGGACTTGATTAAAGTCTGTGATAACATTGCATATAAAGGCTTGGCGGGTAAGAGCAGAAGTTCTTAGAGAAGCAAGTGTAGCCCCATAACCTTCACTTGGGTTCCGCCCCCCCTCCCTCCCCAAGCATGTTTTATTTGATACAAGTATTTATATTTAGTTTCTAAAGGGAGACTAAATCTATCTCTTCAAAAGCACCCAAGTCTCAAATTGAGGCAACTGCCTTGTCCCCAAGTAAATATGGACCCTGAGAGAGAACCTAGGATCGAACTACCATAAGAGAAACATATTTTACCCATGAGATAAATGTTGGAAGATAGAGGTATAAAAGATCATCCCTCTCGAAATTAAAGCGCAATACCAAAAAGGGGACATCGCTTCAGCTAAGACTTATCAACTCTACACGTCAGAAGGTTTTGTATAAAGATCAAATGTCGCTGCTCACATTCACTATCTCAAATTCTGTACAAGGCTCAAGATCTCTTCTACTCTCTACGGAAGATTAGGTGCGGAAACTCTTATTTGCCAGTTCTCCTGCATCCGTTGCAAACTCTTTACTTCAACATAACTGCGGTAGCTAAAGCTGCATTGACGCTCGAATACATTTATCTCTTGTGCTCCGACAACTGTTAGATTCCCTCCTCAATCTTTGGTAATCGTCGACCTATGACCACTCTTGGGATTTCCTGAGGCCATCGAACAACACAAGAGTTCAAATTGCCAGGTTATTGGGATCCGTCATTAAGAATATTTTGGGAAGGTTCTTCTAAACGGGCTTTCTCGAACTAGAACTTAGATTTGGTATTCCAAAATAAATTTTCTCACAAACCCCTCCATCTGGATGAAATCCTGATGTGGGACCATCGCACTTGTATGTAACCCCTGTGAGGTTAAGTTGCAATTGAACTTCCAATTCCAAGCTGTTGCATAAACCGATAGCGCAGACGGCGCGGACCCACTAAAGTGTGGCAAAGTTGACGGGGCTTATATTTTTTTTTGAGAGAGCCTATCTATCGACTGCCTACTATGGCAAAAGTCGCCGTACTCACAACAGAGGCTACTTACTACTAGGCTAGATTAAAAAAACAAAACAAATAACAATGTGTAAATAACAAATAACAAAGATAAAAATAAAGTAAAATGCTAAGCACAGGCTAAAGAACAATAACAAATAAAAAAAAGCAAAAAGGCAACAGGTAGGATCCAAGCTTTCTCACTTAATCTCCGAAGCGGTGCTCCGGAGGGAGTAGAGATGTCGTCTGCTCCCGGGAGCTATAAGCAACAGAAGAAAGATGAGTGAGCAAAAGAAGAAAGAGAAAGGGCCGAAATCAGTGGAATCGCCTTGGAGTATTTCCCATGCAAATGGGATGCCACAAGGGTGGTTAATGTGGTCATTACTTAGTGCTCTTTTCTATAAAGATTCAAGAGTTCTCATCCCTATCTAAAAATTTGGAGATTAAAAATTAGGAATCAGTTCTGATAAATACGTAAAGACCATTCGCAATATTCGAATATGCCAAATACAGTATTGTATAGTCTAAAATTGTGAAGATAAGGGTCATTAGATTATTAAATTAATACAATTATTTAGAAATATCTGGATGTACTTGTAACTAACAACGACTATATTTTGGTTAACAAAATTTCATATTCGTTTTAACTAAGCAATTTAAATTGCCACGCTATAAACCCTGTGCACCATCAAAACCATTTTCTATCTTGTGTATCCCGAGGCAGTTGTTGCAACTCTCCAGAACTCTACTACACAAAAATTAGGAGGATCTTTTTAGCGGCTAATGCAAGAGTACCTAAAACTCGTACGTTTGACCTGTTGTGCTCTTTGTACGAACTGAGTACTATCCGAGGATATATTCGATCCACCTCCCTTTTAACCATCTCTCTCTGTTCTCTAGAGATTCTTCTTTGGCCTGTGGCCACATTCGATCTCCCGGTTGATTCCATCATTTTCTTTTCGTTACACGGTGACTTTGGCCCTTGGTGATAGTCGCCATATGGGCGCTTTCTAAAAAAAAAAAAAAAGAAGCGTTATGCCGATTGTACACTTTGGAAAGTGATGGCGAGCGTTCGCGATCTCTTTACCTCCCGACTCATTCTTTGGCAATTCAATTAGCAACTGTGAACTTTGAAGCTGAAGGGCGCGAGATGGATGGATAGAGCATATTCAATTTGCTAATCTCGCACTACTTCGCAAATGGAACTCGAATCCCTGACTAATTGGTTTGTCCTTAATAGTTATCCTTCGAGGGATTTAATTCTATCAGCAGATGAAATCAATTCTCCTTCATTATACGAGAAAAGAGGTAGAGCCGAAATATATAGGCATTCGACAAAAAGCAGGTCCCAAAATAGCTTGTAACAAATAAGTTAGGGGCCAGGAATTTTTCAATGCTCTCTACCCTCATTCCGCCTAGCTAAAATTTCACCCCCCCTCTTCATTTAGCAACTATTTTTTTTTCTTTTACCGCACTCTCATCTAGTGACGGCCTAGAAAGGCAAAGCTGCCCAAAGTACAGCCGAAAACCTGTCTTCAGGCTAATTTATTAAAAAAGATACCCCCCTCCCCAATATCAATGGCAAATAAAAACAAAGATTTTTTTTTAATCCACCTAATAAAAATAAGTAGAACGCTCAAGTACCCATAGAGAGGGTGACCAATTCAGGGACCGCAGCAATCAACAACATTTTAACAAATTCAAGAGGTATGTCTCCTCCCCTCAAATCTATTACACCATAACCTGGCGCGCAGCCCCCCCCCTCCTATAATTTAAAGCGGCATACAAACGATTGCGCATCACGCAAAAAGTTTGTCAATTGCTACCCAACCTACCTAAACTTAAGTAATAGCCAATACTCTTAATTCAGCTTATTCGTATAAAAATCAAAGAATCAAATGCAATAATCAAGACCTTATATTGGAAGGCAATTGACGTTTCTACAAAAGGTTTTCGGTGAGGTTAAAGATCTTCGAACGTTTTTCACACTTGAAATCATCTAATCATTTTTGTTTCTATTATTTTAGTCGCGTGCGAGTCAAGTCTCGGGCGACTCTACATCTCACCATGTCGGTCGGTCCCCGTTTTGCTTTTTTTGTTTTGTAATGACATCATAACTACTTAGCCGATTCTAACGAAATTTGAAAACCTTATGCTGTTTTACATTCTCTTTCGAATGATATAATTGCTAAAGTCCTCCCAAGGTTAGCCCGGGAATTATTTTGTTTTGACAATAACATCATAGCTATTCGGCACATTATAACAATATTTGAAACCCTTATGTTGTTTTACATTCTTTTTCGAATGATATAATTACCAAAGTTCCCCCAAGGTTAGCCTAGGAATATTTTGTTTTGGCAGTAACATCATAACTATTCGGCCGATTCATTTGAATACAAAGACTATTTTATTTTTGATACTTGTTGGATTACAACGCTCGTTAGTTTCCCAGTCCTTATTTTAACAATTTTTAATTATTCCTTGGATACGTTTGTATGGTTCTCCTTGAAAATGTTACCCAAGGGAACGTTATTATTATACCCACACCACCCCCATAAGTGGTTGGATGGTGCAGCAGTTTTTCTAAAGGGTCTTGGCTGGCAAATACCATCAAGGTCATACTCACAGAAAGTACAGATTAGGCTAACAGGCCAGTGACCCTCCCCCCCCCCCCAACAAAAATTAAAAGAAAAAACCCGCTCGGGGATCTGAAGGTGCACCCAACACCCCAAAACTATTGGGGAAGCCAGCTCATCCAAGAATGAAACAGTCCACAAGTCTGTGTGCACGAATCCGTCCCAAGTACAAGAACCAAGCGGTAGCGAACCTGCTCGTCCTGGTACCGGGACAGGTAACGTGCGCGAAGATCTCCCAGACTGGAACACTCGACAAGAATGTGCCGAACAGACTGGGGGACAACGCAGTCATCGCAGTAAAGTGCAGGGGGATGCGACCCCCATCGAATGGAGGTGCGTTCCGCGAGTGTGCCCGATTCGAAGACGACATAAAACAACCTGAAGTAGTCGAGGCATTAGAGGTTAGGTCCACGTAAAAAGGCGTGGCGCAGGGCACGCAACTTTAGGTTCCTGTCTGCCGTCTTCCATCTCCCTTGCCTTGCAGCCCGAATGGTTGACCTAATTCCTGTCATTTAGATAGACTGGGGGAGAGTAAGATTCTTTTTCTCCGGATGCTCAGTCTGTGCAGACTTTTACGCCGACTCTAAACACTTCGGTAGGTGGTTTCTCAGGCGACAGAGACCCGACAAAGGATATGTGGATGGGAAAGTGATCACTACCATAAAGGTCATCGAGCACCTCTCATCCCAAATCAGGCTGTGCGTCCGGAAGAGCTATATAGTTGATCAGGGTTATCAGGACCTGGCCCTTAGGATTGATTGCCTAACGACGCGGTGGCGGCATGCAGTTGCTCCACCTTCTGAGGAGACAAGGCGGAGTGCGAGCCTAAAATGCTGCCAACTCCGTCATGGTGACGTCCGATGGAGGTAGAAATTACATAAGAATTCCTAATGGGCGTGTGAGCTACTGTCATTTTTGGCCTGGAAAGGCCAGGAACACAGGGTCCTTTCTTAATAATGGAGGTGTAAGGATGCCTAGTCGTAGACTGCAACCGAACCATGTCTCTAGACTGCCCCTAAATTTGAACGGTCAGGACCTCTTTTTCCAACAAATACAGGTAACATTGATTCGAAGAAGCAGGGGGTCTCTCCACACTAATCACACACTTGGCTTTGTATAATACAATTTTTATCTTCTGGTAGCATTAGAACAGTTAGTACAGATCATCATATGACCCATATTTGCACGTCTACATGTTCTGTTGCTATGCCAAAGCGAAGGCAGTGGTAGCAGATCCGCGACAACGGTACGAATGGCATCACGCGGTAGCGGGACCAGGCAGCACGCACCGAATCAAGGAGCCTGTCTAGGTTGAAAGTGAGAAATAACGTAAAGATCAGTCTAGAGACCCACCCCACCCTCTCTCTCTCTCTCTCCCTTCCGTTCTAGACACTTTCAATCCTGATTGTATGCAAGTCGGCCAACTCTTCTCTGATATCCTCGACGGATTAGTTAACCAGATCCCTGGCATACAATACTCCCTTACAAAATTCAGGGTAAGAGTGTGGTTTCACCCACACAGGTGTGCCATTGAGTGCCAAAAGACCACTCACGTTGGCACTCTGTAACAGGTTAGCCACATTAGGTAAAACAGTCATGCCAGGAAAACGATTCACCCTTGGCTCATTACCGAGAAAGGAAGCTAGGCTCCGACGCTGATGGACATTGTCTTTTTCAGAAAGTGTTGCCCATTCAGTCGCTGAACGACTAAGAACCAGTTCAAGTCAGCGGGCTCGAAGACTCCCCATCCTCCTTCGATTCTCTCAATGAAGAGGTTTGTGGTCCCTAAGGCTAGGCTTACACATATGCCATTCTTTACTATGGGAACTGATGGCTTGATTCTCTACTCCCCCCCCCCGCCCCTACCGAGAGCTCCGAATTCGGATGTGACAATCGTGGCCTGGTTTCCTGACGAGTCCGTCCGTCCCGGTGTCCCACTGGAAGGAAAACTCCTAGTCTTCATATTTTTCCGTTGGGGAGTGGAGGATATGCACCCTCTTATGCATTACCAGAGGGGCCCTGAGGGTGGACGATCCAGCCACCACTCAGTCCTTCTCCGAGATGGATCTCAACTGAGGGCCGGGGAAGAGCACTGGTCACAATTCTCTGGTCGAAGAAGGAAGGGGGGGGGGGGATAAGAACACACTGGGGGCCGTCGCCACTTGCCCCTCTAGCTGCTTGCACCCATTGGAATAAGGTAACTTTACCTGGCACTTCTGTCTCACTTTCTGGGACCTGGGAAAGCAAAGGATTGGTACATAGACACCTCAGTCAAAGTCGCACAATGGTGACTATAGAAAGGGTTAAGGGTGAAATCACCTTACTCCGAAACAATGAAGAGGGGGAAGCCCCCTCTCTGGCGAGAGGTTGGGGAACGGTAGGAACCCAGGCGCTACGATACGCAAAATACTGAGGACGGCTCAGAAGGTAAAGAAGAAAGCCGTTTACCAGTTGAAGGCGAGGAGAGTCCCTCCAATCGTAGAAAGGGGGCTTCTGTTTACTTCGTCATCCCGGCATCTAGAGAGAATCAGGACGCACTTTGAGGCGGATCTTCCTTAACCAGCAGACACTTCCTCAAATCTTCCTCCGTTGTAGCCATGATTCGAATAAAATAAAGGACGCAGGCAAGAAGGATACCATGACGTCCCACTCCTTTGGGGGTTAACAAGGTCGTTATAGAATCAGCATCAGAACCCGACTCGCCATAACCGGCGACTTTGTCGTTGTGCTTTAACCCATAAACGGTGGGGCCAGCGTAGACACCCCATATGCGCACTGGAACCGGTGAGGAGAGTCGGTAAACCAGTATACTCTCCAGCTAAGGACCCTTCCAGCCATCGGGTGTTAGGCACTCGCAGCAAGCAGAGACTTCACTGTATCGCTTGCCACAAGCTTTAAGTTCGAATGAGGCTGGAAGTCTACCCAGCTACCAAGACCTTTCTAAATAGTCAGAAAACTTGGAAGGTGTAGACTAGGAATGGTAATAAAGAAGAAGAGAAATAGGTGGGCCAACTGAGGAACAGTGTGGGTGATCACCTATAATTCTATAATTGCCGTACCCCGACACAGGAACTGGGACATATACATAATTAGGGACGCTAAATCCTTCTATACACAAAATTCAAACGGTTCAATTTTTATTTATTCGTCCTCAGACAACGAAGCAACAACTTTCCTTATTTATTAATACGAAACGCCTCCTCTCAAACGCATAATATTTTAAATTTTCACGAACTGATTATAGTTTTGATAGTTTTTTTTATACTTCGCAATGTGATTATATTTAAGTTTTAATGAAAGGGATGTTTCTTTACACACACACACTTACACTCACTCATTTACATACTCACATTAACTCACTCCTCAAACTCCCTTTTTACACTCACTCACTCTCACATGTCACCTTCGGGGACATATCGGGGGAGGTTGGCATAGCTAAGTATGGGTCTTTTCCTCCCTCCGCTTCGAAACCTTTGGCGAGCAGGGCGGCTTCGGAGGCCTGGGACACTCTTTTGGAGACTCCCGTCACCCAGTCCAGCCTTGAGTGTGGGCGTAAGAGCCGAAGCTCCTATGTTCATGTCCTCATTTTGTGGGACAGCTTTAGGAACCCGGGAAGACGGCTTCACGCCCACCTACATGGGGCTTGCTTCCTGTGAGTCTAACGACTCAGTGGAGGCATGCTGCCGCTTCACCTTACTGGAAACGGTCCTGCTAGGGGTAAAGGGTGGCGGGGTGAGCCCTGATTTTAGCCGAGGCTGGGTGTGAACAGCTTGTGCCGCCCGGCTCTACCAGGGGAGCGCCCGGTGGGGGGAAGTATAAAGCCGCAGAAGGGTTCTTAATGGGCACGGAAGCGACCGTGCTCGAAAGCCTGAAAGAGCCACACATAGAGGGTCTGTTTTTAACAATGAGGTGTAATACGTCTAAAAGCTAGCACTGGTTAAGCCAGGACCAAGTCCTCAGCCTCGAAAAAAGAGAGACGATCCGTAGCCTGAATGGCCAGTATTTCCTTCTCTACGAGATACGCGCCATATTGCTCCCAGGAAGAAGGAAGCGGCGCTCGCAATTGACACACTTGAACATACACGATAAGGCCTTATTGTGTACGGCTTTGGAGCAACTTACACATCTCCGGTAAACCCGGATTTGCACATATACACGAGCGATTGGCAGTGGTAGCACTCCGCGGCAACGGCACGTATACTATCACAAAGGTAGCATGAAATTAATATCTGCTTTGATCCCTTTTAGCCTCAATTATAGCCTTAAGGCGTTTCATATAAGAATGTAGACGATTCGTGCCCGTTTATGGAAGGATTTTATTCCACTCTTCTTCAGTAAACTCTCCCAATTCAACAATGTTGCGAGGACCTCTCTTATGCAGACACATATTCAGCTCCTTCCACAGATGCTGGATCGAGTTCAATTCTGGGCTTTGAGAAGGTCACTTGTGGACATTAATGTGGTGGACATCATGACCCCACCCCTTTTAGCCTCAATTATAGCCTTAAGACGTTTCATATAAGAATGTAGACGATTCGTGCCCGTTTATGGAAGGATTTTATTCCACTCTTCTTCAGTAAACTCTCCCAATTCAACAATGTTGCGAGGACCTCTCTTATGCAGACACATATTCAGCTCCTTCCACAGATGCTGGATCGAGTTCAATTCTGGGCTTTTAGAAGGTCACTTGTGGACATTAATTTGGTGGACATCATGACCCCACCCCTTTTAGCCTCAATTATAGCCTTAAGACGTTTCATATAAGAATGTAGACGATTTGTGCCCGTTTATGGAAGGATTTTATTCCACTCTTCTTCAGTAAACTCTCCCAATTCAACAATGTTGCGAGGACCTCTCTTATGCAGACACATATTCAGCTCCTTCCACAGATGCTGGATCGAGTTCAATTCTGGGCTTTGAGGTCACTTGTGGACATTAATGTGGTGGACATCATGACCCCACCCCTTTTAGCCTCAATTATAGCCTTAAGACGTTTCATATAAGAATGTAGACGATTCGTGCCCGTTTATGGAAGGATTTTATTCCACTCTTCTTCAGTAAACTCTCCCAATTCAACAATGTTGCGAGGACCTCTCTTATGCAGACACATATTCAGCTCTTTCCACAGATGCTGGATCGAGTTCAATTCTGGGCTTTTAGAAGGTCACTTGTGGACATTAATGTGGTGGACATCATGACCCCACCCCTTTTAGCCTCAATTATAGCCTTAAGACGTTTCATATAAGAATGTAGACGATTCGTGCCCGTTTATGGAAGGATTTTATTCCACTCTTCTTCAGTAAACTCTCCCAATTCAACAATGTTGCGAGGACCTCTCTTATGCAGACACATATTCAGCTCCTTCCACAGATGCTGGATCGAGTTCAATTCTGCGCTTTTAGAAGGTCACTTGTGGACATTAATGTGGTGGACATCATGACCCCACCCCTTTTAGCCTCAATTATAGCCTTAAGACGTTTCATATAAGAATGTAGAAGATTCATGCCCGTTTATGGAAGGATTTTATTCCACTCTTCTTTAGTAAACTCTCCCAATTCAACAATGTTGCGAGGACCTCTCTTATGCAGACACATATTCAGCTCCTTCCACAGATGCTGGATCGAGTTCAATTCTGGGCTTTGAGAAGGTCACTTGTGGACATTAATGTGGTGGACATCATGACCCCACCCCTTTTAGCCTCAATTATAGCCTTAAGACGTTTCATATAAGAATGTAGACGATTCGTGCCCGTTTATGGAAGGATTTTATTCCACTCTTCTTCAGTAAACTCTCCCAATTCAACAATGTTGCGAGGACCTCTATTATGCAGACACATATTCAGCTCCTTCCACAGATGCTGGATCGAGTTCAATTCTAGGCTTTTAGAAGGTCACTTGTGGACATTAATGTGGTGGACATCATGACCCCACCCCTTTTAGCCTCAATTATAGCCTTAAGACGTTTCATATAAGAATGTAGACGATTCGTGCCCGTTTATGGAAGGATTTTATTCCACTCTTCTTCAGTAAACTCTCCCAATTCAACAATGTTGCGAGGACCTCTCTTATGCAGACACATATTCAGCTCCTTCCACAGATGCTGGATCGAGTTCAATTCTGGGCTTTTAGAAGGTCACTTGTGGACATTAATGTGGTGTGCACTAGATATTTCTGAGGAGATTTGCTGGTATGTTTTGGGTCGTTGTCTTGTTGAAAGATGCGATGCTTTTCAAGTCTCAGTTTCCGTTCCGATTGCTTCACGTTTTCATCATGATCCCAGCTATCACTTTTAACGCGCCAGTGCCAGATGAAGCGAAATATCCCCAAAACACAATCCAATCTCCTCGTTGTTTCTGACAAAGAACTCTATTTTTATCTCATTTGACCATAGTATTTTATCTAATTTACCTTGGCTATCTCCCAGATGCTATTTAGCGAACGCCAAACGGGCCTCTTTATGAGCTATTTTCAACATACGAGTAGGCTTCCTTCTATGGAAACGACTCCATGAAATTCTTCCTCGTGTAAATAACAAGGCCGATTATATCCATAATCGGCCTTGTGCGCTTTAACAATATGGTTCCTTGCAGTCTGAATGTTCAACGGTCTTTATACCATAGCGCTTTTAGAAAGGTTTCTTCGGCTAAGTCATGACAACGAATGACAAATATCGCACGCAAATTAGCAGCTAACTTATCCTTCTCGAACGTTCTAATTTACTACATGGTTGTCCCAGTCTTTGTCACCCTATGTAAATATTGTATTAATTTTCTATTTAAGATGGCTGACACAGTTTGGAAGAGAGGCTGAGTGCAAGTGTATGGGCACATAATCGTGTGCATTCTGGCAAGAACATAGAGGATGTGCGACATGACTTCCCTGGTTTTAATGAATATACTAAAACTAGTACATGTCTTTGATATTATTATATTGTTCTTATTACAGTTCGGTAGGGGGTGACAAGACTTTTGGACCAACCTGTATAGAATCGTTTAAAAAATGTTCTAAAACCTTCCGGATAGTCGGTTAATATGAAATAATGCCAATGTAATCATCAAAATACAAAAGGTATCCATGTTGCTCATACTTTTGCACTAGAATAATAATGACTCGTCTCCAAAGCCAGCCTTTATTTACTATTAATCTCATTTTCTAAATGATTTAAATATTACATACAATGAGCAGAGTTCCTGCTAAAATATAAGCAGGAAAAGCGGATTCAAACAAATATAAAAATGGGGTCCTACATTAGATAGATTTAGTATCTGATTGCCAATAGTTATGCACTCTGTCGTAGAATGACCCCGACATATATGTCACTTCTACCCAATATTGTGGACGCTCTAGGTCAAACGAGTGACCTTGACTCAACTCTGGTCACGACAGAGATGGGAGATAGAAGTGGGGGGGGGCGAGTGCGAAGGATTTAAATTCAAAAGAGTGAGTGCAATTGGCCGATATTACTAATGAAGGCTCCGGCTATATAGAATAAATGAAATAATGGCAATAGATACTCTATGTATACCAGAACCGAACGTATCAGAGCTACTCTGAGCGGGCTCTATGGAAGGAGGGGGGAGGGGCGAGACGCGATATGAGCCTCTGTACAAACACACACAGGAATGACGCCGGATGTCCACACATGATTCGTCTCAGCTGGTTTGGGTTCGAGGCTTTAAGAGATGAAACGGGGAATCAGATGGTTATTCAAGGGGCTTTAACCACGGAGAGTTTAACCTCTAGTAGCAACACTAACTGGAGGGAGTATTCGTGCCAAACGAAATGTACCGAAACCAAGGATGGGCCAATTGACTGGGGCTCAGATCCTTCGGTTCGTCGAGAAAAGGAAGCGCGATCGAGAATAACGTGTTTTGTTGTAAAAGGCAGGCCTATACTGTCGATGCACTATTGGGATCAATAATATATAGGAACCAGCAAATCCGTTACTGCCTCCGCCAAGGGATGGGAAGTACTCCCGCGGGGAGACGACAGAAGGCGCGTTTGAGATTCCAATCCCCCGCTTATCGTGGAAAGCAGTTCGATATTCTGACTGTTCTCACGGTCTTCGCTTACGTGGACTGACCTCGAGCCTGACCTCGTGGTTTCGACGGGCAACATGTCAGCAAGGAGCCTCTATTCTCGAAACACCCATATATATATATATATATATATATATATATATATATATATATATATATATATTTATAGGAATAAAAAATCCCGTTCTAACCCCCCCCCCTCTCTCCCTACCTATAAAGGACATCAATCATCCGAAATAATCCAGAATCTTACCCTCGTAAGTCACCTCATTCTCTCAAGTACTAAGAAGACCCCATAATCGCATAACTAAAAGATTTAGTAATCTTACTCCTCTTATTTAAACCATCGAATTAATTAATAATTCCCGGGCCCAGCTTTCATTAATTCCTGCCTGCTATAATATTCATTGTCGCGCTAACCTTTGTGCTAATTTCCATTATTCTTGTCTCCATATTTAATCATTTATCTTGTATTGAAGCTTATTTTTGTAGAGGTGCTTCCCCTTTCGAATAGCCAACCTGCGGGACGAACGAGAGCAGGGAACAAAGATCTCGGATTTGGAGCGACTCAAAGACCAAAGTCTTCTTAAGGCGATTCTCCTCAGAAGATAAATTCGTCAAAGTTATAGTTTTCAAAAAGTTTTTCACCTTAAATTTCCAATTTTTTAGGAAGGGAAGCGGGGAGAACATGTATAACTTTACCAGAAAGCTTTATAAAAGAGAAAAAGTGAAGGAGTGAGGTTAGGGGGAGTAAAAATGTGGTATCCTAAAAAGAATCCTTGCCGATGTAACGACTGGGAGAACGCGCAAATCTCCTGAATTTATACCTCCATTCCAAAACGAAATCATCCGTAAGGGGATGTTAAGTTAAGCATCCATGCTGCGACTCACATCTAAAAGATGCGTCCCTTCCAGACCCCACCTACCGCAGTTTCACTTCCCGGTCCCAATGCCTGCAAAAGGTTTTGCGGCTACATGATTTTCACTTCCACCATCTTTACTAATATCTTTAAAAATCTCACCTTAACCCCCCCTCCCCATAACGAAAGAGGATCCCCGTTGTAACGATGGTGGGAGAATGATCCGGTGGGGGGCACGTATCCCAGTGAGACAAAGCGGAAAATATAGGTTAAATAAATAGAGTCACAAATAGCGCGTTATATGATGGGGTAAATATGATAAAGAATTATTGTAAAGGTAATTATGATAATTACCACCATGGTTGGAAATTTGCTAAACCTTTGGCAAATTATTCTAAATAACTGGTATTTTTATCATAGTTACCAACCTTCTGGGAGTAAAAGTGATAAATTTAATTAGATATTCGAATTTGGGTTAGGTTAGGTTAGGTAGTTTGGCACATATGTAAAAGTACTCGCGACTGATCAACTCTTATTGCCACACCAGAGCATTGGGACCCAGAGGGAGCGCCCGTCCTTTAGATTTCAGTTGCTGGGGGGGGGGGGGTCGTTGTTTACGCTACACCTGCCCCTGGCCTTTGCGGGTCATAAATTTCGTAAGGAGGTCTGTATGGAAAGTGAAGGCAAATGGTATAAAGCCACAGGTCATGCAGACAGTGAGGGTTTACGACTGCGGGCATTGGGGCCGGGAGCCCGTGCCATTGTGTGAGTAGCTGGGGGTACTCAGGACCTGAAAGTACCGGTTCCCTTTCCCCTTTTAAAATTAGTTAAGTACTAATTCTCAAATTTTAGCGTGAGCAACTCGCCATAATTTTAAAAAACAAAACAACAAAAATAACAAAACAAAACAAAACAACGCAAAATCCAGCCGTAAAAAAACCCAGATAACTCTTCACCATAGCAGTAGGGACCAAAAACCCCTCATATATATCGTCAAAACAAAAATATACCTAAACGCAAAGAAGGCCAGAGATACCCTATCAAGAGGGACCTGTCTTTCATTGTACTCATTTTCACTTTCCTATTATTTTCCCCACTATTTTCTCCTACTAAAATACCCTACTTCTATATTCCTCACTTTATATGTCCAATGTCCAGAAGGTTATTCGTAGAAGGAAATAGTGGGGAAATTTTGGAAAAAATAGGAAAGTGAAAATATAAGTAGAATGAAAGTACAGGTCCCTGGTGAAAGGGTATCTCTGACTTTCTTTGCCGTTTTTTTTTTGTTTTTTGAGTATATATAATATAAATATACATACAAAAGGCATTCAAGCCTTTATAACAAAGGTGTTTTTGGTCCCTACTGATGGTGAAGTCTTTTTAATCTGGGTTTTTTAGGCCCGGATTTGGTAGTGAGGTTGTTGATTTTGTGGGTTTCTTTTTTTTTTTTAAATTTTGTGGCGAGTTGGTCGCGTTTGGGGAATTAAAATTTAACTAATTTTAAAGGAGGAAATGTTGGCTTTGTTTACGTTATTTCATGATTTTAGGTGAACGTTGGATTTATGTCGTTGTCGATGAGCAGCAGTCTGTTACGTATAAATGATTTTGCGTGTCTTATGTCATTAAAGTCCATGTGTTCGAGTACAAACTCGGGAGGGAATAGCCGATATGCGATGTCCCAGATCTTTTTGCTCTTTGGTGAAGCTCTACGTTTATAGGGGTCAACTCCAGTTCACCATGGAGCTCACTCTGCCTTCTCATCTCTATCCTTCGGGTTTTCGTTATAAGTAAGACAGCCTTATTTTGAACCCTTTGCAGTTTAAGGACTTAACTATTGGGACTCGCGTTTATAGAGACCGGGAGGTACAGGAGTTTGGATCGGATGCACGCATTGTAGATCTTGAGTTTGTTGGAGGAACTTAGGTCTATGAACCGAAAAAATTTACCCAAGTCCCTGCGTGCATTCGCCGCGATCTTTGTCACTTGACTGCCATATCCACCAGTCGTAATCCGGAGTCCCAGAACTGTGCCCTCCTTGTAGGAGGGAATGCGTACACCCCCCACACGGATGTCTGCGAGGGTCCGTCGGAATAGTGGAATTACCTGGAACTTTTGGGCATTGGTGGATATCTTCCATCTCCTCTCCAAAGAGTTGATGTTTTCGATTTCCACCGCCGTACACTGTGCCATAGGATTCACATTCCGATAAGGTGTCGTGTATATCATCGATATGTCGTCCGCGAATTGAACATAAAACGAGCCTTCTGTCAGAAGTTGGGGAAGGTCGATTGTATATATGTTATAAAGCAGGGCACTTATACACCCACCTTGTGCAAACTCCTGCCTCGAGTTCGAACTCAAGGCCATTGAAGCTTTTAACGTGCACATACGCTCTCCTCCATTACGTACTTGCAGAGAATCTTTTCAAGTATTGGACCGAGGCACAGTTGTAAGATTTTGTATTGCAGGCCTCTCCTCCATACTTTGTCAAAGGCCTTTTTAAGGTCTCGGAGTACCAGATTTGCGTAGCGTCTTTCAGCTTTTACTTTTGCTCATTTCTCGCTTCCTTCGCAAGCCATGTTGTTATTTTCGAGAATTTCGAGAAAGGAGTTAACCTTGTTGGTCATTATATTCTCAAAGATTTTGCCAACAAATTCTAAGAGAGATACATATAAGACTGAAGTTAGCTGGACTGTCCGGTGTCTTAGCGGCTTTGGGAATGAATATCATTTTTGCTACCTTCCAGTGGTCAGGGAAATAGCCCACGTTCAGGCATCATTCATGATATTCATAAGCCACAGAAGGATGTTAGGTGGGGCTCTTATAAAATTTTCCCGCGTCAGTACTGTACGCCCAGCTGATGATTGACGAAAGGATTTTAAGGTTTCCGAGAGTTCGTCGGCAGTAATTCTACCGCCGAACCCCTCCATATTTATTTCTTGCGATAGATAATGGTGAGGGTAGGTTCTGTGAATCTGGTCATTCAGTTCATTTATAATTCCGCAGTTCAAGCACTTCAGAGAGGTACTATTACAGTCCCTCCATGATATGTATTTGAAGAGCAGATGAACACAAAATAACGTTTTTCCTGGGGCGGGTGGCCGTGGTGTGCTCCTCGTACTACTATATTCCTCACTTATATATGTCTAATGACATGGCAGGATCATCTCACCATACTTTCATCAGTAAACTCTAGCTGAGTAGAGTTTCGTCGTTGTCATTAAGAAGTGCATCAACCCGGTAAAGGAGGCAAAGCCAAGTGCTAGAGGTTTCCAAAACCGTGAAAAAGCCTTTTCGAGCGTTAACGTTTAACCTACTGACTGCCCTAACCTATACGATAGTATAGCCACATCGTCGGCGGCCTTCCCAAGTGGACCCCCTATCCATCCCCCCTCGGGCTATCTGGAGACCTCCGAAAAGACCCACCTAATCTGCGAGTTCACGCTCCCCAAGACACCCAGTAAAGCAACTACAGGCTTTACTAGCCAGACCTCCATCGAAGGTCGTTCAACAGAAGCCCACACCTCCCACCCCTGGACACCTACAACTCCCCCCCCCCCCCTGGACATCTACAACTCCCCCACCCCCCGCGACGGTGCCGATTCGACCCTCAACGAAAATTCGGCTATACTCTTTTCCATTAGCTGCTGAAGGAGACGGGAAGGCTTTGGGGCTGCTTCTACCGCCAACCTCTGCTACTGAGCGGCAGACTGATTGGAGATCTCTCAGGGTTCTACTTGGCTTGGGGAAGAAGCTGCACCCGGGCACCGAGGTCTCAGTCAGCCCTATCCCTCAGGACCTGTTCAAAAGTTCATCGGTCGGATTGGAGAGTCCTCCTATTTCTGACGACCCCGACAAGAATTGGACAGGCGGAGATAGACTGATTGCAGATTCCTCCTGTTTTTATCTCACCTGTGTGGATGGAGAGAGCTGCTGGTGAGAGTAGAGCTGGGACTCAGTCCCAACCGATAGCCATTCGACCCAGACATGAATGGCGCATGGAAGTAGCTGGACCTACGGGTCCCGCTCATGCTAACTGGCACGGAGACCCCATCTAAAGCCACTGTTTGACACAATATTTGGCGAGCTGGATATGTCTCAAACGGCTAATCGAAGTCGCTCGAGGATATACCGTGATCTGACACACCCAGGCAGATCTGGTAAAACTTACTTCGATCACTGCAATCGAGGAGATGAGAAGAATAGGACTCGAGTCCAAGCTTTCACTAGCTATTAATGCAAGGAAGGCCATAATATGCAGGCGAGTAGACCCATGGGTTGGAGAAAGATCAGCGGAGGACATAAGACAAAAATTTGAAAAAGAAAAGCAGTGGGCAAAGGTGCACGAAGTGGTAAAGTTCCGAAGCCTCACTTACGTATTCAAAGTAGTGTTTGAGGAAGTGGAAATGGCTGCAAAAGCCTAGGAAGCAGGGCTGAAGCTCTTCTTCATGAGTATCTCCCCAGAACAGATCAGAAGGGAGAGATTCTTTCAGCTACTAACCTGCTTTAAATGCTACCAAACAGAAGACCCCCCGACTTGCGCCTGCCCAAGCATGGATGGGCAGAACATATGCTTCGAATGCGCCCAGACAGGTCATGATTGGATGCACTGCGTAAACGCTACAAAAATGTGTATCAACTGCGCGGGGCCACACCTGACTCTAAGCATATAGTGCCCAGTAAGAAAAGACCTACTTAACAAGAAAAGGGTAGCAGCGGAAAAACCACGCACCAGCTATGCGTCAGCTGCCAAGTCAACCCAACGCAACAACCTGCTCCACAACCCGTCCAGCCGCAAATCATAATCCAGCTCACGGCCTCAACACCACCCAAAATGGTGGCCAGCATCTTGCATGCACATGAAATGTACCTGTCACGACCAGGGTCTTTCAACATCGAGATGAACAAGATTCTGGCAGCAAACGGACAACCCGCAGTCGGCAAAGGTTCTCTCGGCAGCCAAACCTCAGGACAAGCCAGCAGAGCCTACCTTACCAAAATCAGCGGAGCAAGACGAGGAACAGGTCCACATAGAATCAGCGAAACCCCAAGAGATCGTGCCCTCCTCGACCACCAAGGAAGACACCAGGAGGCGACGGAAGGTCAGCCCAAGCACGCCCACCCAACCAGTCGCACCAAACAAATACAGGCTCGACGGTAGAGAGATCAACCTCACCATCGCGCTAAACTCTCACACCACGCAGAAAAAGGATATCTCTCTAGAAGTGGTGGATACAGGAGTACGAATAGGCCATTTTAAGTGATGTTATATGTCAAACGTGGACGAAGCGGCGGTCAAGGCTGCTTTGATCGTGAAAAAGATCAAGCTGTACGACGACTGCTTCAAGTTCTACGAGCCATCCCTCTACAAAAAGCTTCGCTCTGGGAAGCCCTACAGCCCCACACACTACCAGAAGCCTACGAATCGAGTGAAGAAATAAGATGGTTGCTAGAAATAGAATTACTATTCTAGCACACAACGTGCAGGGCTGGAAGATAAACAAGCAGAACCTATGTAACATCTACAGGGAACTGGACCCAGACATTCTACTCCTGTCGGAAACCGGAACAGGGATGACGACAGACAGAGAATTTTGGGGTACAACGTTCTTCAAAAGAACGTTACAGGAGAGATTCAATGGGACAATAATAGCAGTCTAGAAGGATCTACAGTTCAGACCAGGGAATACAATAGATGAATCGTTCCTGTCGGTAGTGCTGAGGTAGTCTCTAGGGGACATCGAATTGGGTGTGGGATCCCAACCTCCCCGCCGTTAGTATCTGCCCATTTACGACTTATACACCCTATTCAAGAAAGAGCGCCCAGTGCTATTCGTCGGGGACCTGAACACGAGGAATAGGATAGCTGGCTACACGAGAGCGGATGCCAGAGGAAAAAAACCTTGACCTTTTGCTTAGAAGGGACATCGTAGAATGCATCAGGCTGGACTTCCCTACAATCCTCTACCCAGGGTTGGCCACCAAGCATGATGTAGTTCTCACAAATACCAACTTTCCGTTCCACCAACTAGGCCTGCCGGGGCCGTTGACACCCAGCGATCACATCCCTATGTTGATCACAGTAGCAGCTACTCCTATCCTAGTTCCAGTTGCACCCAGGAAAGACTCATCTAAGGGTGACTAGGATGCATACATGAGAGAATTCCCGTTGGATCCCCCTGACCTGAGTGACGCATCAGAAGATCTCGATGACAAATTTGCTAATATCAACAGCTGCATCTCCAATGCAGACACTATTGAAATCAACAAAACGATACTGCCTACCACCCCTGCACAAGAGAGAGTGGAGCTCCTAGAGCACTTCAATGAGATCTACGCTTGCATCCTCGACATGGGCTACACAAGGCCCGTGTATTCCAGCTTGTTCAGCGATTCAGGAGGCAACTTAACACCGCACTATCTCACGAACTGAGGGAGAAGTGGAACCATCTAATCGAAAGAATAGACATTGACAGGAATCCGGTGTTTCTGGTCAGCCGTCAGCAGGCTAAAAGGGACTACCGGAAACTCTCGGCCCAACCGCAATTTTGCACGACGGAACTACCGCGACTACCCTGTGTAAAAAGGAAATACTTTTTCGCGAAGTCTGGAAGAATGTTTTCAAAATCTCCGATGAAGAGGAGGAGGACTTCGACCCAGGCCCTGAGGACCAGGTCCTCGAAGACATGGAGGTTCCTTACGGAACAACGAACTTCACTCGTATTCACGATAACTCACAGGATGAAAACATAATCACCAGTGCTGAATTGTGGGAAGCTATCTCATCGTTCCAGCCCAAAGCCCCAGGCCTCAGCCAAATTAACATTAGGCCCCTGAAAGACTCCGGACTAGATTGCTGAACCTGTTCAACACATCGCTGGAAATGGGATATTTCACGGACAGCCTGAAGACTTCTAAGATGATCTTCATCCCAAAGCTTCGGAAACCAGCGAACCAGATCATAAACTTTAGGTCTATCTCATTGCTAGAGAACGTTGGGAAGGTGTTCAAGAAGATATTTAACAGTAGACTAACAACACACCTGTCGGACCACTCTGCTAAACGAGGAACAACATGGATTTAGAAAACACCGCGGTACGGAGACAACCTTAGCCCACATGCAGCAACAGGGCGAGCTAATGGGTGTTAGATCGACGTCGTCTGTAGAGATGTAAGGAAGGCCTTCGATAAAGTCTGGATCGATGGCCTGAAATACAAAATCTCGCGACTGTCCTGTCCGGTGTACCGAAAGGAGAATGTCTCAGCCCCACTCTCTTCACCATTTCCATGACAGATAAGCCTAAACCTATTGACGGAAGAACGCTCAACATCCAGTACCCTGACGATGTCACCCAAATCATGGTTCGAAGGACAAAATACCCAAGGATGATGGCCAGAGCCACGGCAGCGGAAGCCGAAAGAATCTCCAGCTTTGAAAGACGCTGGAAAATACATTCCAACATCGCAAAATTCAAAGCAACCGCGATCGGGAGATATCAAACTGTCACTCTCAATTTAGACGCAACCAACATCGAATACTCGCCAAGTGTGTCCGTACTCGGCTTCAAGCTTCCCAGCACGGGCATGAGCAGACACATCGGTACAAGAATTGTACTAGCAAACACGGAGCTGGATAAAATACAATGATTTAGAAACCTTAATTAAGCAAATAAGTAGAAAGTATACACCAGTTTATTTAGGTCTAAACTGCTGTATCCATGAATAGGTAGGCATAAATCCGATCACCGTCTTCCTACACAAAGGGGACGAGATATCTGGGCAAGATTTGAAACAGTTCCCCCCATGGACACCCTGGATGCCCTTGAGTCAGAAGCAGAAGGAGGTAGATTTAAAAACTACCTTCCCAACACCAGAACGACTGCACCTAACTCCTAAGCCCACCTCAGGCCTCGGCAGAGTTGGATCTTGTGTTGGATCTCGAATACATGGTCCATTGTCAGGAGCACCTAGAAGTTGAAAGGGAACCATACGAACTGGTTTGCCACTTGTTGCCCTGTACGGAAAATTGTGTCGAAACACAGCAGACTCGGACCACTCCAATACCAGACAGAGCTATCACCCACTCATCTGTGTCAACCAGGGTATGGAGTCATCTCACTTACCAAGCGTCCTCATTGGCTTCAGGACTCAAACACGAAACTTTTCCTAAGTGTGTGAACCCAAATTGTTGGGAATTTCGAGAAGAACCTAGCAGAAACTATGTCGTTTATTGATATTAATAAAACAAAGCCTCCGTGAACATCTCTTCCCAAAAATATTTAGAGAGAAGTTCGTAAAGGATATGGTGAAGTTAGGAAAATGTGCAAGCCAACAGCTGTGGTCACCTCTCGAACAGACCATTGGATAATGTCGTCACAGTTCACATAGTCATTCTCCAAGTTCACTCAAGTAAAGTGCATTAATTTAAGAAAATGTCAGTCTGTAACTATTGCTGAGATAGGCCACTCGGCCATCCTCAAAAGCAAAGGGTTCGAATGTTCGCTATTCTTCCATCGAGATTACACCTACAATTTTTTAGTGATGTAGGGCGGGGGGGGGGGGGGGCAGTTTCTGAGTTGGTGCTCCAGTTATAATCAAAATGGCTCATAATATTTGCTGATCGTGTGGCCTTTGTTTTCCTTATCCTTGACTACATGAGGATTTGGCGACTCTCACATAACACCAGGAGTCATTATGCCATGAAGTGTGACTAACTAACAGACATTCGGTACATTTTCCTTCATCCTCGGTCGATTGACATTTTCGGCAACCTTCTCGTTTGGTTTATACTCAATGATAGAGGCGATTTAATTTTACAGGCGCTTTTGATTCTGTTTCTTGACAATCTTCGTTAATATTTGGCCGACCCGGTATAGGAATTGCGTTCACTGCTAATGTTTGAAGAGCAGTTTTTCCTAAAGTTACTAAATATTCATTAACCACTACAATGTTCCTTGCGGAACAGCAAATATCTGTATTTTTTTAATATCGTCTGTCCCGTTAGTTGGATTCCAATACAGCTTCCTATTTTCATTAAAAAAAAAGAGCTAAAAGCAGAAAAGTAACACATTAGTAACATGAAAACTATTATATGATTAATTTCCAGGATATTTGCCACTGGACATTCAATGTGTATTATATTTTGCGCACATCATGAGAAGATCCAACGGATGTCATCCAGTCCTAAATGGTCCCATAAATGAGGGATTCCATCTGCCATACGAGAAAATAAGACCTGGTTTGTTCTCTGTACAAATCAGATCGCTGCCAGTGACATTCCTATTCCAGACCGGAAGCGGCTTTGTTGACGATTTTCGCTCGGAGGCAGAATGTGATGAATGATAAAAGAGCGACAGAAATGAACGATTAATAAACGTTGATTCTTTTTGCCGGATGTTGCCTAAAGTCATCAATTTATTATTAAGCCAAAAACACGACGAAAACAAAATGTCCCATCTCAGTCAATGTTAAAATGGAGGTTAAAAAAAAAGAGAGTAAAAAACAAGCCCCCAAAGACAACCGTTTGAAGCACAGGGAAGAGAGGAGAGCATTTGTTGTGAACTTCTACTCCTTCCTCAGCGAATGCGATCCCTTGCGTTTTTCACCAATCAAAACTTCTGTTAAAACATAACACCGATTGTATCGCCGGATAGCCCCCCCCCCCCAAGAAGCACATTTAAAATCCTAAGCACCGCAACTCCCCCTTACCTCTTCTCTACTTTGGCTGTGCTCAGACAATAAAGAGCTCGTCGCTCGGGAAGTGTCGTCCTACTTTCGGGTCCTCGCACTCGTCTCCGTTGCATGGGGCATCGTACCTTCTCTCCAGTTGGCCCTAAGCTGTGGAATGATCTGCCTCATGGCATATGCTCCGCTTCCTCGCCTGGCACTCTTAGGAAGGTTCTGAAAACCTACCTCTTCTGTCAGCCCTTTTCTTAGTCGATGGACGGGCGCCCTGCGAAGGACTTAAGGTTTTGAAGGGCGCCATATAAAATATCTATTATTATTATAGATACTATTCATTATTGTACGAAACAAATTACCCTACACCCGACCCGAGAGTGGTAGATGTTAGAAGCATTCTCCGAGACGATACGGCAATAACGGACGATGAAAAAATGGGATTTTAGAGCTACTGTTCAGGCTCTCTTCGTTGTGGTATTTTATTTTCGGAGCCAATGACCACGGGCGTCTTTGCTGACGACGAGAGCCACACCCCAAGAGTGCAAATAAACAAAAGGTTGAGCTTGTACATATGACCTCCACACAGTCCCCCATTTAATCTTCTGCTTCACACTCTCCTAAAGCAGGCTAATAAAAAAAAATAAACAAGAAGAGGGTGCCCTTAATACTTCGTACAAGACAAATCTAGGGAACTTGGTTCTCGTTCGTCTACGAAAAAGCCAATTTAATTGTAAGTCGTTTCTTTTATACGTCCATTTCTCTGGCCAGAAGGGAAGGGGTTAAATTCCCCGTTGAGTCGATCCTTTACTTAGAACAAGGACGCTGAATAAAGGGGCCAGAGAGAGTTAATGAGGGACACCATAACAGTCAATGGGGCTTGTGTTCTTCCTCCGAAATACACATCCAACTTTCTCAGATCATTTAATGGAAAATAGGTAAAAAAAATGAGGCTTTTATTGGGTAGGAAGGGAAGAACCTCCACTTTAAGAAAGAGAAATAATGTATCGCCATCTTGCATTGATTACTTTTCAGTTAAAATATCTGCTTTCTCAACTCTCACATTCTGCCTGAAACACGGGGAAGAACTAGATGTCTCTCCTGACTCAGCTCTTGACTGAGGGGAGGGGACGCTGCGGTTGAGGCAACCAAAAAGTCATCAAATATTTAAGATTTTTTATTGTTCACATTCTCCTATGACCTCACGTCACAACTAGAGCAAGCGACATCGAGCGAACACCATAAACATTCCTAGCTTGTGTTTAGTTACCATTATTACTACTTTGTACTACTTTCTTACCCACAAGGGGGTGTCAAGTGACATCTGGAGGCCTGCGTGCCCTCCAGACCCTATACCTGCAGAAGGATATCGGCTATATGTTCTATTTTCACTTTTTCTCGATTCATCCCTTTCTTTACGGAACTCTGCGTTATAAGCCTCGTTGCGATAATAAGCCCTAAATTGAAAAAAAGTACTCCCCACTCGCGTTAAAGCTTATGAGCAAAGATGGAGTCGCTTTAGGAACCAACCCTTTAAACCCCTGCTGACGGTCGCCTTCGTTATTCACGCTTCGAAATGAAAATCCTTATTTAGAAAGCTGTCTCCACTTACGATCAGATATTCCTACGTTTCGTGCAGTGGTGTGAATGAACACAGAGACGCGTCAAGGAAGAAGCGAAGACGCCTTTGTTATCATCTCGGATCCAAATGGACTTCATGAATTCAATCTTGTTCTCGACCCATATCTCGATTGGAACAGGGCGGGACGGTGTCTTCTCTTAAGCCTCCGATGCATCACTTACCAGATGCTGCGAAGCGACTGCTTCTTTCCTCGTTTCGCCCCTCCAATTCGCAGCGTCCCCTGACTCTCCTTCCCCGATTCACTTAGGGCGGTGTGGTATGTATGTGCGGAGAGGGGTATGGCTCGGTTCTCAGTATCAGCAGTCCCAACCCAAAGTACCCATTAGTCTAATTAGTTAATGGGAGAGGGGATGCTATGGTGAACCAGGAAATGGGTAAAAGAAAGACCAATGGTCCCTGTAAGTGTTCTCCCCCCCCCCCTACCAAGAAGGCAATTAGATATTTCTAGTTAATCGCATTGCAATTATGTAATCCAATAAGGGATATCCATTCACTTCGGAAAGATACGGAAGGGAGAGACGGGGAAAGATAGTAAACGATATAAAGGTGATGTACACCCTTGATGGGATTAAATATTGCCCAAGTGGCAACAACCAGATTAACTATTTCGTGCCGAGTGGTAATCTATATTGGCGAAGTTAATTCACCACTATCATCACTCAACGGCGTGTAGTAAACAATGATTTCACCTTCAAGGCAGCGAAGGAAACTCCCATTTAGAGAAAAAAAAGACGGATAAAGAGGAAGAACAGAAAGAGTGAAGGGAGCAAAGGATGAGAAAAATGCTGGTAGCAAAACGGCACAGCCGAATGGTAAGGTTAGGCGGGCGTCTTATAAACGTTCAGGGAACACGCTCGTAAAAAGTGGCACGCTAACTCTCAAGTACGAACATGACCACCCCCACCCCTCGCTAGGGTAGTTCTAATAACATGCAGTAGTGAAAGATTAGAAATGTTCGCATGGGACCGATTGATTAGCTTCCTTGCAGTAATTAGAATTATATTTTCGACTGATAAAATTGTTTCCCCCAACCCTCCTTCATCCATCTACCCTCCATCATCCCTCTACCCTCCTTCATCCATCTAACTCTTTTGCCTGTCTGTCTATTTTAACTCCGTCCTTCAATTTTCATCTCGTAAACCCCGATCTCGCGACCACCGTTTATGGCATTGTTTTTCAAACTTTGCCAGACCGCTGCACTAAGGTTTATTACCCCTTGGACGTTGGGTTGGGTGGTTATGGTGTCTCTCCTCCCCTTGATCGAGACTTATAACCCTGGCCGAACGCTCCTTCCCTTCATTGGGGTTGGGGAGTGGTGTGGGGGGATTTTACATCTAGCTGTAAAATATCATATACACATTTTTTTTAAAAATCAGAACAAAGAACTCCATCGAGAGCTGAGCCAAACTGTTCTCCAACCCCCTAAGACTTCCCCAGTTCCCCATCTACATTTTAAATCTTCTTCTTCACTCTCTTCGAATTTCCAACAACAGTAAGTCAATCAAGTTCCTAACATGCGGGAAGCTAACTCAATCTATTATATTTAATCTTCCCAGGGTATAACGCCAAACTATTTAGACTGTAATAATGCAGACTTTATTCAAACTCAAATGTAATATATTTAAACGTTTAACTTCATTTCAACTAACGAGAATATCCGGAAAACAAACCCATTTTGGGGCACCTTTGGAAAAGGCATTGTACTATGTCGAGAGAAGTGCAAAGGAGCGGTTTAAAAACTTTGCCATCCTGAGTCTAAAAGACTCATTCAAGCGGAGTAGATTTGCCACTCGCTAACTGTGGTCCAGGGACGCGGGAAGCTGTTCGCAACTCGCCTACGTTACTTTCCTTCTTTACTTTTGCTTTGCCCCTTTTCCTAATCCCTTCCGGTACTTTGCTACTTTATTTTTGCTTTGTCCCTTTTCCTAATCCACTCTATCTACTAAATCACTTTTTTAAATTCTCACTTGTCGTTCCAAGTAGTTGCTACTCTAGGGCAGCGACCACACCCCGGGCAATCATCTTGTCTGATGGGCTGAACCAAGTGAGGGGAGCCATGGGGGCTATTGCTCCTATGGCATAGAGTCTTGCTAACTCTACTAGATGAAGTCTCAAGCAGAAAGCTGAGCATAAATTTGGGGCCTTTGGTGAGTTTTGGTGTGAGAGCAAGAAGGGTGACACATCGAGGGCGAGCTGGCACATGAAGGTAATCGGCCAGTCACCGTAGAAAAGGATTGGAATCCTTACTACCTACTATCCAAGTATAACCAGTGTAGAAAGCCAAAGAAATAATAGTCGGAACAGCGCCAATGGGAGTCGTCTCATTCCGGAAGGGAGGGAGACTGCCACACTCGGTCAGGCACTCAGCGAGCAGCAGGCGGGACTTGAGCGTTATCATGCGACTGTTTGCAATGTATGGTCAACAGTGTTTTATGGATATGAGACTTGGACGGTGAGGGAGGAAGATGCAAGAAAAGTTGGAAGCAGCTGAAATGTGGTTATGAAAGAGAATTCTGAAGATACCATGGACAGCAAGACGAACTAATGTGGACGGGCTAAGGCAGATGGGAGTGAAGAAGGAAATTATGACAACAAATGAGATTTCTTGGACATGTGATGAGGAGGAATGAGGTGGAGGCGGTGGTGTTGACTGGAATGGTGGAGGGAGGAAAGGCAAGAGGGCGAGAGAGAGAAATTTATAGACGGTGTGACGAGGTTGGCAGGGGGAAATCTTAAGCCTGCAGAGCTGTTGCAGCTAACAGGAGACAGTCAGGTGGCGCTCCATGGTTGCCGAAGTCCAGGTGGATGTGGCACGTCGATAGGATAGGATAAGATGATTAATTTCCGACTGTTTCATACTTTTCCTTCGTCCAACATCAAGCACCTACCTAACTCGCTGGTGACACCCAAGCAATGAGAGAGGCATTGCTAATAATATTCAATTAATATTATTATTAAAAAGAAATTGGAATTGGAAACCTGAAAAAGTGCGTTATCCTAAAAATACCTTTCTTTAGAGATCCCAAGTGGACTTCCATAATCTCTTACATTTCCGCCATGTCCACTATACTAAGTAATGACATTTGTGCATAGTTTGAAAACTCGGCAAAACATTTTCTTAGCGTGGAGCTGCGTTTTGCCTCTCGTTCTGGTCATACGACGACCGGGAAACGAGGATTATGGCCTTTGTCCGAGTCATTCAGGATTGTGAAAACGACTCGTTCGACTCTGAGAAGACTCGTCTCAGAGCACGGGGATCGGGCGCGTGGGAAGAGTGAGGGACAATTTGCGAGAATTTAATCGTCCTGAAAAGTACCAAAAGTGAGTTGCTTATATTATGCGTGTCTAAAAAGAGTAAAGTCGAAGGCCAAAAGTTTCAAACTGGAGGCTATTATGGAAAATTGGTTATGAAAACAATAAAGATATTCAATATAAGGAAGATGACAGTCCAAAGTGAGTTTCGAACTCCTTTCGAGTACGTGAATATATATGTATATATATATATATATATATATATATATATATATATATATATATATATATATATATATATATATATATATATATATATATATCGCGTGAGTAAGAAATAAAATGAAGATTTCAAGTAATTTCGAACTTTATTTCCAGTTCATTATCAAGGAATGACGAAAACAACAGAAAACTGCAATATATAAGCAAGGGAAAGAGGAGAAAGAACGTCCCAAACAAACAATTAATTACACGGTAAAAGTTTAAGACAATGTTGTGTGAATGCAATTTATAATATACCATCGAGTTTATAAAAGTCAGGACTTAAATTGAAATTAGGGAATTTACTGATCAATGTCGATTCAATAACATTACGCGCGATTGTATCTTTAGCATGACCAATAATTTTAGACGAGTTCCAATCGTGGGACATTTGTTTTGGGATTTACATTTTGGCAAACATTTACCAGAATGTCCGAGGTAATATTTAGAATAATCAATCTCTACATTATACGCAATATACCTTTCCAATGGTGGAAGGAGCATTCTGCACTAAAAGTTTTTAAATAGTATTTTTATAGTTAAATACAATAGAGATCCCTTATGATTTTTAAACATGAGGGAGAGTAGCAAATGCTGGATTAAAGAGAGAATAGCAAAAGTTGGATTAAAGAGAGTAGCAAAAGCTGGATTAAAGTGTAGCAAAGGCCGGATTAAAGAGAGATTAGCAAAAGCCGGATTAAAGAGAGTGTAGCAAAGGCCGGATTAAAGAGAGATTAGCAAAAGCCGGATTAAAGAGAGTGTAGCAAAGGCCGGATTAAAGAGAGATTAGCAAAAGCTGGATTAAAGAGAGTGTAGCAAAGGCCGGATTAAAGAGAGATTAGCAAAAGCCGGATTAAAGAGAGTAGTAAAAGCTGGATTAAAGGGAGAGTATCAAAAGCTGGATTAAAAGGAAGTACAAGAGTATTCTTATTATTAAAAGGACGGTGAGGTGCAAAACGGTAAAAAGACTGAACTCAAGAAGATGGAGAGGATAGCAAAGGTTGTGTCCTACCTCGAAGTGCACGAAGGAACATAGAGATAAAAACAGACCTTTTGACTTTAATATGATGAGAGGAGTAAAAGTGAACATAGGAGGAAGAATTAGTCGGCTTACGATAGACAGAGAAATTGAAACCAGAAGGAGTGCGATGTATACCTAAATCTAGGAAAAGAAGTGTAGCGTTCTGTTCTAGTTCAAGGGTAAATTTAATAGAGTACAAGCTGGTTAATTTGTTAAAAAAAAAGGTTTATATCTTCCGAATTGGGCCATAAGCATACAATATCATCGATGTATCGAAAAAAAATAATAGGGAAATCAACAATAGAGGGGATGTAAACTGTTTAAAAAAATGGCATATATGTTAGATAAGACGGGAGATTAACAGTTACCTCTAGCAAGACCAAATTTTTGGCGAAAGAATTTGACCCCCCAAAAAATCAATTATCTTTGAAAAACTTAGATAGTCCATCGACTGGAACTTTGGTAAAAGGCGAACAAACAATAAACGCTAACAAGAGTGAAGTTAAAAGGTTAACAGATGGCATCCTTTACCCTTCAAACTTCACTCTTGTTAGCTTTTTCCCTTGTTACCAAAGTTCCAGTCGATGGCCTATTTAAGTTTCTTAAAGATAAATTGTGTATATACATATATATGTGCGTTGGTATTTATATATGTACGTTTATTTATATGAATGTTTGTACATTTTATTAGATGTGTACTTATCTACCTCTCCATTTTTACTCCTGACCTCCCATATTATCACGTTGGTGTAGTTTCTTCCAATTTATCACTCACCACGATGAATCCACGTACCACACTTACACCACGCTTTGATTTTTACGTGGAGTTATGCAGTGAACACCTATGTAAATTAAGGTTAATTTTCGTAAATGAATGTTTAGAAAACAAAACTATCCCGCCCTCCCTACCAGCGAAAGAAAGAACTCCCGTTTACTCAAGTAGAAGCGCATCTCCTTCAAGAGGCAATGGCTCGCACGGAGAGAAAAGTTGAACATGAATTCGTCCTTCAACGCGATGCATTCCTAAGCCTGAGAGAAACCTGCGCTGATCAGGCTCAACTCCCTCATCTTCTTCGTATGGGACAAGATCATCTTCACTAATCACGCGTATGTAAAAACATCTACACTTAATAAGAAACTTGACATCCTCTTCAAGAAGAGTTCCTCGTCCTCCCTTCGGAAAAACATCGCGAATCTTTCGTCCCGGGAACTTCTCTTCGATCAACAAGTCATTCTCGAATATGGACTCTCGTTTTTCATTTTATCAACTAGGACTCATTAAATTTACAACATTTAGTGTCCCTAAGCAAACGTAATGAAATCCTAGATATCAATTGTGAATTTCTCTGCCGATAACTAGCGGAGTTCCTCAAGGTCCCGTTTTGGGACCCTACTCTTTTATAATTTTCGTAAACACCTTAGGTTCTGGAAAGAATTGCCAAGTAAATTTATTTGCTGACGATACTAAATTTGGGCAGAAAATAAAGGCTAAGGAAGACTCAAATTGTTTAAAAAAATGCCTGATTATGTTAATTAAATGGTGTAACCATTTAACGGTGTAACGGAGGGTGCCTCGGGATGGCTTTTTCGCTCCTTAAAATCCGAAGACGTGGTAAGAAGGGTTGAAGCGCGCCGAGAATGTAATCGATTTCCTCTCGACTAACGAAGACGTTACACCTAAAGTACTGGAAGGCGGCTTCAGACACAATCTGCATGTAAATTCTGAACTGTCGAATATATACCCCGAAATTATCTAGAGGGGAAGAGAAATTCATCGCCAACAGACTTCCTTAATTGCCTTGGGTCGCGAGATACCCACTTAATGGTCTTTCCGTTGTTCTAATTTTCGCAGTAGATAGGGTAGATGAATTTAGAGCTGTCAATGGCGAACTGGGGAGGTCAGGGGGGGAGGAGTCCTTCACTCTCTCATTCTTCCACAGAAATAAAGTTAGAGAATACTGGTCAAACATATTTAAAATTTCCCCTGAAGAAGAAGAAAACTTCGACAGAGTTCGGGAACGGGATAATAGACCAGTTGAACGAAGAAATAGAACGGACATATCCGTTCAATAATGCTACAGCGGAAAGACCCATAGTGTGCCTCGGGAAAAAGATCTCCCTACAGGAGTTAAACGAAACGCAAAAAAACTTTTAAGAAACGTGCGCCAGGACACTCAGCGTTAACGAAAGCAAACCTCAGTAATGCTCCACCCAACATAAAACAAGGATTAACTAATATCATGAATACGGGATACTTTCCCGATGCCTGGAGACTATAAAAAATTTTATTCATTCCTAAGTCGGGAAAGTCCCTAATCTCCCCAGCAGACTACCGCCTGATCTCTCTCCTCGAATTTAGAGGGAAAATTTTCGAAAAAATCATCGCCAACCGAGTGCAATCCTACCTGGACGCCAATAATCTGCACAACTGTCAACAACACGGATTTAGAACGCAGAGAGGTACGGACACAGCACTGGCGATGATAACAGAGAAATTAGCCCAGATAGAAAAAGAGAAGAAGCACGCTGAACTAGTATTGAGGGACGTCAGGAAAGCATTTGATAAAGTGTGGCACCGAGGACTACAGTTTAAGATCCTACAACTGGAACTCAATCCCAGATTGGAGAAAATAACCTGTGATTACGTCATGGGCAGAAGAACATTTATCAAGATATGGCAGTACCAAGGACCAGAATTTCAACTGGAAGAGGGCATCCCCAAGGTGGGTGTTTGCGTGCATTGCTCTACTCGATATTCACTAGACCTCCCTACTCCTAGGCTAGAGGAATCTTTGTATATCCAGTTCGCCGACGACGTGACACAGATTGTGGTCTCCTCATATAAAAATGAAAGGACAATGGCAAGGATGACGGCATATCAAATAGAGAACTTGAATATATACGAACGCCGCTGGAAAATCGTAACTAACTTGAACAAGTTTACCATCATTCCTATCAAAAGAAATAAAATAGCACCAATTTATGTAGGGGATGAGAGATATCCATACAAGAGAGCAGGCACAGTGCTAGGCTTAAAAATAAATGCCAGAGGATATAGACCAAATAAATAGCATAATTGGATGCACGAGTCAGGATATCAGAGAATTATATTGATTCAGAAACCTAAGAAGAAGCAATAAAAAAAATATATACTCTGCCTACATCAGACCAAAAATACTGTATCCTCCTATGCCACTAGCGGCCATTCCAAAGACTTATATGATAGAATTGCAAAGGGTGCAAAATAAAGCAATCTTAATAATAAATAACGCAAAAAGAGACAGGAAACGCCAACAGACACTACACGAAGAGACCAACGTCAGCGCGATAAACAAAGACCTAGGTACCAGGGCCCTCAATATTTGAAGGAAGGTGGAGAGGAACTCTGACCCAGATTTCATCAGGAATCACTTCGGAATTCCCGACCTACTACGGAACCAGGCTTGGAAAAGATTTCCCAGTAGCAGAAGAGCTGCGCGGCACAACCAGGACCCAATCTGCGCATAAAAATATCGGATAAGCAATTTAACCCAAAGATACCAAAAACAATCGACAATTCACTAACACACATACAAAAAGGCTTGAAAGCTACTATGTAAAAAGGTAGAAATGAGTTTGTTGTACAAACTAATAAACATAGAATTGGATCAAATTATATATATATATATATATATATATATATATATATATATATATATATATATATATATAAAATAAAAAACTCACAAAGTATCACGTGAGGGTAGCAAATGAATGTAATGTCCCGCAGGGAAAAATGAAATGGTGTTTCCAAGTACTTTCGAACTTTATTAAGTTCCTTATCAGACTAATACAAATGTTAGAAAAACTTTAAAGGTCTCGAATCTAAAATAAAAAAGATGAAAGAAGAACAAATACACTAGCGAAAAGACAGACAGAGATACCCTTTCCCTAGGGACCTAACTATCTTCTCTATCTCTTATTCCCAAATATTTCACCACTAAACCCTTCTACTAACTAACTATTCTCTATCTATCTAGTTTCTCCGCTTTTTATGTCCAATGTCTCTTATTTATTCGACGGCCGAATATTCGATACATACGCACTGCTGACAATCTACGGCTAAAGCATTTTTACTTGCTTAGTAACGGACTTTGAGCACCGCCTACACAGAAAAGAGCCTATTCTGGAAGTCTTTTGGTGAATTTCGCTTCACCCTTCAAACAGAGAGAATATCATTTTTCACCGAGGATTCATAATTCAATAAGGGCTTAAGCAACCCACTGCTCCCGTCCATCGCCCTGCGTGGGAATCTGCTCGGATGTCTGCCATTCATTTATTTCGTCTTAACTATGCCAGCCACTTGGACTGTCATAATTAAGGGCTTATGTGAAAACTGGTTTGAGGACTAGCCCACAGCGGAAGCATAAGTCAGAAATTTTCTCGAAACTAGGGTATAACTGCGAGTCACGGACGGAGGAGAGATCTTCATCGCCCGGGGGAGCCGGCCAGCATCATACGAGAGGGAAGTAACACCCGTCTCTATGTAGTTGGATGCAGTTATGGCACAAGTACCCGAGAGAGGGTGCAAAACTTTAGCAGCCGTTGATTCGACCGCTACTGCATCAAGTCCATCATAATTCATCTCTCTTGAGGTTTCCATTCGAGATCCATCCCACCCACCCATCAACCATCATCCTGGCAGCAACCGAGCGGGGGACCAACTGGAAAATGCACGGAAGCGCTCTCACTGATGTTTTTGAACTTTTCACTAACCACTACTGCCTTTACCACCTACTCACATTTCCTTTCACTCGCAAAATACAAAAATAATTATACGTTGGTTACAGAGGACATAGTAGGGAACGAAGACGACCATGGAGACCCTCACTAAGAGGGTTCCCCTCAGGACCATACAAGGAGAAAAGGCCCCGGAAAAGAGGAAGCTGTGTGAAACCCTCTACCTCGAGCATAAAGTGGCACTGGTGAAACTGATTGAAGTTTCATCAGGTTTTATTGCCATCTGTACAGAGACCAAAGATGTGGACCGGCGAAGGATGTCTGCCATTCATTTATTTCGTCTTAACTATGCCAGCCACTTGGACTGTCATAATTAAGGGCTTATGTGAAAACTGGTTTGAGGACTAGCCCACAGCGGAAGCATAAGTCAGAAATTTTCTCGAAACTAGGGTATAACTGCGAGTCACGGACGGAGGAGAGATCTTCATCGCCCGGGGGAGCCGGCCAGCATCATACGAGAGGGAAGTAACACCCGTCTCTATGTAGTTGGATGCAGTTATGGCACAAGTACCCGAGAGAGGGTGCAAAACTTTAGCAGCCGTTGATTCGACCGCTACTGCATCAAGTCCATCATAATTCATCTCTCTTGAGGTTTCCATTCGAGATCCATCCCACCCACCCATCAACCATCATCCTGGCAGCAACCGAGCGGGGGACCAACTGGAAAATGCACGGAAGCGCTCTCACTGATGTTTTTGAACTTTTCACTAACCACTACTGCCTTTACCACCTACTCACATTTCCTTTCACTCGCAAAATACAAAAATAATTATACATTGGTTACAGAGGACATAGTAGGGAACGAAGACGACCATGGAGACCCTCACTAAGAGGGTTCCCCTCAGGACCATACAAGGAGAAAAGGCCCCGGAAAAGAGGAAGCTGTGTGAAACCCTCTACCTCGAGCATAAAGTGGCACTGGTGAAACTGATTGAAGTTTCATCAGGTTTTATTGCCATCTGTACAGAGACCAAAGATGTGGACCGGCGAAGGATGTCTGCCATTCATTTATTTCGTCTTAACTATGCCAGCCACTTGGACTGTCATAATTAAGGGCTTATGTGAAAACTGGTTTGAGGACTAGCCCACAGCGGAAGCATAAGTCAGAAATTTTCTCGAAACTAGGGTATAACTGCGAGTCACGGACGGAGGAGAGATCTTCATCGCCCGGGGGAGCCGGCCAGCATCATACGAGAGGGAAGTAACACCCGTCTCTATGTAGTTGGATGCAGTTATGGCACAAGTACCCGAGAGAGGGTGCAAAACTTTAGCAGCCGTTGATTCGACCGCTACTGCATCAAGTCCATCATAATTCATCTCTCTTGAGGTTTCCATTCGAGATCCATCCCACCCACCCATCAACCATCATCCTGGCAGCAACCGAGCGGGGGACCAACTGGAAAATGCACGGAAGCGCTCTCACTGATGTTTTTGAACTTTTCACTAACCACTACTGCCTTTACCACCTACTCACATTTCCTTTCACTCGCAAAATACAAAAATAATTATACATTGGTTACAGAGGACATAGTAGGGAACGAAGACGACCATGGAGACCCTCACTAAGAGGGTTCCCCTCAGGACCATACAAGGAGAAAAGGCCCCGGAAAAGAGGAAGCTGTGTGAAACCCTCTACCTCGAGCATAAAGTGGCACTGGTGAAACTGATTGAAGTTTCATCAGGTTTTATTGCCATCTGTACAGAGACCAAAGATGTGGACCGGCGAAGGAGCTACCACATTGAAACGCATCGGACTCGAAGCAAAGAGCCCCCCCCCCCAAAGTGGCAGCGAACCGCAGTGTCATTTGCCGCAAAGTGGAGAGTTGGGTCGATGAAAACTCAACCGAAGATCTGAAAGAGAAGATTGTGAGGAGTTACCCGTGATTAAATCAAATTTCGCGAACACACCCACGTGTTCAAAATAACGTTCTCTACCACCGACATGGTCAGGAAAGCGATGACGGACGTGATCTTGGTCTTTAATATGAGAATCCCAGGAGAGAACATCCAGCAAGAGAGGTTTAATAGCATACAAATGTGCTTTGTATGCTATAAACTAGAAGATCCCACAATCACGACCTACCCGGACAAGAGCAAACTGTAGTGCAATGAATGCGCCACACCGGTTCGATAAGTGCGAGAGCACTAAGAAGAAATGTCTCAACTGTAAAGGGGAACACAGGACCATGGCCCTGAACTGCCCAAAGCGCATATATATATAAACAAAAGGAAGGAAGAAGAGAAGAAAGCTAAGGAGATGAACTACGCGAGCGCCGCCAAAAAGAACGGGGAAGTAAAGACTACACCTGCACAGATGAACATCACAGGAGATCTGAGTGCAAACATTCTGATCTGCATTACCCACGCAAATGTGGCTAATGCAGTGAAGTCTAATTGTTACAACCAGGCCCTCAATGCACTCCTAAAGGTAAACAATCTCCCTTAAGTGATCATGCCTGCAGACCCTGAATACTCCAAGGTATTCAAGGAATTAGTCATAAGAAATAACTGTTAAATCTGGACTGGAGGAGATCATCGAAGCTCCCTCATCGGAGGAATCCGATGAGGACGAAAAAGAAAAGGCTAAAAATGAGGAAGGATCCTCCTCTTCAGGCAACGACGAGGGCCTCTGCACCCGTACACGAGCTATGAAGAGCAGGTCCAAAACGCCAAGTCCCCCCCTATCCCCGAAGAAGGAAAACCCTGGGCACAGTAAAACCGCCCCGCCAGCCCCCAAGAAGAAAAAGAAGAAGCATAGGTAAAAACAATTCACCATGTTACGAAACGCACTGAAGATACTGGAAATTAATACCAACGGCTGGATGTCAAAAAGGACTCTTTACGAAAATGTATTCAGAGAAATTGATACAGAGATCATCTTAATTTTGGAACACGGGATCGACACGGGTAATGCAAAAATGAAAATCTGGAACTACCATGTGTTGATCACGAATTATTTGCAGGAGCGGTTCGACGGTGCCGCTATTGCAATAAATACAAACAAATAAGAAATCTAGAAGAATCCTACATCGCGATTGAGGTTGAACTCAACATAGGAAAGTTGGTCATTGCTACCGGATATCAACCGCCAAGGAGAGACATGTTACCAATTCACCTCTCACTGGCCTATTTGGCAGAAGAGCCCCCACTATATTAATGAGGGATCTGAACGCCAGATGGAGAGAATCCAGTTACAGGACCTTCAACGGCATAGGAAGAAGCCTGGACCTATTGCTGGATAGAAATATTGTCCAGCGAATAGACCACGACTTCCCCACCTTTGTCAGAGGAGGAAGTGCCACAAAACCAGACATCTGTGTGGTGAATCGTCAGCTGCCGTTCAATTACTACATTGAACCAGTCCACGTACGATGTAGTGACCATATAGGGATCCTACTCACTATCAACAGGAACCCTATACAAGTTCCAGCTGTAGTAAGAAAGAACTACAGAAGAAGAGACTGCACACGGTACGCGCACCTTATCGAAGCCTACGATCCGTCCAACTTGGACGAGGCAATTCGCGAGGAGATTGACGAGGCACTCGACGAGCTCAATAACCATCTCATCAACGCAGATAGGACTTGTATCCCTAATTCCGAGCATAGGACCATCTCTACCTACAGATAGACCGAATATATGAAGGATTTATACCGCGAACTGAAATTATTGTATGAGATCACCATCAGAAATGCATCAGTTCACTCAATGCAACGAAGTAAAGAAAATCAAAGAAGAACTCAGCCAGTTGATCCTCGAAAAACAATGGAGACGATGGGAGGATGCGATCGATAGCCTCGATCACGAAGCAACTCCCAAAGAATTTTGGAAAAAGATCAGAAGTCTCAAAGGATCGACTGGGAAGAAGATCGAACTACAAAAAGAAGACGGAAACATCGAAACGGAAGGAGTAATTGAAGAGCTATCCCGAAGTTATTGGGAAAAAATCTTCAGTATAACTGAGGAGGAAAAGGAAAACGAGTTTGAAAGCAATATCATGACAGCGCGACGGAGACGCCGAGATTATCGAAGAACTACTCGGCGCGCTCGGCTCATTCCGACGTCATGCCCTAGAAAGAAAGAGATCCTGAAGAGAAAAAGGCAGAAGGAATTAGGAGGGCGAACACCTCCTACGCCCAAGCGACAAAAGATGCCCCCTCTGGAAATGTAGAGAATGTCGCGCAGAAAACATACCTGAAAATCGGCAAAGAGAATGAAAACTCGACCAAAATCCTCACTTGAATAATATATGCCCACGTCCGGAATCTGACGAACCCAGGCTGCTCGCTAAAGAGCTAAATATTATGCTCAAGAACAATTGCTTAGCAGAAATGTGGTTTCCAGAAAAAAAACATCTGGGGAAGTCCTGCAGATGCAGTACCAGCCAGAGGAAGAGGCACCAGCGACTGGCTTCCACATAAATGATGAAGAAAAAACGGAAAGGAACGCGATCCCAGAACCCACCGCAGCTCCTCAAAGGTCCCCAGATAGGGACCCCAGAATTATTGAGGCCAGAAAGAAAAGGGAAACAAGCGAAAAAAAGAGCAGCCAGAAGGATCAAACAGGCTGAGGGTAACATCTCAAGCTCTGCTTCTTCCTCAGAAGAAGAACAAGACTGCTCCCTGCCTCCTAAGACCCATGAAGGAGCGAGGAGTAGGATTAAAAGGAAGAGTTCTCGTCACAACAAAAAATACGATGGAGAAGACATTAAAATCCGGTTCTACAGGATAGCTTAAACTTCCTTCTCAGAGGATCTCAAGATAGGAAAGATCATCGAAGGAGTCAAGGGTGGCTTTTTGAAATGGACATACGATTTGCAAGACCAGGAAGCGCTAATTGACGTAGCGCTCATGGCGGCCGAAATTAAATTGCATAGGAACTCTTGCCTCGCCATAAGCGAAGCAGATTTTTTCCAAATTAGACACGGTAAAAAGGCACGTAACAAAAAGCATTAGAAGGAGACACACACACATAAAAAAAACACAAGCACTAGACAACACAAACATGCAATACACGAATAACACATTAAAAATACTTACAATTAACGTCAATGGATGGGAAGGGAAACACATTCCTTACGGAAACAAATTACGTAAAGTGGATCCCGACCTAATCCTCATCCCCGAACACTTTGTTAACACAAATACAAACAAAATAAAGATACCAAATTACACAGTTATAAACAAAAAACATACACAGGATCGTTACGACGGCGCAGCCATCGCGATCCAAAACAACATTTCATACAGAACGCTTCAAAATCTAGAAGTCATTTGTGGCTGTTGAAATACCAACCCTGGTGGGAAACCTGACCATAGCGGCTGTCTATCAGCCTCCAAGTCGCAAATACCTGCCAATTCCTAACTTTTATACTCTTCGGGCGCGGAAAACTTATTGCTTGGCGGTGATCTAAATGCCAGATGCAGAGCGTCAGGCTACGGAAGCACCGACCAAAGGGGAAGAAACCTGGAGTTGCTACTCGAAAGAGACAGACTCCAGAGGATCGGGCCAGTTTTTCCGACCTTCTTAAAACATCGTTCGGCAACTAAACCGAACATTGTGTAAACGAGCAAAAACTTCCCCTTCAACATCAGAAATGAGCCCGGACCAGTGGTACCGAGCGATCACATCCCGATTGTCACCACGATCTCGCTTGCTCCACTACTCGGCCCGTTCTACTTAGGAAAGGTTACCCTAAAGCTATCTAGAGATACTCAGTACATACCATCCAGCTGCCCTGGGAGACGCTAATCTCGAAGAGATTGATGGAGATAAATAAGATCACCAATCTCCTCATACAAGCCGAAAAAAGATGCGGTACCAGAATATCCTATAAAATACTCCCACAACCTAGGTGGACGAACGAGATGAGAGAATTCGCCCGGGAACATAGAGAAATCTATGAAGAGATCGGCAGGACAGGCATCAATCGGGAAAGGACAGCCAGAATGAGGAAACTAGGAGAGGAACTGAAAAACATAATAATTGAAAAACAAAGAGCAATCTGGAATGACATCATTGGGAAGCTGGACAGGGAAGACAATCCTGTAAGATTTTGGAACATCATCCGAAGACTTAGGGAATTCCCTGCCATACCCAGAACCCAAATCAAGGATGGAGACGACATCATTGAGGACACAGAGTCTTTCGAGAGGAAATTTTGAACCCACTGACAAGAGATTTTCGCTATATCCCCTGAGGAAAACGACGACTTCGACTAGGACTTCGAAGACCAATTGCTTGATGACCTCGGCACAGTGATACATAGAATCCACCCACACCCGCAAGTATCTCAGGAAAGAGTGATGGTTAGCCACGGATGCCCTATAACTCTCGAAGAGACCTTGAACACCATAAGGTCCTTCAAGCAGAGGGCGACAGGCTGGTCTGGAATTACGAAGAACCTCGTAAATGCCCCAAAGCAAATTATTCATGGTTTGGCGAATACAATGAACGCTGCCCTGAATACAGGCTACTTCCCTGACGGGTACAAGATGGCCAAAATCATATTTATCCTGAAGGGAAACAAGCCCCCAGAACAGGTGGCTAACTATCGCCCGATTTCTCTTCTTGAGATGCAGGGAAAAATCTTCGAGAAGATTATTGTAAACAGACTACAAGCTCAACTGAGCGAGTTAAGAGCGCATAATCCCCAACACCACGGGTTCCGCAGGAAAAGGGGCACATATACGGCCCTGGCGCTCCTAACAAGCGAACGGGTGCTATGTAGACATTGTGCTGAGGGACGTGCAAAAGGCCTTCGGTAAAACCTGGCTGCAAGGAATTCAATACAAGATCCTGAACCTCCAGCTAGATCTAATCCTGGAAAGGATCTTCTGTAGCTCTCATGATTGAGAGCTACAGAGGACCTAAATTCGAACTTAAGGCGGGCGTTCCTCAGGTAACGCCCGGATATATATATATATATATATATATATATATATATATATATATATATATATATATATATATATATATATATATATATATATGAAAAGAAACTCACAACTTGCACGTGAGTCAAAATTATGATAAATAACACCCAAAAGAGAAATGGAAAAACGATTCCGAGCGCTTTCGTCTTTATTCTAAAAGACCTCTTCATGGAATAACGTAGGTCAGGACAGACAATGTCTTAAATAGTAAGGCGTGGGGGGTTAAAACGGCTATCTGCATCAAAACCTTAACTAGGGGGTACAAATTCTTTAAACACTTTAATTTGTGATTTAATATAATTAGATATGATAGGATCTAGGATAAACAATCCAGGGCTAATATTAAAATTTGGGAAAGTATTAATAGAGATACACGCCAAAATATTTCTTGAAATGTAGTTTGTACATTAAATAATAGGTTTAGCACTATTCCAATTAATTAAATGTACAAACTATATTTCAAGAAATATTTTTACTTTCCTAAATTTTAATATTAGCCCTGGATTGTTTATCCTAGATCTTATCATATCTAATTATATTAAATCACAAATTAAAGTGTTTAAAGAATTTGTACCCCCTAGTTAAGGTTTTGATGCAGATAGCCGTTTTAAACCCCCACGCCTTACTATTTAAGACATTGTCTGTCCTGACCTACGTTATTCCATGAAGAGGTCTTTTAGAATAAAGACGAAAGCGCTCGGAATCGTTTTTCCATTTCCCTTTTGGGTGTTATTTATCATAATTTTGACTCACGTGCAAGTTGTGAGTTTCTTTTCATATATATATATATATATATATATATATATATATATATATATATATATATATATATATATATATATATATATATATATATATATATATTACTTTCTAGACCCACTAAATTAAAAGTCAAAGAACATGAATAGAGATTGCTAAAATTCCTAGTAAAAAGAGACAGATTCAAATATGGAAGAACAAACATGTCAAATTATGAATGACAAAAGTACCTTTGTTTTCTACGATATCCGAAATGAATATGGAGTAGGAAGGAAACTTGAGATTAAATCAGTTTCTATTGTTAGAGTGTTTAAATGAGACTTAAAGTAGTTGAAGAGGACTCAGAATTTAGTTGGGGCGTCATCATTTTAATATAAAGAGAATCGAATATGAGGAGGGAGAGAAAATTAGGATTAGACTCTAGAATCGTGAAGTCGTCCAGAGATGCGATGGTTTGAGATATTATTGAGTGTTCTGCCATTGTTGATGGCTCCGTCTTGTATAATATCGCATCAGTTATTAAGCTGGTACCCATATCAGAACAAAGGGCGGACTATCGAGTACGTAGGGTGCTACCAATGTATTTACCAAGGAAACACCTTGAGTATAGTCAAGGCAGACAACACCACAACGCATTCTTTACAGGTTTGATCTTTGACTTTGAAGAAGCCACCAATTCTGTTTTTATTGATGAAAGCAAATTTAAATTCTACTTGGCAGTATTTTTTTCTTCAAAGGTTTCATGACTTTTTAACGAAAAGGGTAAAGTAAACGCATCTGTTGGTACTGTAACTAGGGGAATTTTTATCGAGTATATATTATCTGAAATTTCTCATTGTTTTATTAACTCTTTAAGGTTCACTTTGCCTTTCCTTAAGAATTTTACTCCTGGGCATTTTTTTAAAATTCTTCGTTTTTTGTGTGGTTAGGTTAGGTTAGGCTAGATTAAGTAATGATAAAATTACCTCCATTGGTATTGGCGTAAGAAGATCGAATGTAGGAACAATTCACATGAAATGTTAGCCTTTTCAGCATTTGCACAGGATTAGTAAATTCTGCGCTCTAGTGCCGCAAGGGGATGGGGGAGGGGGGCATTACTGAAACCTGATTGGTTAGATTTAAAAGACTATAAGTTCATATTTGCCCAGAGAGCAGAAAATCAAACATCTGAGCATTACCAAAATTTTGGCGATCATTTAAAAATGGTGCAATTAAGTATCCCATTTGGGATATTTGGGCGCTAAAGGGTATAAAAAGGAAGAAGCTGTTTTGTTATTGTATTAAGTACGACTTCACGTTCTGGAACTCGCTGTTGGTCAGTAGGAAAGAAGAAGATAGATGAAAACGGTATAAAATTCTTTTAATTATTAATAGTAAATTGTTTCATTTAATGAGAAACATATTTAATAACGAACTTGGCTAGTTTATAAGTTGGTAAAGTATATGGATTTTATGATAATATAATACAAGTTCTTTTATATGAATCTTGATAAAAATGCCTGAGTCGGGAATAATTAACGTCCGTTTAGGAAAGAAGTTTTACGAAAGAAAACTAACATGGGAATTTATATACCAAAAAGTAGGAAAAACGGGGAAAACAAATGAACATTGGTTCTGAAAATCCCAGGTACGATCAATCCCTCGAGGATCATTGACACCTGCTACACATAACCCAGAGGGTCAAAAGCGAAAACAAATGGGGCATCTGCACCCGGAAATATTGGCTTTTAAGGCGAAAACAAACGAGGTAAGACCACCCTACATGAAATGGCGAATTAATGGAGATTACCTGGGAAATTATGGTAGAGCGGCCGGACGCGCAACAAAGGAACGAGGGATCTTAAAAGGGGAGCAATTGGGAGGCCGTAAGGTAGTGGTAATTCTCAGCTGGTGGTAAATGTACCCAAAGGGGTACATAAGGTTCTGCCAGTGCCTTTTTGGGGGGCTTTTTAACGGGTTTTCTACAAGTTTACAAGGGCAACACTCGTTGTTTTTGTCTAGTTCTAAATAAAATATTAAAGACATTAAAATATGTACAATTTTTATAAGTATCCTTAATTTTCAAGGTTACGTGGCAACCTTTCCGATTCCCCAAGGGATAGAGAGGAACCAAAAGGTTGGGAATCCCTGATAGGCCGACATGCGCTAAAGAGGCACGTACAGTTTGGCACATAAGTTGAAATACACCCGAGTAGTGAAGGCGTTTTAATGGTTTGATTAATTTCAGTGATATTGTAAATGTCGGATATTCATTCCAAGGGTAAAGCAAACATCCAACAGAATTTATCGTTATAAAATTGAATAAAAAGGTTTTTACATTCGCAGGAAAAATAATAATTAATATTTTCTCGTACGCCCTTCGTAGGCAATTGCAGCAGCTAACAAACTTTTGTCATAGTTTTACAGTTATGGGCGTCCGTCCCTGCATCGGGGGCGGAACTTGAAACGGTCTTCAATAGAAGTTTTGCTCAGTTCCTATTTACAGTACCACAAACTAATCCTTATTTCTTTGGTGGTCGCATTATATTTTTTTTCCTTCCAGCTATTTTGTATGTTTTTTTTTAGGTTTGAGCTTTGTGATTACTATTTCAAAACATTTAATTTGGAAACCAAATCACTTTACTATAGAATACCTGTTTTACGATCGTTGCCCTGATTTTGAAAGTAAACAGCCTACCCAACTTTAGCTTTCTTGCTGGCGGTAAGTTGACTTTCAAAATAACCAAATCATCTTCCCCCATTGATTTTAGCAACTGTGCTTGTACCATTAATACCAAAGGAACCTTATCGCCAGATTGGGCACCAACCATATCAAGATACAAGCAATTTAGCGCACAAAAAGCATCGCAATACACCACCACATCCACGCTGGAACAAAGATTCTCGCATTCAAAGACCACCTAAGCATGATAAGCAGATAATTCTGAGGAAAATGCGATGCTCTACAAACCCTCTCCCCTCTTCTACCCATCCCATAACCCTCCAAATGACTAGCCACTATTGGCTAACTTCGTTTATCTCTCCTTCCTCGACTAAAAAAGTGAACCATATTTGAGTATGAGTGTAACAGAAGACGAAAAGTCTCGTATGTACAATAACATTAAGCGTTCTAGACAAGAGATTAGTCCTGGGGAAAACCAATACCCCGAGCATAAACAGGAGCCTTATCCACGGAAGATTCTCTTGTGCGCTTTGTGAGATCTGAATGGCATAAATCCATTTTTGAGCTTCTTAACCCAAATAAAACTATCCCCAAATATGTTCACTTGGACTGTTTCTATGCAGCACGAGGAGAAAAAATGCCAGCATTAATTAAAAGAAGACTGGCGTTTCATCAAGACAACACATGTCCTCAGAGCGCAAGCGATACCATACACAAGCTTGACAATTTCGATTGGTAACTAATGAGTCCTCCTCCATACTCACTAACTTAGCCTCATCAGATTACTATATTTTTAGGAGCTTAGAGAATTACCCGAGGAGAATTCAGATTACCCGAGTATAATGAAGATTACCGAGTATAATGAAGATTACCCGAGGAGAATGAAGATTACCCGAGGAGAATGAAGATTACCCGAGGAGAATGAAGTTTTCAACAACGGAAAAAACCAAACAAGCTTACAGAATTGTTTTAAATCAAAACGAAACGATTTTTGCAAACATGATATTAAAAAGTTAGTAGAAAAATGGTGATTAGTGGTAGAAACGTGGAAATTATAAATATGAAATTAATAAATACTTATTTAAATATAAATAACTCAAATTTGGATTTGTTTGATTTCTAGACATAAAATAAAGATAAACATGAAAGAAATGACGTATCTCTTATGAGATAACCTAATATACAATGGAAGAGGTCAGCCTCCAAGAACAAATAGATGCCACAGTTAGGGGTGCACGAATCCTTCTCGAAACCAAGCGACCAGCGGTAGTGACTCCGCTAGAGCCGATCCCAGGAGAGTTAAGGTGTAGGGGGAGCGGCGCTCCATCAAATGGCAGTATGCCCAATTCGAAGACGACAAAAAGCAAAATGAAGCCGTCGTGCTATTGGAGGAGGTGGGTAGGTCCATGGGAACAGTGGGCGATCTTCTTTGTCAGGCATCCCTGATTCCTACCTTGTAGTCGGTGTAAAGAAGAGCGAAACGCTGGTCTAGTCCCCTAGAAACGCTGGTCTAAGTCCACCAATCTTCGTAGATTCTTTGGCAGCCTCCTCGGCGCGCTCATTAACCGCAATTCATACATGTTCGGGGGGTGACAATGTGCTTCCTCAACCGTATTCTACGGGTGATTTAGTGTTTGGGGGAACCACTTCACCTATCTTCCTCCGAACTAGGGCTAGGAAATTATATTTCCGTTCTATCGTTGCATAAACGATATTCCAAAAAGTTTTGTTTACGGCGAACGCGTTCATTTGCAAACGTGAGCCTTGCGGCCACATGAGTTTTGCAAAAGTATGGGTTATTTCTTAATCGGTCGAGGTCAAGGTCACTTTAGTGTAGGATTTTCATAGCTGTCTTCTCTGATACATTAACTCCAGCAGCGGCCAAACATTGACATATTTACTTCTTAGAGATGTACCTGGGTAATTATTAAAACCTTCCAGAATGTTATGAATATCAATCGGTGATGATAATGACTTCCTTCCAACTCCCGAAAAGGAGTGGATGTTGTAGCAGGGGTAATGTTCCTGCTCCAAATTAAACATGGGAGAACGGCACCCCCTCCCGGTCCCTGTATCCGCAGTTATCCATCCTACCGGCCCAATACCTGCAATAGGACCTACGAATATATATCTTCCACTATTTTCATTTTGTATCCCCTTACGACTTTTTTTTTTTTTACAGATATTTTCTTTCTGCGTGATAAGACCTCGTTGCTATTGCGTTTTAAATTCCGAAAGAAAAGAAATCCTTGTAATTCTTGGAATTAGAAAACGAACGATCCAATTAAATCAGTTTCTGGTTATTGGTACGGTGGACAAATATGCCCGCTCTAACTTAACCAATTATGAGTAAAAAGGAAAAAATGAACTCCTCAGACGATCTTAATTAACGAGTGCGGCCATTGTAGCTCGGTCGGGAGAAAATGGAGATGAGATTTCGTGAATAGGATTAGATCTACATTTCTTTATTACGTCAATCATCGATGCTTCGAATAAACGACGCGATCAATTAACTTGGAAAGGAGCGATAAAAAGAGAAAATCAATAATCTCCAGATTGGCGAGATGGCAGTCAACTTAAATGTCGCCGGCACTCAGGTAAAGAAGCTAATAAACCGTATCGGAAATACCGAAGGACCGTTCGCTCCGGGGAAACGAGGTGGAAGCGAGAAGAGTTGGAAAGAAAGAGGAATGAAATTAACTTTTCAAAGCGAAAACCAACGAAGGCATCACTGCCGGGTTCTTGAAGAAAGATAGGTTGGCATAGTCTGCAAAGGGGCCACAACTCTCCTGATTTTGTTCCCGTTCTATGATATGCGAGGACGAGAAGTCTCCTAAAATGTCCATGAGACATGGCTGTCAAATTGACACAAGTTTACAGGAGGGTTTTAACTTCCTACTTCGGTCAGGTCTATCCCGTCGCGTTTTTGTTCAGCGCTAATCTGACGGCTGCCTACTAGGGAATGAGTCGCTCTAATGTTCCCCCTTAATGCTAAGTTCGATTAAAAAAACCCCGTGAAAAAGTGACCCCCTAAAACATAAAAATAAAGTAAAAAACAAAACAAAGCAAAGAAGTAAGAAGGAAGCATGCGCCGACGTCAGGAGGTATTTAAAGAGAAAAGAACAGAGACATCATGTCGGGTCTAAGTCGCGCATCCTCCTGCCCAGCCCCAATCTCGTGGTGGTGGGGTCGCAAAACCCTTGTATCGCGGAAGGGTGGAAAGGGGCACACACCCAGTATCGTCTCCTGCAAAAAAAAAGATAGCTAACGGGGAACGGGAGGAGACCAGCCTATGCAGCTCCTCCTAGTTGGATCGGATTCAGCGGCAAGTCCATTGAAATAATATGCCCTCTAGGCCTAGTATGGAGGAGATGCGAGGGCCCTCTTCCAAGATAAGACCCTCACAGGAATGACCGTACGCTTCCAGGAGGCAGAATTCCAGGTGCTGTTGGCCGAACAAGGCACTGTCACCTAAGAAGACTTATCGAGAGGTTGAGTTCGCTATGCGACTTTTCCTCAATCCGCCTCGGAACTTTTGGCGGGCAGGGCAGTTTCGGAGACGGGGTCCCTCCTTTGGATGATCTATCGATCCAAGCCCCTCAGTTCAGCCTTGGGTAGAGGCATATGAGGAGCCGGAGGTCTTTGGTGCAGTCCTTATTTCGGGGAGCAGCTTTTGGAATCGCGGAAGAAAGCCTCACGACCACCTTCATGGGTGTTACTATGGCGGGGGGGAGGGGTGCTTTTCCATATTTATTTATATCTTGATATCTATTTATTACTTCTGGACTGAAGATGCCCCTTGAAATATTTGTCTTGCATTTATCTGACTCTTCGTAATTCTTTCTTCCTTGATGAATCTTCCATTTAACTTGCATTTATATCGATGTGATGATTCCTTCCAAATTCTTGATGACGTGATGATTCTTGAGACGTCGATGATTTCTTGGATACTTGATGAGTTGAGACGAGTTAGCCCTTGAAAGTCGATTTCCTTGAGTTCCGTTTTCTTGGAGGGCGGTTTCCTCTTGAGTTGATTTCTTAAGTTGTCCTTAAAGCGTTTTTCGTGGTCTCAGTTTTCTTCGAGAATTTTCTTTGTAAAAATTGTAGATTTGGGGGTTCGATCTTGGGTCTTTTGAATCCCGAGGGTAGCACTCTACCATTACGCCACGGCGTAGTCCGTGATGACTTGGTAATTTAACGGGCTATTTATATTCTCGCTTTTGGAAGGAAGTTTTTCTCTTATACATCTTCGCACCCCTACATTACCTCATGCGAGTTTAACGACTTGGTGGAGGCACTCGGCAGTTCCGGCTTACGCGAAACGGTCCTTGCTCGTAGGCCTGGAGGGGCCAGGAGCAGAGGGTAGCTTTTGTAAAAGGGAGGCATAAGACGTCTCGGGTAGCACCGGGCTAGGCGCGCCAGGACCAAGTCCTTAGCCTTGCAAATCTAGAGATGATCCATAGCCTGAACGGTCAGGATTTCCTTCTTAAGAAATACGCACCACATTGCTTCGAAGAAGCGGAGTGCCGCTCTCAGCATTTGACACAATTAGCCATACACGAAAGGGGCTTATCGTGTCCGGCCTTGGAGCAACTTATTAAATCTTCGGGTAAGCACGTTTTGCATGTCTACAGGAGCCATTCATATGACCAAAGTAGTAGCGCTTGCTTTACGCGGTAACGATACCAACCTACACGCACCGACTCAGGGAGCCTGTCACGGTCGAACGTCAAGAACAGTGTGGGGGTGGGTCTCGAGGCCTGGCCCCACATTTTCTTATAACACGTTCGACCTTGACCGACCCATGGTCGGCTAGTTCTATGGTGATGTCTACTATGGAGTGTTCAACGACTTCTCTCATATAAACCACTCCTTTCAAGGGGTTCATGGAAGAATGGTGCGTCGCACTCCCCGACGAACCATTAAGTATCTGAAATGCGCTAATTATGGCCACCATGAAGGGATCCGACGAATTCGCCAGAAGGCTCGTGTCTGAGAAACGGGTCACCTTCGGCTCTCTACCAAACAAGCTCGCTAATGCTCTCCTCTGATGCATCATGGTACCCTTGGCAAACATGCTGCCATCAGCGAAGCGAATAACCATATAGCATGTGATTCCAGAGGGCTCGAAAACGCCAGGTAGTCTCTCAATGTGGTGGGCCGACTTAATCGAGGCTCCGCTCTGCGCACTTGCGACTTTACGATTGTCCGAATCTTGGCTTGGTCAATTGCCGAAACGGCAGCGAACCAGTCCGTACCCAGATCCTTCGAGGAGCGAGAGAAACCTTCAGTCCTCTTTGTTTTATTTCGGTTCTTCCACCGCCGAAAAAAGCCCATAGACGGACGGATCTGCCTCAGCAAGATCCTTCTCCGAGATGAATAAGGTCTTAGCTATCAAAGGCGCACCAGCCAGGGAAGGAGGTCCCTCCTCTTCTTATGAGTCCTCGGGGGCCCAAACCGCCTGAGGAGAAGATTGCACAGGGGCGGACTCAGGTTCGGTGTTTGGCACTGAGCCGGGGATTGACCCCATAGAAAATCCTGCCGTCTGGGGCTGGGTCACTTCCGGGACCATGTCCATCTCAGGGTGTTGGCCCCAACGAGACTCTCCCACCAGGAGGGGTCAATTTTGGGATGCCTGCCTGTTTTCTTGGGTGAGGGAGAAGATACTACACCCGCAGGACTAGCAGAGGAATTTGTCACCTCTCTGGGAGAAGAGGGTTGGAGGGGACCCTAAGAAACCACAAGGTTGGGGCATCTTTTCAGAGGTAGAGCTACCCGAGAGCAGCCCCAAGGATGTCAAAGGGGAAGCCCCTTTGCCGCATGGCAATGTGAGAGCGGAGTCTCTCCACCGGTCCAAGGGGTGCCTCGATTTTCGTCGTTCTCTCCGACACATAGGGAGGGCAAGGCCGTGTATGGAGGCGGATCTCTATGCGCTTTCCAACTATTGCTTTTAGTTGTAACCATTGTTAAAAAAAGAGAGAAAAGGGGACATGAAAAGTAGATACTATAACTTCCCAATTACTTGGGAGGTTAAGAGAAAAATCTCCATAGGATCAGAAATTCCAGAATGTGATCATTTACACAGAATCGGTCCCGGTCCAGCGTTGATGGGCTTTGCCAACCCGGCCCGCCATCTAGGCGAAATTGTCCTGAAACCTAGACCATAAAGGATGGTGCCGGCGTAGCCACCTTATGTGTGTACTGGAGGAAGGTGAGCATAGCCGAACGGCCCAGCACATCCCGTGCATAATACTTGCTCTAGCCAGCAGGCTTTTGACCGTCGCAGGAGGTAGGGACCTCAGAGTATACGCTGCCACGCGACTAAGGCTTATAAGAGGATGAAAGTGCGACGGGCAACGAGAATCTCTGTGGATAGAAGAGCAAGTATGGGAAGGGGTAGGGGGTATGTAATAAAGAGAAGTAGAGATGGGTGGGTCCACTAATGAGTAGGGTGACTACTTATTATTATCATACCCTGTTACTAGGTGATCCAAGAATGGCATGCAATCAACCAAGGTACCATGGCTACCGGACCGATCTCTGTCTATGTACTTGGGAACAGTTATCCTGGTACAAAGTGCGGTTAGAAAAGGTTGAGGGGATAAATGGAATAACAATAAATAATAATACTATTATATAATAATACTAATACAAAATAATAATTAATAACAATAATTAATACTGCTACTAATAAATAATAATACACAATGAAAATAATACCCAGTAATAGTAATAAACAATAATTATACATAATAATAAAATTTTTAATAACAATAATAATGATACTAATAATACTTAATAATAATAAAAAGGTAAAGAAAGCGCACCAACAACTTTCCCAGGCTCCATCAGAGAGCTCAAATCAACCCAGTTACGGGGCCTCCCTAGTTTGCACTCAGACTGGGAGGACGTCCAGCTCCTCCGGGTATCAAGTAGAACAGGCTACACAGGGTCTCCACTGCGGGCTATCCCGTCGTAAGGGAAGAAAACAGCCGGAAGAACAAAAAAAGCGGCTTAAACCATAAAAGGTAAGACCGTTAATGTGACGCACTTAGTTGTGGGCAACTTGGCTCATTGAGTCGAAGGGCGGAAGGGCAAGGCATCAGAGCGATCCGTTTGGGGGCGTTGGAAGTAGGTTAGGGGTAAGTCAGACGCGAGTACAGCCAGCAGCGACAACGCGAGAGTGGACAGACAGAAGGGCAAACGAATTATCGAGACTAAAAATGGAAGTGAGACAAGTATTACTGAGAGCAGAAGGACGCATTCCCAAACCATCAAAAAGACATACAAGTGAGCATAAGAAGTAACGTATTGTTTAGGCTACACATGAAAAATATAGATTCCGAGAGTTTCGTCTTAATAAAAAGAAGGTGCATTGCCGAGAAGCATTTTTCTCAGTATTAAGAGAGGAGGCTTGGCTTCAGGAAGTTCCTTTAATAAAAACGAAAGAGCTCGTAATCATTTTCCCTTTGCAGGTATAAACACATCATATGATCGCATCCAACTTTTGCGAGCGCTGGTTCAAGGGATCAAATCCAGGGTGGTCCTAAAGTACAAGTTGAATTGCACAAGGACTTTAAGATCCCACCTCGATGTGTGAATTGCCTATGGAGTTTATCACCATCTTGTACAATGCGAAAAGGGATCGAGGGGTGTGACGGGTTCTACTTACTGGTTCAGTGGTAAAGACAAGAGGCGCGGGTTCGGTACAAGCGCAAACTGAGCCGTAGCCTTCGATGTGATTACAGAACTGCCGCCGGCGTCGATTCTCTTCGGTATCCGGCCAATCGCATTCACTATCTGAAACCGAAAATTAAGTGCTATTTTTACCATTCGTTATTACTACCTCGGCCAAGGGTGATTCAAGATAGCATAAAGTTAGAATGTGTAGAGAAGGATAGGATAGATAGAAAACATTGTGTAAAACGTGTGTGTTGATAGGATGGTAGTGAATGTAGGATGATACATGAAAGTGATGTTGTGAGGATGATAATGATTTGTGCCAGGTTGCCTGGCTAACGCTTTCCTTTTTGTTTTTTATTTTGCTTTCTGATGCGATGTGTGTTATGATTTATGATTTATTAGTATTCGAGCCTTTGTTTTCATTTGCTCAATTGAGCATCTCTCTCTCTCTCTCTCTCTTTTACGTTTATTTCGCTTGTTTAGTGTTTTTTTTGTTTTCTTCTTCTTCTTCTATTAATATTTTTCTTATATTCTACATCGGGTTTCTCATTTGATTGTCTAGTAGGTAGTCAATTTCGGCTTGTCTTGTTTAGGTGTGGTTATATATATTGGTAATTTGGTTTCGTTCTATAAATGTCTTTATTTATACATCGGAATGATGTCCGTTAATGTTCTATTTAAACGTCCGTCGAATCTCAGTTTGTATCGAGTCCGGCGTATCTCGTTATCCGGCACGGTGAGTCGGTTTATTTCGTTTTGCGGGGTTATATTTTTTTATATTTTCCCGTAGCTTTTTTGCACGGTTTTACGTAAGACTATTTTTACAGACTTTATTTCAGTTCTTCTGTGGAGTACTTCTGATGGTATATAGTCCTGTATTCTTGAGTTCGGGATAAATCTTATCGCCTTGTTTTGTACTCGTTGGATTTTTATGATCTGTGAGTTGCTTAGCGTATTTAGCGGTATTGTCGGGTACAGAATCTTTGGACGGACTAAGGCCAAATATAGTTTCCTTTTGTTTTTGGTTGAAAGGTTATGAAATCTGTACAGCGATGACAAGGTTATTTTTGCCTCGGTGATTTTTTTGTGATAGATGGGAGGTATACCCAGTTGACGTCAGTTTTAGACCGAGGACACGTCCTTCAGTGGAGTATGGGTATGCCTCTAGATCTACTTGTACAGCGGATGTTTTCCTTCTGTTTATTGCTATAAGTTTGAACTTGTCTTTGCTGGTTTTTATTTTGTTCCATTTCTCGTAGTCGTTTAAGCTTTTTATTTTCCTTGCTGTTCTTTGGGCAATATCTCTCGGATTATGCCTTTCGCTGGGGATTATCTGTGTGATATCATCCGCTAATTGGATGTACATCGCGCCCTCCTCGGTTGGAAGTGGAAGGTCCCTCGTGTATACAGTATATAACGTTGGGGAGAGGCATCCTCCCTGGGGGGCACCTGCTTGTAAAGCGAATGGGACACCCGTTCGGCCGTTTATATGGACTGTGGCTTTTCGTTCGTCCAGGTAGGTGTATAACGTTTTGCACAGGTTTATCTCTAAATCAAGGTAACAGATTTTGGCTTTTAAACCGGGTAACCACACCTTGTCGAAGGCTTTAGCAACATCGCGGAGTATTTAGTTCTACTCTGTTACCTCGCGCTGTTTCCGTAGCGATTTTCTCTCTTATGATCACAAGCGCGTTGTCCGTTCCTCGCTTGCTCCTGAACCCGTGCTGTTGTGGGTTGCAGAGGTTGTTATGATTGAGGTGCTTGATTAATCTTTCATTTAAGAGCTTTTCAAAGAATTCCCTAGAAACTCCTGTAGCGAGATTGGGCCGGAGCCTTCGACTTGATGTTTCGGTTTGCCCGGTTTCGGTAGGAAGATCATCTTCGCCGTTTTAAATGCTTGGGAAAAGTACCCAATATTAAGGCAGGCAGTGAAGATCCTCACTACCGACCTATGTGTTTTCCTGAGCATTAATTAGATGGTCCTTCGTTATGCCACTTTGACCTGGTGCTTTTTGCTTGAACGATTTTATGGCTGATAAGGATTCAGCCATTGTAAAGTACCTCCCTTTCCCCCGGGGGCTGTCTCTTTCTTCGTCGACGCGTCTAATGGTATTAGACGTTCTTGTTGTACTTCTAAGGTTCGTAAGATATATCCCTCGTAATTGATGTCATAATCTTGGTTTTCCTCAGGTTATATGGAAAATATTTTTTCCAGTGCCTTTGGAAGTACTCTTGGAGTTCTTCTTGCTGTTGTACTTCCTGTCCTTGTATTTTCAGTTTTATTCTCTCAATTGGTTGTGATCCTCGTAGTTTTCTGTACACTCTTCAGAATTTCCTCGGATCTCTTTCTATATCCATTTTGCCTATTATATTGTTCCATATTTGGTTTGAGTTTTCCTTAATGTGTACCTATTTTCCTTCTAATTACAGTTAATTTTCGGTATCTTATCATTGTATTTCCCAACTCCTTAATTTCTTTTCTCAGATTCTGAAATTCTTCCATTTTTTCTTCCATCTCTTGATTCCATCTAGGTGTCGGTAGGGTACTGTAATCTATTGTTGGGGTGTATAGCTTGTCCGCTTCGCTGATATTTTTAGTGATTAATTCTAGTTGGTTTTCTATTTTAGAAGTTCCCTGGTTGTTTAAAGGACCAGTTTCCGTTGTACTTAGTTATTGTTTATATCCGTTCCTGTCTGTTTTGCTGGTAGCTTTTCTGCGTGGTATTTTTATTTGGATGGGCGAAGTTGAGATAGTAGTAATCATACTTAGATGGTCGGAGGGAGTTGCGGGTCCTGGTTTTGTGTGGTGATTTAGGTTAAAATTTTGGTTCATAAGTACGATGTCTGGAGTTGTTGAGGCTTTGGCTGTTAGGTAAGTTGGGAAGTCTGGCCATTCTCTGCTTATCAGGTTCCTTTGTATCAATATTTGAAGGGTTTTTCCTGCTCCGTTTGGGTGGCTTATGTAACCTGCCTCTCTGCATCGAGGTCTCCTGTTAATATGGTTGAGGCCTGTCCACCAAAGAGTTTGAGCAAATTTAGAGTTGGCAAATACGAGCGTCTTGGCAAGGGTGATTATTCCCCCAAAAAAACTAATACCACAAGCATGGTCGTTTTTACCATTCACAATTACCACCTCGGGCAAGGAGGCTATTTTCCAATAAGGCAATTTGATAGTTTGTTCGACGCGCGCAAGAATTTCACTAAAAGCCAATTTTACCATTCCTCATCATTATGTCGGGCAAGGTTATTTTTTTACATCACTATTACCACCTCAAGCATAGTTGTTTTTATCATTCACCATTACCACCAGAAGCAAGGATGAAGGAAGGTTGGCGAACCATTACTTACTGACTTACCTGAAACAAGGAAGTTATTTGTCAACAGCATAATTGGCTAGTTTGCTGGACGCTCGCTAGAATTTTCCTAAAAGCGATCAAAGGATTTTAATGAAGTTTGGTTGTCCGTATGAACATGCAGTTTGGAAAGATGCTTCAATACACACCATTGCAATAATTTATTAAATTATTCACTTGATTCATTTGTGTGGTATAGTAAATGTTGCATATTTATATTCATTCCAAGCGGAAATAAAAAAAAATCCAATCTAAAGCGTTTAGGCGCCGGGAAAGAATTGATTTCAGTAACATTAAAAAAAAATTGCCATGGAACAAAGGTTTACATATACAAAAGAAAAAATAACAATGGATATTTTGTAGCATGATCTTTGTTGGAAATTACAGCTTAAAAAACACTTGCCATAGCTTTTTATTAACTTACAGTAATTTTCACTATATAAGTTTTAACCATTTCTCCTCCTATTACACCAACAAATCGTCCTTAATCGTCGGAGTTTGTTTTTTTTTTGTTTTTTCTTTGGGGGGGGGGGGCGTTTTTTTAAGTTTCATCTACATATTTTCCATGGATTTAAGTCTGGGTTTTGCGATGGCCATATCAAAACATTAACTTTGAAATCTTCATGACATTTCTTAACTCGAAAAGCTTTGGATCGTTGTCCTTAAGAAAGTAAAGCTACTCAGTTTTGTGTTGTTTTTTCTTGCTGATGGTAAAGTTTTTCAAAATAGCCACAAAAAACTTTTATCCTCTTGCTCCAATGGTTGTACTAAGTATTCATGTACAATTAGCAACAAAGCAAACCCCATAACATTATGCTTTCTTCACCGGGCTTTACGTGTGGTATGGTTTTTCTATAGAAACGCTTCACCAGCTTTCAGGAAAACAGGTTGAGAGGAATTTGGGCCAAATATCTTATTTTCATATCGTTTCTGTATAATGTTTTCTTCCAAAATATTTCATTACGGTGAAAGTGCACCTTTGAAAACGTGAGCCTTGCGGCAACTTGAGTTTTACGAAGATATGGCCTCTTTTTAGCCTGGTGAGAGAGATCACTTTGGTATAGGTCAGGCCTGGGTAACACTTGGCATGCGTGCCAAATGTGGCACGCGAAGCCAAATGTTCTAAAAAAAACCCCCCAACTAAATAAATGGGATCTTTTTAAGAATATCGGTCTTACATGAGCCTTTTTAACAACAGGGGCCCCAGTTTCGGCCTTTTGGGCCAAAGAAGATTCTAAAAAAATACATATAAGGCAAAATAATAACAAGGATTAGTACTTTATTTACTGCTTTATTAACTAAATCATATTAAAAAATACACAAGAAAATACCTTATTAATACTTTATCACATAAATCTTTAAAAATTTCAAGAATACTGTTTCAAAATTGCAGCACAAAAATAATCAAATAAATTTTCCTGATGCCGTTCACGATAAATAAATTCTTGTAAAGAGGAGTGTAAGAATTCTTTTTTGCATAAATACATATTTTTTTTATCTAGGCTTTATGTTTGTTACAAAGGGATTCTACATGCTGAATGCAAGCACATGTTTTATTATCAACAAAATGTAACGAATAATTTACAGTTTATATAGATATCCTAGATTAGTGATTATTTGGTAGGCCTTTCATTTGTCTGAGTGCACGTTCGAGCTTTGCCTAACTACCTTTTTAATTATTGTTTTATTTGTTTGTTTTTTTAGAACCCATCTGGCGACTGCCCACTTGGGCATAAGTCGCCGGAAACACGACAACCTAGAACTAGGCTACTTTAAAAAAGGAATATGAAAACATAACAATGATAAAAATTGGAAAACTTAACAATTAGGAAGCAATCTCCGACGTCGGGGGGAGGTCTCCCTCACCCCGGCGCATGAACGTGCAACCTACAAAGAAAACAATAACAAAAAATAAAAAAAACCTACTTAAATAAAGGGGAGAAGCCTAACTACCTTTTTAATTATTGTTTTATTTGTTTGTTTTTTAGAACCCATCTGGCGACTGCCCACTTGGGCATAAGTCGCTGGAAACACGACAACCTAGAACTAGGCTACTTTAAAAAAGGAATATGAAACATAACCATGATAAAAATTGGAAAACTTAACAATTAGGAAGCAATCTCCGACGTCGGGGAAAGGTCTCCCTCACCCCGGCGCAGGAGCGTGCAACCTACAAAGAAAACAATAACAAAAAATAAAATAAAAACTACTTAAATAAAGGGGAGAAGCCCGGCCACAAAAGTCAACAAGTACACAAGTCAAAGTGCACGAACTCGTCCCGAGTACAAGAGACAGGCAGTAGCGACCCCGCCCATCCCGGCGGTACCGGGACAGGTAACGTGCGCGAAGATCACCCAGACTGGGAGATTCGACAAGAATGTGCCGAACAGTCAGGGGGACGACGCAGTCGTCACAATAGGGCGCAGGCGAGCGCTCCATCAAAAAGCGATGCGTCACACGAGTGTGTCCGATTCGGAGACGACAGAAAGCGACCTGAAACCGTCGCGGAATTAGGGGATAGGTCCATGGGAACAGTCACGGCGCAATGGCACGCAACTTTAAGTTCCCTTCGACCGTCTCCCATCTTCTTTGCCAAGCAGTCCGAAAAGCTGCCCGTATTCCTGCCATGTAGTCTGTGTGAGGAAGAGCGAAACGCTGGTCCGGTCGCAGAGTCCTAGCGGACTCTTTGGCACCCTTATCGGCGCGCTCATTCCCCGCAATTCCTACATGTCCAGGAACCGAGCAGAAGATAGTCTCGACATCTGCCCGGCTCGCCAAAACCGTGGCGTCACGGATATCGCGAACCAGGGGATGCGGAGATTTCAATGCCTCGAGAGCACTCAGGGCGCTTTGTGAGTCGCTATAGATCACAATCCAGTCTCCGAACCGGGCACGTCGCGTAATCTCCCGTACCGAGTGGTGTATTGCCACCAGTTCGGCCGTGAAAACAGACGCAGTGCCTGGCAGAGCCCCGCTGACTTCAAACAGACGGGATACGGCGTGGAAGCCGACCCCCTCTTGGGACTTGGAGCCCTACGTATACACTGGCACGGTTCCAGCGTGACACGAGGTGTGCTCCAAAAAGGTCGAACGCAATACTCCCGGCGCCGTACAAGCTTTGGGAGCAGAGGCGTGGCGACAAATAGCCAAATGTGGTACCCTCCAGGGTGGCGTCCTGGGCAGAACCAGGGGCGCTACCGGCCCGAGAGCTATATCTACCTCTCGAAGGAGTTTCCTGGCCCTAAACCCAAAGGGCTTAGGGTATGACTGGCATCTCTTGGCGGCATAGGCACCGTCGAGATCAGCTGCGGATGCAGTGAGAGCTGTTGGCGACTGAGGAAGGCGCCGGGCTCGGGCGTACAGGCGAGTGATGCACTGCACGCGGCGCAGAGCGAGTGGCATCTCCCCAGCATCGAACAACAGGCTCTCAATGGGGGAAGTGCGGAAGAAACCGGTCGCAAGGCGAAGGCCGGTGTGCTGGATCGAATCCACCTTCCGCAATAAACGCTCGGCTGTGGATGCATAAAACTCGCATCCGTAGTCGAGCTTCGAACGAACAAAGGATCGGTAAAAAAGTAAGGCAGTAGCCCTATCAGGACCCCAAGCGCTGAACGTCACGGAGCGGAGAATATCCATGGCGCGGGTATAAGAGACCCTAAGGCTGCGAATATCAGCCTCCCAGGTGAGGCGTCGATCAAATACAAGACCAAAGAAATGGTGCAATTCCACCACATCCAGGCGAACCCCATTAAGAAACAAATCTGAATCGGGGTGAAGCCGTGGATGGCGGCAAAAGTGCACCACCTTAGTCTTGACCAAAGAAAACCGAAACCTGTGCGCTTTTGTATAGCGAGAGAAGCGGTTCAATGCCTGTTGGAGTCGACGCTCCAGAGTTGGCATCTGGGCCACGCCAAAAGAGATCGAAAGGTCGTCCACGTAGAGCGTAGCGAGAACATCTTCCGGCAGCACCGAGGTGATGCCGTTGATGCTCAGGGCAAAGAGTGTGACACTGAGGACACTTCCCTGCGGGACACCCTATTCCTGCTCCTTTGGGCCGGAGAGGGCTCGCACCACCCGTACGCGGAATCGACGATCTCGCAAAAATTCAGATATAAAAATTGGGAGGCGTCCCCTCGCCCCCATCGTGTGGAGAGTCTCCATGATACCGTATCGCCATGCAGGATCATAGGCCTTCTCCAGATCGAAAAAGACCGTGGCGTAGTGCTGTCTACGAAGGAAAGCCTCGCAGACGGCATTTTCCAGTCGGGGTAGAGCATCCGACGTGGAGTGAACTTGCGGTAAGCAGCACTGTGCAGAATTCAGATGGCCTCCGTTGTCCAGGAAAAAGGCTAATCTAACATTTACCAATTTCTCCATCAACTTGCACACGCAAGAGGTTAGAGAGATTGGGCGGAAACCGGTCGGAGTAGAGTGATCTCTCCCCGGTTTGCGAAAGGCGAGCACAGTAGCGATTCGCCAGGAGTCTGGGAGAAGACCCTCCACCCAGATCCTGTTGAACAAATCTAACAGAAAGGCCATGCCTCGCCCACCTAGGTGTCGAGGCATGGCGTACGGGACATCGTCCGGACCATGGGCGGTGTCCGCGCACGAAGCAAGAGCAGAGCGCAACTCATTCACAGGAAACTTGTCGTTGAAGGGTTCTCCGCCTCTGGAGGTAAAGTCCAGCCGGCGGCCTTCTGCGACATCACGACGTGCATTTAATGCTGGCGGAGCAGCATCTCGGCTAGAGAATGCGGAAAAAGCGGTCGCTAAGGATTCCGCCACGGACGCGGGGTCCGAGATTGCAGTCTCATTCTCCTGGAGAAGGGGAGGGGGGTCCTGCGAGAACTTGCCCCGAATCCTTTTGACTCGCTTCCCAACCTCTGCTAAAGGGGTCTCCCCGTTAAGTGAAGACACGTATGCCCGCCAAGAAGAGCGGCGGGAGTCCTTCGAGATATCCCGGAACCTAGCCCTAGCTCGACGAAATTCAGCGACAGTGAAATCGTTCGGGCGGCGCTTATAACGCATATAGGCATAACGCTTCTGTTTGAGGGCCGTCTCACACTCGGCCGACCACCATGGGAGTGGCCAGCGTGCAAATCGGCCAGACGTCCTAGGAATCGTAGTCAGGCCCGCGGCGATGAGGTTGCCGGAGAAGAACTCAACGGCCTCATCTAACGACCTAAACTCCTCAACTGAGATAGAGAATTCAGTCATTTCCTGAAATGTAGGCCACCGCGCCCACGCCAAGCACTACCGAGGTGGTCTCTCAGGCGGCAGTTGCCCTGAAAATGATATTTGAATGGGAAAGTGATCACTACCATGGAGGTCATCGACCACTCCCCAATCAAAATCAGGCTGTGCATACGAAGAGCATAAAGATAGGTCAAGGCAAGAAAATGAAGCGGTTCTCGGACAGTGATGCGTAAACTCATCCACGTTTAGGACACCCATCTCAAGCTCTTCGATCAGAGTAGCAAGGACTTGTCCCCTGGGATTTATTGAGTAATCTCCCCAGAGAGGATGCCTGCCATTCAGATCTCCAAGCAAGAGAAAGGGTCTCGGCAACCGTGCCACGACGCGGCGGAAGTCCCCCGTGTCGAAGTCAGCTGACGGTGGAATGTACGCAGAAATGATAGTATACCTCCTATCCAGGTGAAGCTGCACAGCCACTGCCTGAAAGGAGGTATCTACAGAGAAAGGAAGAACGGAGACATCATGCCGGGTGTAAACCGCGCATCCCCTAGCCCGGCCATCCCGTGGTGGTGAGGTCACAAGACCCTTATACCCCGGGAGGGCGGGCAGGCGGCACGCGCCTAGCATGCTCTCCTGCAGAAAGATAGCTAACGGGGAACGGGACGAGACGAGCCTCCGCAGCTCCTCCCAGTTGGCCCGGAGTCCACGGCAATTCCATTGAAGGAATATGCCTTCCAGGCCTAGTTCGGGGGAGACTCGGGGGCCTTCCTTGAACAGAAGACCCTCACGGGAATGGCCGTACGCTTCTCGGAGGCAGAACCCCGGGCGCTTTTGGCCGGACAAAGCGCTGGAGGCGCTGTCGCCTTGGAGGACTTATTGGGGAAGGTTAGGCTCGCCATGCGAGTCTTTTCCTCCCTCCGCCTCGAAACCTTAGGCGGGCATTGCCGCTTCGGAGGCGGGGGGCCTTCTTTTCGAGGAACCACCGTCTCCGAGCCACTCGCTCCACCACTAGGCGTTGGCGAAGGAGCCGAAGCTCCTTTGTTGCTGTCCTCCTTTCGGGGACAGCTTTAGGAACCCCGGAAGATAGACCCGCGACCATCTTCAGGGGTGTTGCCTCCTGTGAGTCTAACGACTCGGTGGAGGCGCGTAGCCGTTTCGCCTTACGGGAAACGGTCACGCTGGGGGAAGAGCGGGGAGCCCTGGTTTTAGCCGGGGCTGGGTATGAACCCTTTTTGCCGCCAGTTTTACCAGGGGAGCACCCGGGTTGAGTAGAGCCCGCAGAAGGGCTCCGAATGGGCGCGGAAACAACCTTGCTCGTTGGCCTGGATGGGCCAGGAGCAGAGGGTGCCTTTCTAACTATTGAGGCATATGACGTCCCAGGCAGAGCCGGGCGCGCCAGGACCAAGCCCTTAGCCTCGTGGAATGAGATTCGATCCTGAGCCTGAACGGCCAGGATTTCTTTCTCAAGGAGATATGCACCACATTGCTTCGAAGAAGCAGGGTGCGGCTCTCCGCAATTGACACACTTGGCCACACACGATTTAGACTTATCGTGTGCGGCCTTGGAGCAATTTACACAGACTTTGGGTGACCCCGACTTTGCACGTCTACAAGATAATTATTGGTAACAGTACCAGCATCCAGTTGTTGCACTATTTCCATTTAGCCTTTGGATGGTCTTGTCGATTTGGGAATGGGGATTATCTTCCTCTCTGATGTTTGGCAGTATTGTGCGAAAAGCAAGACTCGTCCTACTTGTAGCGTAATACTAGGCCTAGATGAACGGGGTTATTTTTCATATCCTTCTTACATACCTCATGAAAAAAAATCCTATATAAATCGACCATAGTTTTTAGTGAGACATTTAATAACTTATAGCCCTTTGTTTCATCAATTTCATCACATCAATAGAAAATAGCTTCAATCCATTTCTGATGGATGATTTAAGGATTAAAAAAAGGATGATTGTTTTCTAATTGACACTTTATATTTGTACTTTTCACAGATCTTATTTTGACACAAATATGTTTATCCAAATTTGAAGCACATTTCGTCCAGTTCATCACAATTTTACAACCTGAACATTTAGTTTCAGGCGTAATAAGTTCTTTATTTTTCATTCATGTAATCACTGGAAAAAGTGTCTTCGATTTGACTTTCAAATCGATACATGCTCGCTTAAGGGCTACTCACTATTGATTACTTTATAATAAAGAATGAAGCCAATTAAACTATGCCAGAGTTTTTCTGACTGTTGACGGTGCTACTTTGAGTTTTTGCCAAATTTCATAACTGACGTTCTTTTTCACAATGGAAATACCCCTGAATACAGCAGTGACACTAACAGGAAAGTCTACCTTTCTAACTGTGAATCATCAAGAACATTATGTGGATCCAGTGACAGGAGCAAATTTGGAGGCTAGTGAACGATCCTGGTTGGATGCCAAGACATTTTTTTTTTTTTTTTTTTTATAGATCCCATCTGGCAACTACCCACTTGGGCATAAGTCGCCGAAAAACACGACAGCCTAGAATTAGGCTACTTTAAAGTTAAAATATGAAAACTTAACAATCAATATAAATTTGAAAAACTTAACAATCGAAGCAATCTCCGGCAGCGGGGGGAGGTCCCCCTCACCCCGGTGCAGGAGAGTGCAATCTAAAACAAAACAATAACAAAAAAAGGAACCTTAAATAAAGGGGAGAAGGCCGGCCTCCCCCCAAAAGTCAATAAGTCCACCAGTCATGGTGCACGCACTCGTCCCGAGTACAAGGGACAGGCGGTAGCGACCCCGCCCATCCCGGTACCGAGACAGGTATCGTGCGCGAAGATCACCCAGACTGGGACATTCGACAAGAATATGCCGAACAGTCTGGGGGACGACGCAGTCGTTGCAATAGGGCACATGCGAGCGCTCCACCAAGTAACGATGCGTCACACGAGTGTGTCCGATTCGAAGACGACAGAAAGCAACCTGAAGCCGCCGCGGCATTGGGGGATAGGTCCATGGGAACAGTCGCGGCGCAATGGCACGCAACTTTAAGTTCCCCTCGACCGTCTCCCATCTTCTTTGCCAAGCAGTCCGAAGAGCTGCCCGTATTCCTGCCATGTAGTCGGTGTGAGGAAGAGCGAAACGCTGGTCCGGTCGCAGAGTCCTCGCGGACTCTTTGGCGCCCTCATCGGCGCGCTCATTCCCCGCAATTCCTACATGTCCAGGAACCCAGCAGAAGATAATCTCGACATCTGCCCGGCTCGCCAAAACCGTGGCGTCACGGATTTCGCGAACCAGGGGATGCGGAGATTCCAATGCCCCGAGAGCACTCAGGGCGCTTTGTGAGTCGCTATAAATCACAATCCGGTCTCCGAACCGGGCACGTCGCGTAATCTCCCGTACCGAGTGGTGTATTGCCACCAGCTCGGCCGTGAAGACAGACGCAGCGCCTGGTAGAGCCCCGCTGACTTCAAACAGAGGGGATACGGCGTGGAAGCCGACCCCCTCTTGGGACTTGGAGCCATCCGTATACACTGGCACGGTACCAGCGTGACACGATGTGTGCTCCAAAAAGATCGAACGCAATACTCCCGGCGCAGTACAAGCTTTGGGAGCAGAGGCGTGGCGACAAATAGCCAAATGTGGTACCCTCCAGGGTGGCGTCCTGGGCAGAACCAGGGGCGCCACCGGCCCGAGAGCTATATCTACCTCTCGAAGGAGTTTCCTGGCCCTAAACCCAAAGGGCTTAGGGTATGACTGGCGTCTCTCGGCGGCATAGGCACCATCGAGATCAGCTGCGGATGCAGTGAGAGCTGTTGGCGACTGGGGGAGGCGCCGGGCTCGCGCGTACAGGCGAGTGATGCACTGCACGCGGCGCAGAGCGAGTGGCATCTCCCCAGCATCGACCAACAGGCTCTCAATGGGGGAAGTGCGGAAGGCACCGGTCGCAAGGCGAAGGCCGGTGTGCTGGATCGAATCCACCTTCCGCAATAAACGCTCGGCTGCGGATGCATAAAACTCGCATCCGTAGTCGAGCTTCGAGCGAACAAAGGATCGATAAAAAAGTAAGGCGGTAGCCCTATCAGCGCCCCAAGCGCTGAACGTCACGGAACGGAGAATGTCCATGGCGCGGGTACAAGAGACCCTAAGGCTGCGAATGTGAGCCTCCCAGGTGAGGCGTCGGTCGAATACAAGACCAAGGAAACGGTGCGACTCAACCACATCCAGGCGCACCCCATTAAGAAATAAATCTGGGTCGGGGTGAAGCCGTGGATGGCGGCAGAAGTGCACCACCTTAGTCTTGGCCAAAGAAAACCGAAACCTGTGCGCTTCGGCATAGCGAGAGACGCGGTTCAATGCCTGTTGGAGTCGGCGCTCCAGAGTTGGCATCTGGGCCGCGCCAAAAGAGATCGAAAGGTCGTCCACGTAGAGCGTAGCGAGAACATCTTCCGGCAGCACCGAGGTGATGCCGTTGATGCTCAGGGCAAAGAGTGTGACACTGAGGACACTTCCCTGCGGGACACCCTCTTCCTGCTCCTTTGGGCCGGAGAGGGCTCCCCCCACCCTACGCGGAATCGACGATCTCGCAAAAATTCAGATATAAACATTGGGAGGCGTCCCCTCGCCCCCATCGTGTGGAGAGTCTCCATGATACCGTATCGCCATGCGGTATCATAGGCTTTCTCCAGATCAAAAAACACCGTGGCGTAGTGCTGTCTACGAAGGAAAGCCTCGCAGACGGCATTTTCCAGTCGGAGCAGAGCATCCGACGTGGAGTGGAACTTACGGAAGCCGCACTGTGCAGAAGACAGATGGCCTCCGCTGTCCAGGAAATAGGCTAATCTAACATTTACCAATTTCTCCATCAACTTGCACACGCAAGAGGTTAGAGAGATTGGGCGGAAACCGGTCGGAGTAGAGTGATCTCTCCCCGGCTTGCGAAAGGCGAGCACAGTAGCGATTCGCCAGGAGTCTGGGAGGAGACCTTCCACCCAGATCCTGTTGAACAAATCTAATAGAAAGGCCATGCCTCGCTCACCCAGGTGTCGAAGCATGGCGTACGGGACATCGTCCGGACCATGGGCGGTGTCCGCGCACGAAGCGAGAGCGGAACGCAACTCACTCACAGTAAACTTGTCGTTGAAGGGTTCTCCGCCTCTGGAGGTAAAGTCCAGCCGGCGGCCTTCCGCGACATCACGACGTGCATTGAATGCTGGCGGAGCAGCATCACGGCTAGAGAATGCGGAAAAAGCGGTCGCTAAGGATTCCGCCACGGACGCGGGGTCCGAGATTGCGGTCCCATTCTCCTGGAGAACGGGAGGGGGGTCCTGCGAGAACTTGCCCCGAATCCTTTTGACTCGCTTCCACACCTCAGCTAAAGGGGTCTTCCCGTTAAGTGAAGACACGTATGCCCGCCAAGAAGAGCGGCGGGCGTGCTTCGAAATATACCGGAACCTAGCCCTAGCCCGACGAAATTCAGCGCCGGTGAAATCGTTCGGGCGGCGCTAATAGCGCATGTAGGCATAACGCTTCTGTTTGAGGGCCGTCTCACACTCGGCCGACCACCATGGGAGTGGTCGGCGTGCAAAACGGCCAGACGTCCTAGGAATAGTAGTCAGGCCCACGGCGATGAGGTTGCCGGAGAAGAACTCGACGGCCTCATCTACCGACCTAAACTCCTTGACTGAGATAGAGAATTCAGTCATTTCCTGAAATGCAGGCCACCGCGCCCGCGCCAAGCACCACCGAGGTGGTCTCTCAGGCGGCAGTTGCCCTGAAAATGATATTTGAATGGGAAAGTGATCACTACCATGGAGGTCATCGACCACCCCCCAATCAAAATCAGGCTGTGCATCCGAAGAGCACAAAGATAGGTCAAGGCAAGAAAATGAAGCGGTTCTCGGACAGTGATGCGTAAACTCATCCACGTTTAGGACACCCATCTCAAGCTCTTCGATCAGATCGGCAAGGACTTGTCCCCTGGGATTTATGGTGTAATCTCCCCAGAGAGGATGCCTGCCGTTCAGATCTCCAAGCAAGAGATAGGGCCTCGGCAACCGTGCCACGACGCGGCGAAAGTCCCCCGCGTCGAAGTCAGCTGACGGTGGAATGTACGCAGAAATGATAGTATACCTCCTATCCAGGTGCAGCTGCACAGCCACTGCCTGAAAGGAGGTATCTAAAGAGAAAGGAAGAACGGAGACATCATGCCGGGTGTAAACCGCGCATCCCCCAGCCCGGCCGTCCCGCGGTGGTTGGGTCGCAAGACCCTTATACCCCGGGAGGGCAGGCAGGGGGCACGCGCCTAGCATGGTCTCCTGCAAAAAAATAGCTAACGGGGAACGGGATGAGGCGAGCCTCCGCAGCTCCTCCCAGTTGGCCCGGAGTCCACGGCAATTCCATTGAAGGAATATGCCCTCCAGGCCTAGCTCGGAGGAGACGCGGGGGCCCTCCTCGAATTGAAGACCCTCACGGGAATGGCCGTACGCTTCCCGGGGGCAGAACCCCGGGCGCTGTTGGCCGGACAAAGCGCTGAAGGCGCTGTCGCCTTCGAGGACTTATTGGGGGAGGTTGGGCTCGCCATGCGAGTCTTTTCCTCCCTCCGCCTCGAAACTTTAGGCGGGCGTTGCGGCTTCGGAGGCGGGGGGCCCTCTTTTCGAGGAACCACCGTCTCCGAGCCACTCGCTCCACCTCGGGGCGTGGGCAAAGGGGCCGAAGCTCCTTTGTTGCTGTCCTCCTTTCGGGGAACAGCTTTAGGAACCCCGGAAGATGGCCTAGTGACCATCTTCAGGGGTGTTGCCTCCTGTGAGTCTAACGACTCGGTGGAGGCGCGTGGCCGTTTCGCTTTACGCGAAACGGTCACGCTGGGGGAAGAGGGGGGAGCCCTGGTTTTAGCCGGGGCAGGGTATGAACCCTTTTTGCCGCCAGCTTTACCAGGGGAGCGCCCAGGTTGGGTAGAGCCCACAGAAGGGCTCCGAATGGGCGCGGAAACAACCGTGCTCGTTGGCCTGGATGGGCCAGGAGCAGAGGGTGCCTTTCTAACTATTGAGGCATATGACGTCCCAGGCAGAGCCGGGCGCGCCAGGACCAAGTCCTTTGCCTCGCGGAATGAGAGTCGATCCTGGGCCTGAACGGCCAGGATTTCTTTCTCAAGGAGATATGCACCACATTGCTTCGAAGAAGCAGGGTGCGGCTCTCCGCAATTGACACACTTGGCCACACACGATTTGGACTTATCGTGTGCGACCTTGGAGCAATTTACACAGACTTCGGGTGACCCCGATTTTGCACGTCTACATGATCGATTCGTATGGCCGAAGCGGTGGCAGTAATAGCACCGCCGCGGCAGTGGCACGAATGCCTTCACGCGGTAGCGGTACCAACCGGCACGCACCGACTCAGGGAGCTTGTCACAGTCGAACGTGACGAAGAGTGTAGGGGTGGGTCTCGAGGCCCCTCCCTGTTTTCTCATCACACGTTCGACCTTGACCGCCCCATGGTCGGCCAGCTCTAGGGTGATGTCCTCAATGGAGTAGTCAACGAGTTCCCTCGCATAAACTACTCCTTTCACAAAGTTCATGGTAGAGTGCGGCGTCACACTCACCGGGGTGCCATGAAGTGTCCGAAGAGCACTTATCTTGGCCGCCTCGGCGGGATTCGCCGCATTCGCCAGAAGGCTCCCGTCCGAGAAACGGGTTACCTTCGGCTCTCTACCAATTGCACTAGCTAATCCTCTCCTCTGATGGATCATGTTGCCCTTGGACAACATGGTGCCATCAGTGGAGCGAATAACGAGGAAGCGTTTGAAGCCAGCGGGCTCGAAAACGCCAGGTAACCTCTGAATCAGGGGCCCCGATGTCATCGAGGCTCCGCCCTGTGCATTCTTGGTCTTAGTCGTAGTCATGGGCTCCGCACACGAGGGGGTAGAGGGGCCGGATGTGCCGATCTTGGCTTGGTCGCCTACCAAAGTGGCAGCAGACCCATCCGTCCCCGCAGCCCCCGCGGATGGAGAGGAGCCCCGAGTCTTCTTCGTCTTTTGAGTCTTTTTAGTCTTTTTCTTTTTAGGAGAGGAGGGCGGGGAATGAACCCGCTTTTCACCTCCGCCGGCAGAAGTCCCCAGGCCAGATGGACCAGCCTCAGCCAGGTCCCTCTCCGAAATGGAGAAGGTCCTGGTTGTCGTAGGGGCACCTGTCGGAGGAGATCCCTCCCCTCCTTCTACTGCCTCGGAGCCCTCAGCCATTTGAGGAGGACCTTGCATAGGGGCGGATTCGGGTTCGGTGCTTGGCGCCGAGCCCGAATTCCCCCCCATGGAAGGCCCTACCGTCTGGGGCTGGGTCTCCTCAAGGACCATGTCTATCACAGGAGGGGCCTCCAGTTGGCCATCCCCTCCCAGGACATCGCAGGTCCCCTTGGCAGTATTGTCACTAGTCAGGTGGTGTGGGGAGGCACAGGCCTTGACCCCAGCAAGGTTCAAAATTCTTGCCAGCAGGTCTTTTGAGGGAAGCGACCGAAGGGGCCTGGCTTCCCTCTCCCCCCTAAGGGGGTTTGCCCTACCGAGCCGCTTGCACGAGGGGCGGTCGGCAATGGGCTGCCTGCTGGCTTTCTTGGCAGTCCCCTTAGAAAGCAAAGGAGGGACTGCCGCTGGAGATAGGGAGGTGCCCGAAAGCACCTCCAGAGAAGGGGGTGAGGGGGAGTCCCCTACACCCGTAGGCGTAGGAGAGGAGTAAGCCTCCTCTCCGGTTAAAGAATTATGGAGGGTCCCTTGCGCAAGCACAAGGGGGGGGACCTCCATTTTCTCGGTGGAGCTTCCCGAGGGCGGCTCCGTAGATGTTTTTGGGGAAGTTGGGGGTTGGGGTTTTTGTTTTTTTTCATACATGGGCATGGTGACCCTCTTTTGATTACGGGACGCAATAGCTCATCACCTCTCGCAGTTGCCCGCACTGCGAGAGGTGCTTACAAGCCCGGCAGAGCCAGGCGCCGCCATTCGGGACCACCCCTCCCGCCTGGTGGCCTGGCAGTCCTTCGGCATGGCGGCTCCACCTTGGACACGGCGTAAAAAATATAGGTTGTGAAGAGGAGAGGAAAAGGGATGTGAGGAAGATGTGGGTGGGGATGAAGCAGGTTGTTAAAAAAACCCCATCCCGAACCGGAGCTGAGGGGTTAGGGAACAATGTCCCCTCCCCCCCTCAGCCCCGATCCGGGGTGGTTGGCTTGAGAAGAAGGTCAGCATTCTACCCTGTGAAATTAGAGGCTGACCAGAGAAAGTTGTGGGAGAGGTTGTATGAAAAGCGACGAGGTAGGGGAGAAATCGGGCTATCTGAAGGAAGGAAGAGAGGCTAAGCTGGGGCCGGACGGAGCGCTGGATCCCGTCAGCACGGCGGCCAGGATGGCAAATCGCCGCGGGATGCCAAGACAACAATTTTGAAGGAAATAAGAGGCGTTAGTAGTGAGCTTTTCCAATCACACCTTGATCACTTTTGAAGGAAAGTACTGAGGAAAGATGCCCCGGAATTGTTTCTGGCATTCCTAAATGATATACGAAGTGTGTATCATTTAATTAAAAAAAAAAAAAAGAAGTTAAATTGTTTGTATCAGTTATGTAGCACACTGAAGTGTTAAAAGGCCGGGTAAACCCCGCACGCTAAAGTGTGAATGACCTGGTAAACCGCACGTGCTAAAGTAATACCCTATTAACTACCTTTTTAAAAATAAGGATCCCATTTTTATCCTTTTGAAGGATAGCACTCCCTGGCTCTTGTTGGATCTTCAAGATCCAACAAATGTATTTCCAACGTTTTAATATGGCAACCGCATGCGGTATAACTAGTTAAAAATTATAATAATTATCTGCCATCAGTGATGCAGCAACAGAAGTCTCATTGATGATAGACAAGTAAAAGGTCCGCAAATTTTCTTTCGCAGATAGCATTTGTTTTCTACTAAAAATGGTAATGATTTATTGTGTTTTTGTCAAGTAAAACGATTAAGAGATTGGGCAGTGTACTGCATTGGTGCGCGATAAATTCGGTATCAAAGATTTGGCCGATTTTGGCACACACCCTTAATAAGGTTGCTCACCCCTGGTATAAATATTTATTTGCTGTCCTTAAGGTTTAGCTGGTGCTAAACCTTGATATATTAGCTTCTTGGCCGATTCTCTGATAAATCAGGCAAAGGTTTGTTAAGATTTGGATGAAAATTGGCGTATGGGTAGATTTTTGGATTGAAACCACTGAGTCTGACATCCGTTTTTCAATATTCTAATTAGAAGCAAATTCTAGACATCCCAATTTTTTTTTGGGGGGGGGGGCTTTGCAGCCCCCCAAATTATAGACTCGTATCTCAGCCCCTAATTTACCAGAAGTTTAACCAATATTTTACATAAAAACAATATTATAAAAAAGTTACGGTCATCTAAATTTGTAAATGCGGGGCCAAAAGTAGATGGAAATAAAAAAAAAAAAAAATCCCCAAAAGCACTATCCTTTTTGTTTCTTAAAATGCCTAATTTATTTTGAATATTTTACTTAATCTTTTCAATATAGCACTTTTTAACAAATTACCTATAGTTTATGCTGTACTATAAATGTATAATCACTTTATGTTAGATGGGAATTTTGATGCTTCTTTTGGCTCAAATGAATATGTGATTGCGACTACTGCGTTTATTTGAGGGCACTCAACACACTCCATTGAGGGCACTCAACACACTCCAAATGCTCTTCATCAATACCCGACCTGTATTCTCTTGGACAAAAGAGAGAATTCGTTTTGAGCAACCTGGTGCGTTTTACAGTTTTGATGTTCATTTGAGATTTCTTCGATAAACCCTACGTAAGGAATATTTTAATAGGTACAAAGAACATATTGGGCAATATTATAGTCAATATAGGTGATCGAAGCAAGTTTTATATCACATGAAATTTCGTGGACAGTATATTCTCTTGACCTTGAGGTTTTGAATGCTTTGGCAGTCATTAAACTGCTGGGGATAATTTTATGGAATCCTTGATTACCTACCATGTTAAGGTTTGAGCAGTTTCAAATAGAGTTTGCAAATGTTCTTCACCTGTTGCTACGCCATCAAATGGAATGTAAAAGAATTGAATTTCAGTCAAATAATTTACAGAATTTTTCAAAAAATTGTAATGGTGTTATAATTGTAGATTTATAGATCCTCTGAAGACTCTCCTTAGTTGCAGCCCTTTTAAGCACGCCTCAAATACCATCCCAGGAATTCTTGTCATGACTGGTACCGAAATATTTACATTCACAATTCATTACAAAGTCTAAATAATGATAGCACAGATTTATGAAGTTGTACTTATTCTTGTATGGAACAGCACAACCATCTGAGAAATAGTGAACAATGGTGCATTTTGGAATAATTTTATAGCAGTGAAATGTTTTTTAAAGAATGCATAAATTGCAGGTAGTGAATGGGTCAACGAGTCATTGATAAAACAAAAACTTTTATGGTTATGACAATTTATGTTCTCATTTTTATAATAAACTACGAAAGGGTGTACGGTAGCTAGCGCAACAAAGAAGTAATTTTCATATAAAAGTCACCAGGAATAATTACTTTTGGTTGTTCAAGTTTTCTTTAAGATACATATTTCAAATATGCCAACTGTGACTTGGAAATATAATGGTGGCGTGTTATAGTGAAAGAATTTTGGATGAAACAATGGCACCGGGTGTTGACATATCTGTATTAATCCATTGCAAATAATTAATATTGTCCTTTTCTTCTAATTTTTGGGGAGTTTTTAAATACTCTTCCACTCCAATGTTTCCTGGGCATTTTCAGCATCGTCATCAGTGGTGTGCGGTGACTTTTGAAGATGAAGAAGCAATTCAAGTTTTAAAAAAATAAATATGTTAATTGAAGTAAATATGTTGTTCATTAAAAATAACTATAAAATTGTAAGCTACTCACTTTATTTAAATGTTAATTTTGTAAACTTTATTTAAATTTTAAAATAGCTTCTGTAAGTATGCACAACCAGCTAGCCAAGATATTCTATCATATTGGTCTACATTGTATTTGCGAGTGCAATAAGCCTACCTGCTTGAATAATAGTTTCTCTTTCATTATAAGTCATCGCACTGAACTTCCTTTTAATAATTTTTCAATAATGCAATCGCATTTTCTCCCAACTCCATTTGCATCCATTTTGTTTAAAAGGGGATTATCACTTAAAAGAAATTAATAAACAATACGCCACACTTATCTAAGCACTGCCTCAGGATTACTGATTTCAAAGATACGAAGGGTGACTGGTAGTAGGCCCGCCAGAATCCCAGAAATATTAAAAAAATGCTTAAGATATAAGAGCTTAACCATAATGGAGTCTTTGCTATTTAGCTGCTTTCTTTCTCAGAACTACTATTTAAATATAACCTAAAAATTTTTTTAAGCTTCAGAGCATAATTATAGTTACGTCAATGCGTTCCTAGATTGCAAGCAGATGACTGCAAAGCTAAATTTGCTTCCTTTTCCGAATACAAATAGGTTATTTTTTCTTAATTCTAACACGGCGTTGAAATATCTAGATAAAAATCATAAAACTCTAATGACTGCATATTATTGCTAAGAAAAGCAAAACCTCTTTTAAACTATTCATTCTAAAGCACCAAAAAGCAGAACTATTATATTTTTATTGAAATTAAGAGAAAAAAAAGAGTAGAAACCTCTACGAAAAGGATGCATTTCTTCAATTGCAGTCAGGCTCATCAGTCTAAAACCAATTCGATTGAAAGTGAACGGTACCGTATGGCGTATACAAGTACAGGGTGCGGCAGAAGCGATTGAACAGTTTTGAGGAGTCAATGCCCGGGAGGAGGAAGGGGGAAAGAGCTGCGCGTGGTTTCGTTCTGCTCCGTAGACATCCCCATTTCAGTAGCAAACATAGTGTGGACCGGAGCACATCGCGGCTTTGCCGTGCGAGCGTATTTTGAGAACAATCAATCTGTGATTGCGACGCAAAGAACTTTTCGTCGACGGTTCAATATTCCGCGCAACGATGTCGTTCCTCAGGCAAACACAATTCGGTCCTGGGTTAGGCAGTTGGAGGCAAGTGGTAACACACTAAGAAGAGATCCCCTTGGCCGACGCAGGTCCAACAGAACACAAGAAAATGTGGAGATGGTTAGAGCAGCGATCGTGCAGTCGCCGAGACGTTCTGCTCGAAGGCATGCTGTTGCTTTGGGAATTTCCGACTGAGGTTTGAGGAGGATTCTGCATATGGATTTGAACTTCCATCCCTACAAAATAATGATGGCTCAATAATTGAACCAAGCACACTTTGACAACAGCCAAAATCTGTGTGAAAACATGCTTGCACAGATCGCTCCTGAGGCAGCTTTCTTCAGTAGGGACGAGGCACATTTTCACCTCCGTGGGGCTGTGAATAAAACAAGTTTCCGTTACTAGGCTGAAAATAACCCACGAATTATCCAGGAAATACCGCTACATTTCCCTAAACTAACGGTTTGGTGTGTCATATCACAATTTGGCGTGATCGGCCCGTACTTCTTTGAGGAGGAAGGAATAACCGTGACAGTGAATTACGAACGT